>CP135558.1:5718179-6036586 GCA_032402905.1 Khaya senegalensis | reverse complement strand
TTGGTCAGGATCGCAAGGTTGCTGATTGTGGATTATGTGATGATTAGTGATGATTTCATGCCAAAACTTCCATCATCATTCTTACATTGAAGATTGAGATAGCATATCCCAATACCTAACAGCATATTTTCATTGGCAACTGTTGCATGAAATGCTGCAAGCCACTCTGTGGAATACGAGAATAAAGGAACATGATTATTTTTTAGAGAAAAACAGAATAAATAACTTATAATCGGTAAGGAAGGATTGAGATTTTTTTAATTTTATATAATTTTTTAATTATAAAATTAATATATTTTTAATAATAAAAATTTAATTTAATTTATATAATTAATATATATTATATTTAATTTTAATTATTAAAAATATATAAATTTTATAATTAAAAAATTAATATAAAAACTATATAAAATAAATAAATTCTTTACGTATTTTTATGTATGTATATATATATATATATTTAAAAAAAATTATATTCTTAATTTTATACAATTTTTATAATATTTTCAATCAATAAATTAGAGTCTTTTTAACAGTTTCATTTAGACGTAGACAATGAGGCAAATTGAAATGAAAACAGTTTTCTACTTTTGCTCGCCCTTTCAGAACACTGATTTAATCTTTTCAGTCTTAACATGATCCAAGTCTCAAATTTTTCTTAAGTTGGTCAGTGTTCGGATATTTAAGGGTCTGTTTCCTAGTCATTTTATCAAACAGAAATCCTTGCGTCTCCCATTTCTAGGGTTTTAGCTGCAGAGAGTGCTGTTCTTTATCTTTCAGGCAACTGCAAAAATAAAAAATAAATAAATACAACATCAAGAAAGAGATTTCAAATGGCGACAAGAGTATTTGGAAATTTCAGGTATTGATGGCGGCAGCCAAGCTGTCTTCTTCAGCAGTTGGTAGCAAAGAGCCATAAGGGATTTTCAAAATGGTTCCTGTATCTCCGCGACTGGGCTAATTTGTTGGAGACAGGGAAGTATCTCGCTCTGAGGCTGTCAAGAAAGTCTGGCAATATATCAAACTCCGCAATCTCCGTCGCTGTCTCTTGTCTTCATTTATTCACTTATCTGCTTGATATTTTGCTATTTAGCTGGTACAATGTTGTATAAAAATTTGGATTCCCATGCTGACTTGACCTTTTAGGCATTCATTTCTTATTTTTGAAAAAGATCTTACTTTATTGAAAAGAATATTAGTTTTTTTTGGCATGTATTATTCTATTTCATTTTTGTTGATCATTGTTGAGATAGTAATAAGGCGAAACAGTTGAGAAAATATATCATCTTGTGGTGATTTAGACCTCTAATAACAATGGCTTGCTTAATTAATAACAAATCGTATAACTCCTTTCTAAATGGAGGCAAGTAGCTAATTTTTTTTTTCCCCTCAAGGATATCCATGATTCTTTTCTTAGTCTTTATATATGATCGTTACTACCCTGTATATCAAAGATTTTTAATAATACAAAATGTCAGTTTTTTCTTGATGATGACACAAATTACTCTGATAGTGTTGTCTGTGCAATCTTTACAAGGTTGCAAGTTTTTATAGTAGTTTACTACAACAATCTGTAAAGAAAGGAATTAAGGACTAATTCTATCTTAAGAAATACCAAAAGAAAAAGTACAGTAACATAATTCATGCATTTTCCTTCCTTGCCCCTCTTAAGTGTCTCTCTGAGTTATGTGACGTTCTTTTGTCAACCCAATAATTATTGGTGACCAAATTGTTTAAGTAAAAAGTTGGATTTTTTTTGAATCTATTAAATGATGACACACATTTGTTCTCTCCCTGTTATCATTGTTCTAAGTTTTCCCTTTTGCTATGATCAAGATATGAATTGTGGGCAAAACAGGTTCTTGAGCAGATGTGGTTATTTAAAGTCCATTGTCTACTAAACCATGTTTTCCAATAAGTTTGTTATTTAATTGTCTCACTAGTGATCATGAGCATTTTTGTTGGAAAATTGTTTCTCTGTTACAATCATGGGCTAACTTTGTTATTTAGTATCATTTTTGGGTCTTATTTGTTAATTGTGTATTGAAGTTACAATTTTATGTCATGGTTTGTAGAATCCTGCAAACAAGAAGGAGATTTGATGCGATGAGAAGTTGAAGGCTATTTTCAACTGGAAAGAAACCGTTGGGTTCCTGGAGATTGCCAAATTGCTGTCCCAGCATTTTGTGAAATCTGCTTGATGTGTGGTTAGGTTATTTTAGCCCGTTATGATCTGGTTCATTTAGAAGAAGCTTTTGTTATCTAACCTCATGGTTGTATAGAGATGGACCCGTAGTCTTAGGTATAGAATAGAGATGGTCAAAAATGTTTGTTAGGGGTTCTAAGACAACTGATTTTCACTCTGCCATGATCCAGTTGTACGAATTTCTAACTTTTTACTTGGTATGTTGGCTATGAAATCCCCTATTATTCGCTAGAATTATATGATTCTGCTTTCTGCTTTTGATAGATTGATGTCATGTGATTTTCATGTTTGTCTATGTTGTACATTTATATTGCTGGGAGAATTGATACATACTGCATGATGAACAAAAAGAAACATAATGTCAAGGGATGTAAGAGATTTCCCAAGTGAAGCCTCCTCTCCTGGACTAGTCTAATTTACCAATCGCTAATGGGCCTAGTAACGACATTAGGTTGGGTTCCTTCCTTTACACCACCTAACTCCTGTATAATTCAACTGCAAAGTGAAATGATATCTCTTTAAAACTGTAATTAAGGTAAATTTCATGTTTAATGTAACACATAAGTTTTAATTTTCACATTTATTTTAAAAAAAAATTGTGCATGATTTTGCATAAATCCACTATGGTGGACATTGATATCAGTAACACCAATTTTAGAAAATTAAATGATTTGCTATGTTTTTCCCCCTTTTTTTTTCTCTTTTTATACGTCAAATGTTGGATGCTTACATGGCAATCCGACGGCCAAAAACGAATCCGGTAAATAACACAAAGATATTTATTGTACTTAGAAATTCGAACGAGACAGTACCAGGTGGGCCCGACTCGAAGGTACCGACGCATCCACACCGTCCATCTATGCCTATTTGCTTATCCTCGTGTGATCAGCTGGAACTGTTTGTTTGGCTTTTTTTTTGACCTCACAAAATAGAAAACCGACTCACGGCTACGCCGCCGGCACCGTCCGATCGAAATCCGATGACGTTGTCCGAAGACGAAGACGAGAGCTTGGCTCAGTTCCTCGAATCCGAAGTCCTCTCTGAAGTCTCCGAATCGGAGGTTTTATTCATTTTACATGATCATATTCGTAATAAAAATAGCAATATCATGTCGTTTCATCTCTTTTTTGTTTGTATTAGGAGGAGAAGAAATTGAAAGAAGAAGAGGAACCGAAACAGAAGAAATTGCGTATGGAGAAATGCTCAGATTCCGGGTCCCTCAATAGCATTAATATTACCAAACTTGAAACTTGTTCTCATCCGAGGAGGATTGAGAGTGGAATTTTCAGCAAGATTCCACCCGAATTGTTCCCACACATACTCAAATTCCTATCTTCTGAGGTTCGTTCCACAATTTTGGACGATCTCTTGTTATTTTTTCGTTTGTTTGTTTGATTTGTTATTATTTTGACTTATGAAGTTTGTTTTTGAAACCTGACAGGATCTTATATCTTGTTCGCTAGTTTGTAGATTCTTAAATTACGCTGCTTCTGATGAGTCCTTGTGGCGTCGCCTGTGAGTCTTTATTTTATATTATTTTCGATTGATCTCGGAAATGAAAAATTGTTCCTTTCTCTCAGATTGTTTTATTTTGTGCTCAAGTTGGTTTTTTTTTTTTTTTTGGCATGCAGTTTAGTTGATTTTGTGCACTTATGGATTTATCTGTAGTCCAGGAACATACTTATATAAGATTGAAAAGTATGTTTAGTTTGGACCTTGTATATGATGGTATGTTTATGATAACCGCTTGTTTTTGGGTTTGGGCAGATACTGTATGCGATGGGGTCTGTTGCCCCCTACCAAGAATTTGAGAGTGTGTGCCTGGAAAAAGCTCTACATTCAGGTATCTTTTGAAGTTCCCTCTTCTATTATTATATCACTTTTTTTAGTTTATGGTCAGATAATTAGGGGAAAACGCTTTAATCTTTTATTTTAATTTACCTTGAACATTTCTTTTTTTTTTTTTTTTTTTTTTTGCAAAAGCAAAAATGTAGAATTTTCAGTGTTGCTTGGATGGCTTTTGTGACTGCTTTGTGCTGTTTGGGCTGTTTATGTAATATGAACTTTCTGCTGAAGTTTTTGATGGAAACCATAGTGGTGTCTTGATAGAGGATGCAATCAGCCACATATAAAAGGGGCTTTTACCAGAAAAATGAAAGGGGAAAAATGATTTTTATGGAGGTATCATGTAGTTATATCTTCTTTTCTTCTAACAAGAAGAACTAAGCCTTAGACAATGCTATTGTTGTTGCATCCAACCAATTGCTCCATCTTTTTAGACAAGGCGTTGATAAGGATACCTGATTAGTTTTAGGCCTGAAAATTTAACTGGAATTGCATAGATATGTTGCTTCACGTTGGAACTTATAATTTTATTCTGAAAGATACTTGAGGCAAGTTTACATTAGTTGAAATTCTTCATTTGATGCTTAAACATTGCTAAAGCTGGTGTAGACAGTAGTTTTACAGCTAATAGTTGTTCATTTCACAGCGTGATGAGGAAGACATGGTCGAACTTGTTAGAAATTGCCCAACTGAGTTTAAAGAGTATTATATCCAAATGCAAGCTGCAAAAAGGAGCCAAGCACCTCTTCCTTCACAGGTAACATGTGTTACTTCTGTCTGAAAATGATGATTCTTTAATTAACAATGTATAGATTCTAGCTTTGCTTTTCAAGTAATGAGTTTCTTTTTCATTTCATCTTTTCAACTTATCAGATTAATTTTTGTGATAACTATACCCTTTGTAGTGTAGGTCTTATGATTTTCAATCATTACTTTGATATGGATGGGAAAGAAAGAGCTACAAATCCTCTTTCTCATTATTGTAAGAATGTGTGCTTTTTACGTGAAATGGTTCTTGAAGTTATTCTTTTGTCAACAATTAAGGCACGTATGATTGCTTTGGTGTTGGTGCCTGCATGTCCCAATTTACTACATTTATACAAATTTTTGACTGGTTTGTGCATGTTTTGTTTATCTTTGGAAGTGGTTGGCTGTTTTTTAGTGATTGCTTTTGATAGGGAATAATAAGCGAGGGTCGTTTGACTTGGTTTGATGTTTTGTTTTGGGATACTTAAGTGTAGGTGCAGTTTATGTGCACACCATACATATTGGCCTATATTTTTCACTGCTGTAATATAAAACACTTGAGAGAGAAAAAAGAAAGGCAAAGAAAAGGGAACTCAAATCATTGGGAAGAAAACTGTTTTGTTTTTTGTTTTTGTTTATCTGTTTATTTTTGTGATGTGCAGGTGAAGGATGATCGTGTGATTCTTGATAAGACAGTTGGCGATCAAGTATCTATATGGAAAAGTAGTCGGGGCTTGACTGATAACTTGGTCACTGACCACGCTTGTTCTGGAGAAATGTGTACTTACCACCATATTGGCAATGTATTTGTTTGTGAGAAGACAGGATATGTTCATGGTAAGAAACACGCTTTCAACTGTGGCATCTATCTTTATGTGCACAAAAGTAAATTTACCACTTACTCTTGGAGCACATAGTGAACTTACTTTGCCATTTCCTTGCTTCTAGTTTGTGATGATACATGCAGAGAGGTTGCCGTGGACCCCAAAGATGGGCTCTTGGTCTGTAAAATCTCTGGGCATTGTTTTGATTGTATGATGTCACCTGATGAAACCGAAGGAGATCCTGTGAGTAGAAGTTTTATGCACCTTCATTTGTTTACTTGTTATCAAATCTGCTTCTACTCCCTCTGCCTACAAGTTTTGAATTATAAAAGACTACAATAAGATTCAGCAGTTCATTGTATGAAGTATATTCTATCAGTGAATTTGTCTCATTTCCTGATGATGGAAAGAAAAAAGAATGTAGGATGGAGGGACATTTATATTTCGTCAATAGGAGAAAAAGAGCTTGTGCTTTCTTTTCCATTGCTACTTTTACGATTCCGTATCAATTAACAGTTAATCGATTATGAGAGGCATAGGCTACTGAGGATATTATATCAAAATTGCCAAGTCATGTTATGTGTCATTTGTCAGCATTCTTACCATGACCTATAAATAGAACAAAATTCCATAGAGATGTGTCATTTTGTGTTGGGCATAGTTCGAACTTGTTGAGGTGTGTTGGTCCAAGTTGATTTAAGTCATGCATGCTTGTATAGTAAGCTGTTTTGGGAAATTTAATTAGCTAATAATAAGAAAACACGCTTATTCTGAATAACTGTCCGGATGTGGTGCTGTTTTTCTTTTGTTACCAGTTGTGTAGGTTAGGTTTGTGATTTTTTTTTTCTTTTCTCCTGTTTTCATTATTCTAATTCATTTTCTTAATGTTTGTCTCAATTTTAGGAACAGCAAGGGGGTGTGACAGATGAAGCAGAGCCTTTCATGGGGTCTGGCCGATTTGGTATGGATATTACTTCTATCTTATTAATTAGTGTTTTTTTTTTTTCCCCATGATTTTCTGTTTTGTTTTCTTAAATTTATTGCTAACCACCTCATTTCTTTTGTATCTATAACAGCACGAGCTTATACATTGGGATATAATTGTGAAGATGAGAAGGAGCTAGAATATGCTTTGAGGTTTTGCTGATTTAAATCTTGGTCTACTTTAAGGTGGATGTATGGTCTGACATGTTTGGAATTGGCAACAAATTTACACAATTGCTATTTTTATTATTTAAGAGTGCTCAATTTGACAGTTTGTATGAATTAATCATTAAGTGATAGGTAACAGAAGTTTATTTCTTGTGCTTTCACTTCTCTTCACACCTATGTTATACTCATATGATCAGATATATAGATCCTCAGGTTGGATTGACCTAAGCTGGCTAGAGTTTTGAATACTTGTTCTCAGGTGGAATATTGGATTATCAGTATTGATACCTGGGTTTACGGAAATTCAAATGGGTGTGTGAGCAAACTTTGCATGCAAATAAAATTTCTGATTATTTGTAGAGGGCATACCTTCATATGGTGGAAAGTTGCTTCTACTGAGTTCTTTCCGAGTGGAAGTCCAAGAACAACTGAGGGTGCCTAATTAAATAAATCTATGTTATTGCCGTTAATAGCTTTAAGGGTTGTGTTGGAGCTGTTGATTCTTACATATTGTTGTGTTTTTTTCTTTTTTTTCTTTTTTTTTGAAGAATGCACGAGATTTGTTGTTTGAGCTACTGAACTACTTTTTCAGCATTGTATCTGATTTTCTCCTGGTTGCCTTTCTTGGGTAACTCTATGAGCATTTTCCCATGGTGTTAAAATGAGTAAATCGATAAGACATTTGAATGCATATATATGGGTAACATAATATTTGTAGTTTTGATTATACGAATCTGAATGCCTTAGCCCGAAAAGCCAATAAACGTTGAAAAAAGAGAAGACATGTATCCGATGTACATATACAGTACATGAAAGTGGGTTGCGTTCTACTTTTTATTGGAATTCATGCTGCATTGTGTTGATAATGATGGATGCAAGTAGTTGTAAAGGTAATTGGTGGTGGCATTCCTCGTTAAGAGTCTGCCATGATTAATTCTATAAATAGATTTTTTTTTGGTAAAAAAAAAAAATGTTGTACAAGATGCCAATTGCCCGATGAAGTCAACAATCAGAATCTTCCAAATGTGTTTCATTTTTATTTTCAAGAAAACTAAAAATACATTTTTGGACGCAGAAATGCGAATAGATGTTTCTCTCACATGGATCAGAGAATGGGTCGAATATTAGGCCCCGGTAGGCCTGGCTCGGCCCATTTATTGATCCAACGACCCAAACCCAAGCAAACCGATTCGGATCCTGTCTGAAGAAAGAAAGAAAACCCTAATACTTAATTCAGCTGAGCTTGCTCAGCGTGCGTGCCCCCTACGCTTTCACCATCCGTAGAGAGAGCGTTCCCAGCACACGTCTCTCTTCTATTCCAGGGTATTCTTATTTCCTTTCTGATCTTTTCACTTTACGATCCATTTCTTGTATGATTTGTTTTTTAATTGGAATTTGCCGATTGAAACACAGAAATTGTAGTAACTGACGAGGGGAGATGGCCGACCGATTGACGCGTATAGCTATTGTCAGTTCTGACAGATGCAAGCCCAAGAAATGTCGTCAGGAATGCAAGAAGAGTTGTCCAGTTGTTAAAACTGGTCAGTTTTGATCGATCGGATGCTTGTTTTCTTTTTTTCGTTTTCTTTTGGTTGTAATTGGTATCTCTGTTTTTAGTGATTTAGGGAAGGAAGCTGATAACTTTGATCATTTCGTTGATGATTTTAGGGATTTGGCTTCTGTTTGGTTTTGTAATTTATGTACTGGCTTTTGATAAATTGTTAGACACTTAATTGAGATGCACACGGGTTTATAATGATATGACAGGATTATACGTGTAATTTTCTTTCGTGATCAGATAAAGAATCTGGAGAAAAAAATATGAATTTTTGTTGTCCTTTAAGGTCTTCTGTGGCTGCTTTGAGTCAGTTCATGTGTTTACTAATAAAGGAGTTTCGGCTTGTCTTGTTGCGACTTTACTTGTTCACTTTCTTGATCATGTGCTATCCTACATGTTGGTTGGGATTCTTTTTTGTATTGCTATCTTTGGTTGCTACAAATACCTTGCTTACCTTAGCCTTACTTATTGAAAATTTGCAGGGAAATTGTGTATCGAGGTTACCCCTGCTTCAAAGATTGCTTTTATCTCTGAGGAGTTGTGTATTGGATGCGGTATCTGTGTTAAGGTTTGTAAATCATATTTTGTTTCTTGTACATGTATGTTTCTATTGTGCTTGCAGTTTATGAATCCAAATATTGATTTAACCTGCTTGTGTAGAAATGCCCATTTGAAGCAATCCAGATCATCAACTTGCCAAAGGATTTGGATAAAGATACAACTCATCGATATGGCCCCAACACTTTTAAATTACACAGGTTACTTCATGGCTATTCTTCCTGAAAGTTGGTAGAATGTTTTTTATTTATTTTGAGATTTCTGGAAATTATTAATACAGGTTACCTGTGCCGAGGCCTGGGCAAGTGCTTGGCTTGGTCGGAACAAATGGTATTGGGAAATCAACTGCACTCAAGGTTTTGGCTGGGAAACTGAAACCAAATTTGGGTCGTTTCAATGTAACACACTGAAGTATCATATCCCTATTTGCTTATTTATGTACACTTGTTATCAACATGATTGAGTTTCACTCTTGACAGAATCCTCCAGATTGGCAGGAAATTTTGACCTACTTCCGAGGGTCTGAGCTGCAGAATTACTTTACTCGCATTTTGGAAGACAACTTGAAGGTTCTGTTTGTTTTACCCATGTTTTGAGATGATTATTACCTTTCTTATAAGTTATTCATTTCTATATCAAAATGGAATTGTATTAGTTCCCTATGGTTGAATAATCGTGATTGATGCAAGATATGAAAAAATGTTGAAAAAATTAGAAAAGAGGTTGGATGCTAAAAATGAAAATTGGAATTTTTTTTCCTTTAAATTTTAAAATTTTAATTAACCTACTTGTTCATGTGATTTATTCTTGTGACAATTTGTCTTTTATATGCATGGTATAATTCTATCGTTAGTTTTGTAACTGTTTGCTTTTCCTTGTGAGTAGCCGTGACCCTCATATGCTTCCTTATCCTTCTACTAAAGATACGTTTTGAATTTAATAGGCTATTATAAAGCCCCAGTATGTTGATCACATTCCGAAAGCAGTACAAGGCAATGTGGGGCAGGTCCTTGACCAAAAAGACGAGAGAGATCTGAAGGAAGATCTTTGTGTGCAGCTTGAGCTGAATCAAGTTATAGACCGTAATGTTGGGGATTTATCAGGTGGAGAGCTCCAGAGGTTTGCCATTGCAGTTGTTGCCATACAGAATGCAGAGATTTATATGTTTGATGAGCCTTCCAGTTATCTTGATGTTAAGCAGAGGCTTAAAGCTGCTAAAGTTGTCCGATCTTTGCTCAGGCCTAATAGGTTTGATTTGTCATTTTTTATTTTTTCTAAGTTTTTATCAAGTCTATCTTGTTTTAGGGATTTATGTGAGGTTATTTACTCTATCTAAACTTCATGTTTCAGCTATGTCATTGTTGTGGAGCATGATCTTAGTGTCTTGGATTACCTGTCAGATTTCATTTGCTGCTTATATGGGAAACCTGGTGCGTATGGTGTTGTAACCCTTCCCTTCTCTGTTAGAGAAGGAATAAATATTTTCTTGGCTGGATTTGTACCTACTGAAAATCTACGGTTCCGAGATGAATCTTTGACTTTCAAGGTATACCTGTTATTTCGTGGCTGTATTTCTTCCCTGTTTTAGATGTTCTATTCTCATTTACTTGTTTGCTTTTTCTAGGTTGCTGAGACCCCACAAGAAAGTGCTGAGGAAATTGAGACATATGCACGATACAAGTATCCCACCATGACTAAAACTCAGGGTAATTTTAGGCTTCGTGTGGTTGAGGGTGAATTTACTGATTCCCAGATTATTGTAATGTTGGGTGAGAATGGGACAGGGAAGACAACCTTTATCAGAATGCTGGTATCATTTAATTTCATTTAATTTTATGTGCTTTGTACTGGATAGCTGTTTTAGTCCTTATGAATTACAGCCCCTTGAGCAGATTAAGTAATCAACCTTTGGCTAAATTTGTAGGCTGGTTTATTGAAACCTGATGCTGTAGAAGGTTCTGATGTGGAGATACCTGAGTTTAATGTTTCTTACAAACCTCAGAAGATCAGCCCCAAATTTCAGAGTACAGTCAGACACTTGTTACATCAAAAAATACGCGATTCATATATGCACCCACAGTTTGTGTCAGATGTCATGAAACCTCTTCTTATTGAACAGTTGATGGATCAAGAAGTTGTGAATCTTTCTGGTGGAGAATTACAAAGAGTTGCATTATGTCTGTGCCTTGGGAAGGTAATTGTTCTTAGTTAATAGAAGTCAAAAGGAGAAAAATAAAAAGGTTGGTAGAAGGTTCTGGTTGAGTACATGCTGAGAATCATTTATGGTTACATATATCACAGTAGTAGTTCTAAAGTTCTGAGCTGCTATTTTTTGCTTGAAACATGTTAAACTTCTTCAATTTTTAACTGTCCATTTATGCAATGCAAAATTTAAGAGGGCTTCAAGTCTGAGGATGCATAAGTTTAGTGAATATATAACCATAAGGCATGTGTCACATTGTGTAAGCAGTAGCCGCTTTTTCTTTCATTGTGTAAATGTTGGCTTCCTGTGATGGTGAATGGAGAATTTTCTATTTGGAATTGGTTTAAAGGGACTGATATGAGATTTTATTAGCAATTTCTGTTATGCAAGCAAATCAGGATTGGGTTCTTAGATGAAGTCTCACTAGAATCCTAGTGATGCTTGATGTTAACTCTAATAATATAAGCTTATTTTTATTATTTTGGTCTAGTCTAATGCACTGTTTGCTTTTCATGCAGCCTGCAGACATTTATCTAATTGATGAACCTAGTGCATATCTTGATTCTGAGCAGCGTATTGTTGCTTCAAAAGTCATTAAGAGGTTTATCCTGCATGCAAAGAAAACTGCATTTGTGGTTGAACATGATTTTATAATGGCTACTTATCTGGCAGATAGAGTTATTGTCTACGAGGGAAAGCCATCAGTAGATTGTACTGCAAATTCTCCTCAGTCATTGTTGACTGGAATGAATCTCTTCTTATCTGTTAGTTTCCCAAACTACTTTCCCATATTTATATATTTTTGCCTATGCTTTTGAGGATTTATTGCAATTGTATGATTGTTATTAGGATTTCTTAGAAATGCTTGTAGTGTTCCCTTTTGACTGAAACATCTCGTGATTCCAACTTTGGACCTTCCATATACTCTCTATCTTCCTCTCTCAACATTATACTTGGACACGATATAGTACTCATTGTTATGTACTTTTTGCACTTAATGCAGCATCTAGATATAACATTCAGGCGGGATCCAACAAATTACCGTCCAAGAATCAACAAATTGGACTCCACCAAGGACAGGGAACAAAAAGCTGCAGGGTCGTACTATTACATTGATGATTGAATAATAACTGTCTGGTTTAGTTAAGTCAGCTCTGCCTGCCATTGTCTGAATGTAATTTCTGGAGGCTCCTAGAGATTGAGTGGAGTTTTGAGGCATCAATCTGGGCTTAGCATGGGATACCGCTGAATCATGAACGTTTCGTGGACAGACAAACAGGCTCTTTTTCCTGAAGAATATTTGAATGAGTTCTCAAGCCATTTACAGATGCTGCCTGCTTTAGTACATTTTTCGCTGTATTCTGCTTTCTGTTTTCACCAATTTTTGGTTATGGTATTAGGTGAGTGGATCTGAATGTTATTTAACAAATTAGAGGTATGACTATGCAGTGAGACTTGAGTTGTTGAGGCACACATGCTGTCTTTTGTAATTGCTTAAGTCTATATTTGACAGTTCTGCCATCATACTTGCAAGAAGTTTTAAAATATTTATTTAATTGTTCTCCTTTTTGGCCTTTGCTTTATTCCTGTACCAAACTAATATGTTGACTGGTGTAGCATGAAGTCAGAGCTCTGGATATAGAAGGATGCGTGAGTTCAGATACAAATTAATGCAAAGTTGCTAATTTGTTATCAATGTACGAGTAATAGAAAGATTCTGTCAGAAAATTTGATGACCTCTTTCCAAAACCAACGTTAATGAGACTGAGCTGCTGTTTAACTGAACTTTTTGCTCTCAATTATGCCCCTTATTTTCACATCAACTTTCCATCTTTCCTGCAGAAACATACATATTCGACGATATGTAGTTCCCAACAATTCTGGGTTCCAAATCAGAGATGTTCTGCAACATATTTTCCCGTCCTTGTATCACCGTGATGGTTGCTGGCACTTAACTCGGCTCCCTGAACACCAGCTTTGGGTTATGGTGCTCAGTTTCGGGTTCTTCTCCATATTCCTCTAACATTTGATTGGTTGTAACACCAGAGACCCTCATCAACAAGTTCTTGATGGCTACAAGCTGATAAAAGACTCATGAAAGTGCTTTTGGTTGGTCTAATTCCAGAGTGTCACATTTCATGAAATAGTTCAATTGCTTGCCTGCCTTTCCTGTGGGACGTGAAGGGTGAAATTACACAATTCCAAGCTGCATTAGACTTCTCTTTTGAATTTAATAAGATATGGCAAGCAATTTCCAATATTTCACAGTTTCTGTACATATCCACAAAAGCAGCTGATACAAAACAGTTCTCTTGAATCCCAAGCGGAATACATGGCCATGTATTTGTTTCCCATATCTTCTGAAACTCCTAGATGAGTGCAAGCAGAGAGACCACTGACTAAGGTGATCTCATTAGGTTCAAATTCAAGACAGCGAAATAGTTCAAGGGCTCTTGTTTCAGCATTATTCTGAGAATATGCAGAGATCGTGCAATTCCGTGATCATAAATTGCAATTGGGACTCAATTCAAACACTGTTCTAGCACTCTCAATGTCCCTGCATCTGATGTACATGTGATTAAAGCATTCCGTACACGAGTATTAGAACCCATCAAAGTTTTAGACCAAACACGTGAAGATATTTCCCTTCAAACGCCAGATCAAGATTTCCACATGCTGATGTGACATTGACAGAGGTTACTGAATCGTGGAAGGCATTTGGCTGCTGGGTCATTGATTTGAAAGTTTCAGAAGCTTCTTGAAATGGCCATTCTGTGTGCAAGCAGCAATTACAGTGTTCCAACAAGAAGTATCCCCTGTGTGATAAATTCCCTGCAGCAATGAGAAAGCATGCACTGTGTCTGCACAATTAATAAACACGTGCATGAGGGCATCGACTGCAAGAGTATTGTTTGAAAATCCCAACTTTGGCTGCCAACAGTGGTTTGATTTACCAAACTTCAGGGATTCAGGGGAATCAAAAGATGGAAGGATTGCCGGCAAATTTGACAAGCTAAACTGTGAACAAAATCACAGCATTTCCTCGAATAAATTTTGAGCTTTGCTTGAATATCCATTTTGGCTATACCCAGAGTTCATTTTATTCCATGAGACCGATTCTTTTACAGGGATGAAGTTGAAGAGGAGGTCAGCATTTGCTGCTATGTTGCATTTTGAGTGGAAGTCCATTAGGCTGTTCATCACTAACACGTCACATCCCAAAAGTATGCATTGCATATCACTGTATACTTCTTCCTTCTCTCAACAATAAAAAGTATGCACAAAGTGAAATTATGATTTCTATAGTTGCTATATCAGGTTTAACAGACCAGTCATTTGCATTTCATTCAGAAGATGAAATGCTTCTTCCATCTTTCCATTTTTTGTAATCATTGCATTCCATGTAACATCCTTACCTGTCATAACCCAAAACACGGTTTCTGCAGCTTTGATATCTCCACACTGAATATAACAAAACAAGTGAATTGGCAACCGAAGTATAAGAGCCTTCCTCGAACCCCAACTTCACATCTCAACTCCCCAACACGAACAGGTGCTGCAATATCAGTGACAAACTCGTATTATATGCTTGTTCTACGGACCAAGTCATTTCTTTAAAGTACAGCAACGACTTCTCAGGTTGATCGTTAGGAAGAGAACCACTCATTATGGAATTCCAAGACAGGAAGTCTCTACAACGCATCCCTGCAAATATATACTCTGAAGAGTTGAAGTCGCTATATTTTGCATGCTTGCCTAGGTACATCACATATTCTACAATCTGAAAGCATCCCAAGGACATAATCTTACAAGGGCAGAATTATATCTTAAAGGCAATGTCAACAATGCTATCTAGCTATCTAGCACGTTTTGACTTTACATATTGAGAATATAATGATTCAAGCATCTAACATATCAAAAGTTTAGAAACAGAAACCACTCCAAGTTTGACAAATATAATAAGGGACAAAATGAGCAAGGACAAGCCATAAATTTATGAAACTACTTCACGTCAATAATTCTTCAGTGTTTAGGTCAAGAGAGAAATTACTGATACATTGATTGAAAGGATTAAAGACAATGCATTTCAAATAGCCAGCATAATTTTAACATAGATGTTATCTCATCTTCGAATTATGCAGTATCTTGCATTGCTGAAAATGTTTATCAAAGGTCAAAACTTTATATGTTGTTACATAAATAAGGAAAATAAATAGAATACATCCTGCTTTCTCTATTCAAAAGAACTAAAAAATAATAATGATAGAACCCTGGTCCCATTTACAGATTCAAATACAAGCTTCCTGGGTTAATTATGTGTTTAAGAACTAAACCAGATGTGGCATTTCTACCATTTTCCATTCGCGGGTAGTGCATTCTCTGGACATTTTCTTGACATTAGGCCTCACCAAGGTGGGTGATCATCCTGTGGAGTCTGAGGTGGGATTGCTTTCCAATCAGGTTTCTCGTCCCAGTACATGTCGTAATAAATGTGTCCGGGCTTATGGTTTTCCATGCAGCACCATATACCAACATACCGCTTCACACGTCTTCTGAATTTCTCTTCTCTTTTCTGAATATACATTTCCACAATGTATCAGGAGACAAAAACAATATAAGTTCTTTCAGATTCCTAATGATACTGTAAATTCAACAAAAGATAAATAAAACTTGCCTTGTCAGTGAAACCAAGGAAAGCATCTTTCATTGAAGAGAACTGAATGACTTTGACATCCTTGAACGAGGAGAAAACAGCCTTGAACTGGGTATAAACAGTAACAATCGATATGATCAGATGGATGTATAGTAAGTTGAACAACTTAAAAATATGCATACGGCTTATTGTGTAAAACTAGAGGGTTGTATTCAAAGAAGTTCTCTCCTTTGCTGGAGAATCAGAAGTAAAATAATTTCATCACACATGTAGGACCAACTTTTAGGATCTTTCATGTAGACTCTTATCTCATTACAGTATCAGCATCTTGCTTGATTTTTCCCTCAAAAAAGTGAGATACCAAATGCATATTCAATTAGGAATTTTCCTTGTTTAGATCAAGTTCAACCTTAACTAACTTAGAATATCATTTCTTTGGGCTTTAGCAACGGCCATGTCTCAATATGGTAGAAAAAATAATATTTAATAAGCATAAGTTTGTACAAGATCTACAATACCCTTTCTTCACCGCTGCGCTCTGGAAACCTAAGTATTCCTGGTGAAGTTCTATTGCGTGATGCGTTGCAATCTGATCCAACTTGACAAAGTTGAACTTCCAGCCATGACTCTTTCACCTGAAACAAACATCGAAAGCAAGATGCTCCACTAAGTTACAGCAATCAAAGATGACTCTCAAAAAAAAAAAAAACACATGAATCTAGTATCGATTATCCATTACATGTTTAGGCATTGATGGATTGTCAAAAAATGAGTACTCTCTGATACCGATGCCAGGTCCAAATTCCTTCTCTGGCAGAGGTTGCAACATGACATTTACCTGCAGAGCAATGCATATTTCTAAGAGTTGCCAGGCAATTAATTAAAAAGAACAAGAAAGTAGGAAAAGTATCTCTCACATTTCTATTTGCACAATTATGAGAAAGGCTATAACTCTACCAGCATACTTATATTAATGAACTATCAGAATTAGTGATTTTCGCAAACAGTTTACAAACTTGATCAAACACCATAAGTACAGAATGAAGAACATTCTCTTAGGGTGTTTCAAAAACCACATGCACTGTCGGAGAACTAAAGAAAAGAAAGCTCCACCTAGAAGACTAAGAACTTGATTTCAGTTTATTGCAAAGACGTAATGGTAATTAGTGTACTTAAATTATTATTTAATGTTACTTTAATGAAGCAAATGTGCGAGCCACCAGTTGGATTATTTCCAATTTCAATAGATGCAAGCAAAGTTTGATTCATCTCAGTAAGAAAACTACTCAATAGGCATTTATAGCAATAGTTGCAGAAACAGTTTTTCACACATAAACTCGGAAATGAGCCTACTTAACACGGAACAAGAACAACAGGTCAACGTCAGCTTTAATGAAATATAAATACCTCAAATACATGGTCCAAAGGGCAGAGAAAAGGTTGTCTAGTCATAGAACCCACCAGAACTCCAGGATGTGCAAACCATAGCCTATCCAACCTGCACCATAGTGGTGGCATGACCTAAAAAAAGAAAAAAGAAAAAAGGACAAAAAGGTGATCAGAATATAAATCTCATAAACCATGTCAAATACCACTAGGAAATTTAATTAATCATATAATTAATTACCATATCTGCACACATCATATTTCCCCCATGTTAAATAGCCATTTGGAAGATGGATTATAATGGCTCACTTTTGAAATGATTTTTCATGTTTGAAAGATATTCTCATACCATTGCCATGGCTGACCAACTCACTACAGATAATATATTATGCATTATTCTTTTCAGCAAGGATTGAAAAAAAAGTAGTGTTCGTGCGAGCATGTGTGTGTGTGTGTGTGTGTGTGTGTGTGTGTGCATAGAGCAGATAGCTGAATAGAGAATTTGAAATGACTAATGATTTCATACAAAAATCATTGTGAATTAGTTTTTATGATTTCACCATTAACAATCACATTATTGATTGACAATGTGTTTGCATAATACACTAACCAGTTAATTTTATTGCACCAATGCTTTTTCATCGTGATTTTTACGATAAGTTAATAAACTTTTAAAGCTCTAAGTTTTCAGCTGACAGTACAGTTTCCCCAATATTTTAGAACTTGTGCCAGTCAAGTGTTTGTATTATAAAGAACTGTACAAAATAAACAAGAAACAGATTGTTGTAAAAGTCTCATTCTTGTAGTATATGGATGACTGTAAAAACACAAACTACTTGAAGTTTGTTTTCAATGGAAAGAGTCATATCACCAAATATGAACACATTAAGATTTCGGTTGTTCTCACCAATGTACGATTCAACAATGAAGCAATAGCCAGTGCTGTCCTTATCTGTTTTATCTGAAAAAAAAAAAAAAATCGAGAAGAAAAATTGTGTAATGCTATACAACTACATAAACAATAGGCAGAAGACAGAGAAATTAGGTAAATACATGCATACTTGGTAATTAACAAGAGAGAAGTGAGATTCCACATTATGCTCCCCATCTAGTAACAAACTCTTTGGAATAGATGGCTTAAATGATAAGAAACCTCCTGCATAAGTTCCTTAAAGAAATTACTTTGCAGTTGTATTCTTGAAAGAGAATATTTTTCAAGATATTGAAAAGGAAAAGAGAGAGAGAGAGAGAAATCTACAGATGCACACAAATGTATGTTCACATGTCAAATTCTTAATTTCATCTTTGATACAAATTTAGGACATAATGTGAAAACAGAAATATTTATGGAAGATAAGGCTCCATTAGTTAGGATGAGAAAAGGCCAGCTGGGATGGCTTGATAATGAGCAAATGAGAAGAAAAAGGTTCAATTAGGGAACTATAAAGCATCCCAAATGTAATATCAACAAAAATATTATACACAAATGGTATTATTTTTGTGGATATCAGTTGGTTTAGCTAAAAAGGTCTCTTAGGTGGTAAAAGAGAATTCACAATCAAATATTGCTTACAATAGGATGAACTGGGGTTTGGTTAATATTAAACGATAAAAAACCACAAAAGAACTCATTCATGCATGACATAAAGAAGACACCTTTATATGCATTTAAGATGAAGAATTTAATACAGGATCAAGTGGAATTAAGGATACTAGGACAAGCTGAGCAGACAAAGAATACATGAAACTGTTGATTGGAAATGCAGATCTGCATGTAAGAAGATGACCCACAACAATATATTATGCCTTACAAAATTTCTAGTTTAAAATATAAAACACTGGAATAGCATTACCTGGTACATCATAATATTCAGGTGGATCATGAAAAGCCATGGCTTCCCGCAGTCTGTGACGCTTTCCATCCGTGCCTCCATACTGGAATGTGGTATGCACAGCATATGGCTCCAACCTGAGTTGTTCATAGATAGCCTGCAAATAAAGCACTGAGACTTAAGAAATTATGACATGCAATAGATCGGCCTTAAGTTTGATTCATAATTACTTAAAAGGGCCCAAGAAAGGACAAAAAATCAAGAATCCATGATAAAACAGGGTGAATTATAGAGAACTAATATATACATTTTACCTGGACAAAATAAGTATGCCCACCACAAAAGATACTAGCTGGCAGAACTCCCAGCTTTAAATTTCCATCATAAGCATATGCAAGTCCGTGGTCCCCAAAAACAGATGGTCCTAACTGCCTACGTACAAGGTCATTGAATCCATTTTGATCCCATATCTTGTCATCAGCTAGAAGCATTTCTTTCCATTCTTTCGCCAATTTCTTTGCGGACTCCGTTGGTCGCCAGTGAAAAATTCCCACATTGTAAGCAGCGCTGACTGCCAAAGTGAACAAATACTGTCACTGAATCTTTTACAATCTGCGGTACAACATTATTACTACCAATAAGGAGAGTTGACAGCCATTTAATTGATTTAAACATGAGATATGAAAAACAATGAGTATGCCTGACATTTATAAGCAGAGACTAGAGAGAAAGTTGGAGTGAAGGCTGTAAATGAAACTTTGGACTGTTTCATATAGAATCTTCACCTTGTTGCCAAATGTCCAATCTATCATCAACAACTGTGGGTACTACTTGATCGCTTGAAGTTAAGATGTCTGCCTCTGGGTACCGAGCAAGATACGGAAGCGGATTCTGTTACAGTAACAAAGAAAATGAAGAAATAAATTTGAGCAATAAACATTGAGGATACTGATGAAACAAAATCACAAAGACAATAGAAAAGTCCACAATTGCTATGGAATATAAAAAAATTAGCAGCACTAAAAGAAATTTGGAACTGAACACACAGAAAGACAATATGAGAGAACATAAAGGAGGTAAAGGATTTACTGGACATATAATTTTTTATCACATGGGACTATGAAATATGATATACTAAAGACAGAAGGACTGATCTAATTGCTTGCCGGGTGAATCAGAAAAAATGGAGCTACTCTTGGCCGCTTTGTCACAACTTTTGGGTTTAGTAGTTTGCTAGTCTTTTTGTTGCAATGCAGGGCAGTATTCTCCGGTGAACTCTTTGTTTATATTGTCAGAACCAGAGCATACACGGGATACTATTATTTCATTCCCCAAAGAAACAGAACATCCTATTAGTCAATAAGAGCGACAAACTTTACATTGCTTTCACCACTGAATTTCAAATTTGCAGCTAATTACGACCAAACCCCTATTTTCCAAGCATAAAATAAACATTGATAAAATGAATTCTTAATCAGCAGTAGGAGATGAATCAATCAGAAAAAAAAAAAAAAAAAAGAATAAAAAAGAAGAAGCAAATAATATGAAACAAATAAAGAACTTGACTCCAAACAAAATAATCAACCTGCATGGAATAGTACCTTCAACCAGACCATATCTGTATCGCACATCAAGAGTTCAAAACCAAAAGGAAGGACTGAGTCTATCAAAATCGCTTTTTCTCTCCCCATTTTATGAAAAGTTGGTGAACCCCAGCCTACATCTATTGTGCTCATATGGCTGCCCATATCAAATACTGGAACACCTTTCCAATACAAAGCTTTCACCAGTTTGGTGTCCATTGCACCTGTATTACAAAAATTCCAATTCAAACAATAAATTTTATTTTGAGCTACATTTAGTAGGGCTCTAAGTACAACTTGTAGGCCAATGGTAGACTTCCTACGAGATAACTTACCAACCAGAAGATTTGAAAGCCCCAAATCCGTCAAGTGTTTAACCCAAGTCAGGATGAAATCCATGAATGCATAGTTCCCAAAAGTCATTACTATAACATTATCTTGCACCCTTTGTTCAACCATTTCTTTTGTCAGTCGGAAGGCCTTCAGAGGCGGCAATTTTTTGGTTTTTGGAACCTCCCATATACGTTTCACCTTTGTGCTTCTAGTCTGAGATGCAGGAGGTGGCATTGCACCTTCTGCAGTTGTTGTTTGGGAAAAATTAGGTGCTAGATTAGGGTGAGAAGAATCAGCATCTGGAGAATCATGGAAATAGAGATTGATCAATCAAAGATAGATAAAAAGCAAATTTTTTTTTGAAGAAAAAAAGAGCCCCAAATTTTGATTTATCAAGGCAGAATCGGTCAAGAGGAGCGACCTTGAGAAAATGAGGTGAAAATGCTAGCAAACAACTACACATGGTTGTTAATGGAAGCATAGACTTCCCTCTTTTCTTTCCAACTCATGAAAACTACATATACCAAAAGCTACCAGCTAGAATTGTTACTACATTAGTAAACACAAGATTGAATGATGAACAGAAATCAAATTTAGCCGTAGAAAGAGCTACTGTATATCAGAATCACCATCATAACCAATACAAGCATTACTATTCAGTAAAAGTCAACCTTACATGCCATCAAAAAAAAAGAAAAAAGAAAAAAAACCAAAACTTCGAGCAACTTCCAACATCTGTGTCGAAAGTTAATCATTCATAAACTCGATGACAATTTACACTAGTGTCTCATTTCATGATCGAGAGTCAGTATTCAGCCCGAGAAACAAAATTTCAGCGCAAAGGCGTTTGCTAAAACATGCCAAAACAAAACATGGAAGCTCCAAATATACACAGAACAATAGAGCCATCAACTGCAACAACAACAACAAAGGGAAAGAAAAAAGAAAAGTAATAGAGAAAAGCAGAGAAAAAGAACGTACGGGAAATAGAGGAAGGAGAAGAAAGCCAGTTGGTGGAGACAGGGGAAGGAGACTTGGAAGAGTAAATGGAAGAGTAGACAAAAAACGATGAAACAACTATTCCTATAATCACAGTTGTATAGATCGCCAGGAACAATGGCTTCGAATTCACCACTTCCTGATACCAATTTCTCCAACTACCCATTTTTTGTTCTCATTTGATGAAAAAAATTCAAACTTTTCAATCAAGTTCTCAGCTTCATTGCTATTTTAGAGAATTCAGAGCTCCCAAAACAAATGTTCAGTTCATCGTGTTCATTGATATGCGAATGAATCAAAGGCAGTCGTTGAAACAGAAAGTTGGGCTTCTTTTTTTTTTTTTTTTTAATGAATTTTTGTGCTTTTAAGCATTTTTTGGGTTAAATTTCTAAAAACATGCGGTTAGCAGCCTAACCGGTCCACTTTTTTTTTTTTAATTTTTTCGGAGGGGGGTGTTTAAATGAAACAATTAGCACTCATATATAAAATTTACTCATGAAAAATAGAATTACAGTACTATTGAGTCATAATAATTGCATTATCCAATGATCTTTATCACATAAATGTTCAATTATAAGAAAATTAATGAGAAATCAGATGGTTAGTAGATACAACTGTCAGATGATTATCTTTATTATTATGAAATTATTAGTATCATTTGGAAGGTAGCAAGAGGACTTCGATGATTTATTATTATCGACTGACTTACATTGTAAAGATTCCATTTTTGACTTGGCAGAGAAAGAGAACAGAGTTGTTGTAAGGAAAAATAAAATAAATAAATAAATATATATATATATATATATATATATATATATCTCTCTCTCTCTCACCTAATTCCTTTTTCTTTTTCCTTTTCATTTGTTTTGGTACCCTCTTGCCTTCCCCCAGTAGAAGACTTGAAGGCTGCAGCCGGGTCACTGGGCCTTGTTTGGTTGTATTGTACTCGGAACCTATATGGGCCGGTTTAAGTCCAAAGACTTCTTGCATTGACTCTAGATGAAGCCGAAATTTGGGAATCTATGGAATGATTTTTCTAGTCATAAATTTCACAAACATGGAATTCTGTCATATCCATAGACAATTTGAACCTCAATTCATACAGTATCATTTTTATGTTATATATCATTATCATAACTAGTTCGTAAGATACAGAATTTTTTACCAATTTGCGGCTTCAAATGACGTCGAAAGATCACACAAATTAATAGTAAGCTATGGTAATCACTAATCACAAAATGGACAAACAGTTTAATGACAGATTAAAGACTGATATTTTGGTCCAATTTTTCATCACGCTAAATTCCAAGGCAATGAATCTTTGAAAACTTTTTCTTCATTACCAAACTTCCCATGATTTTAAAGTAGTTTGGTCCAAGTGCATAAATTAATCCTCATCATCTAAAGAAGAAAGTTCATCAAGAACAAGCAATTCATCGTTCAATATTGATTATTATCATGTGGTTGCTTGAATTCTCCACAAGTCGAAGAAATTCATGGATTGTTGCCGCAATTCTGCTGGTGATTCTTCTCACCATATTTCTGAGGAAACTGGGTACGTACCTTGAAGCTAAAGCTACTGAAAACAAGGCTGACAAAGAGGTTGGCAAAGAGAAGGATATCATGGATCCGAAGAAAATGTTTAGCATATGTTGCAGCGCTGGTGTTATTAGGACTTATGCTCTTGAAGAGCTGAAAATGGCAACAAGAGATTTCAGAATCCGAATCGGGGTTGGCGCAACCGCATTTGTGTATCTTGCAGAGCTTGGAGATGGAAAATTTGGGGCTGTGAAGAGAGTCATGGAAGAAAGAGGTGGTAGCAGAAAGATTTTCCTGGATGAAGTTTCTGTTTTGCTTAGGATTTCTCATCCGAATTTGGTGGGATTGCTGGGTTTCTGCATGGAGCAAGGTAAGCCCGACAAGAATAATTAACATGCATAATTCAAAATCCTTTTCATTCCTTTGAGCACGGGCTTGCTTTCTGATTCTAAGTCCAGCTTCTCATATGTGGGCTAATAAGCTCAACAAATGATACATGCACTAGTCCATTTTATCTCGGCCTTGTTTTTAAGTTTTCGAGTGTTACACGCCCACCAAGCTCACTGACGTAGGATACTCTATTCACACTAGGGCCAGACTCATAAGAATTAGACGTGTGATACCTTGTTTCGAGACTTCCGACGACAAGAATTAAACTCATCGTTCTTTTGGCAACGACGTTGGTCATATTTTTGCAAAATTTTATTCTCGTATGATAGAAGTTTGTCATCAAATTAAAAGACTAGTGTCGGGTGGGTGATAATTTTATTGATTATCGAGACTTTTTATAACTGCTTGTGATGGATTAAAAATTTATCATCAATTCGAGAAAGACTAATTTATAACTGCTAGATGGCATTGCATACCTACTCTCATTGTCATCTGTCTTTTTGACTAACTATATATTGGGCTTTTTACGTACTGTATATTTGAAGCAGGTGAACAACTTCTTCTACTGGAACACGTTCCAAACAAGAGCTTGTTCGACAGAATGCACACACACTACGGCCAAACTCCTGGAATACTTTCATGGCCAAGTCGTTTAAGCATTGCCCTAGACATTGCTCGAGCTCTAGACTATCTCCATTCACAAGCAGATCCACCCATAATCCACAGAGACATAAAATCTTCGAACATTCTCTTAATCGACGATAACCATGCAAAGCTTGCAGATTTCGGACTATGCAAACTAGGTCAAAATAGTGACAAAAACGTGCCACAAACACCAACAGACATCAAAGGTTCATTTGGTTATGTTGATATCAATTACCTTAACACAGGAATTGTGTCACCAAAAAGTGATGTTTATAGCTTTGGGGTGCTGATTCTTGAGCTTGTAACGGGATTGAAATCAACTCAGGGTTCAGAGACACTAACAGAGTGGACTGATGAATGGCGGAAAAATGACGACGTTGAGGTTTTGGCAGCCCAACTTTTGGATCCAAAACTTAATGGGGAAGCAAATTTGGAGCAAGTAAGAGTGTTAGTTGATGTTGCGAATACTGCTCTTGTTGAGAATTCTGAAGCCAGACCAGATATGAGTGTTATTGTAGACAAGATTTTCAGTTGTATGGAACCTCAATCTCATCCTGAATTACCTGTATAAATTGTTAATATTATTCCTAGTTGACAATTAATCATCACAATGTTACGTGTACATAGTTAAATTATATTGATGTAGATATCAATTACAATGATTTCTTTGAATTAATTACTAAATAATAATAAAATTAACTTTTAATCAATATTTTATTTTCTTTTTTATAAAACAATGGATTGTGGGCTCAATATCTATTAAAAGGTGTTTGTAGAAATAATCACCTATTTATGTAATTAATTTAAAATAATTAATAATTTTATTTTATAGCTATTATAATTAGAAAACTGTTTAAGTTTGGCATATATGGTAAGTAGTTTAATCTCAAAATCTTGATGATAGACTTAACAATTTTTTTTTTTTGAAATATAGATTAAATAGAAAATGAAGGAGAGTAGATATGAATGTGCATGGTATTGGTTTCTTCTTAGTTAATTAGGTTTGACGCATTAGTAGCATGAATGGGAAGAAAATGCATTAATTAATTAATTATATCATCAATGAGGATATAGCTAGTTAAAACTCCAAGTTCATATTCACAATAAATCAATGGATTGATAATATAGCTAGTTAAAACTCCAAGTCCATATTTGCAATAAATCAATGGAAGAACTAATTAATTAATTAATTAAACCAAAAGTCAAAGCTAAATCTAAGAAAACTTTTGACTTACGGTTTTTTTTTTTAATTTCTTGGGTTTACAGGAAATAAATGCCCAATTTACCTTCTATGTTTCGGTAAAAAATAATTACTTCTGAATTTTAATAATATTTGAGATTCAAAATAAGTTCAACTTTTATGATAATTAATAAAAACACACACATATATATATATATAATAAGATTTTTTTTAAAAAAAAATTATATTATAATTATCACTGTCATAATCTATTAATTTTAAAATAAATATATGATAAGAATTTGTTAAAAGAACATATAAATAATATAATTTGTCCATTATATTTTAAAAAAATTTACAAAATAATTTTTAAGATATGAATTTAATATTTTAAAAATTTTTATACATCATGTATCATTAATTTCACTTATCACAATAAATTTGATATTATATAAGAAGTATAATATATTGAAAATGGATTTTGCCTTTAAAAAAAATGCCCATTCAAGCAGGCAAAAGATTAATTGCCCAAGCTATTTGGTTGTAGCAAGTACAACACACTTCTTGACATTGACTCGAATTTCAATTTCAGCATTAGTTATCCTTCAGCCTCATGTATCTAACTATCAATAATATTCTTATGTGAAAATTGGTTTCTAGGATCTATCGTTTTAAAATTGCAAATTGTATTGTACTACAGTAATAAAAAATAATAATAATAAAAAATATATCATATTAGATATATTAAATTATACACCGAAACCCAATATTATTCTTCGGGGGAACACCGTCCCTGTGTCATGGATTGGGTGGCATTGAAGCCATTCACAAGCAAATATGACGGAAAACCCAATAAACTACTAGTTAATTAATTAATTAATTAATTAAAAACCAATGGACATGCTTAATTGAAATTTTGGAGTTATTAGCAGTCTCTCACTTGCTAAAATCCTAATCCAGTCAAATCTGATTCACACCATCCTCTTCCCCCACTCCAGTTGTTTAACCTCAAAAACTGTTTAACCGATGATAGTTTTTCTCGAGCATATGATTAATTAACAAATAAAATTTTAATTAATTAATTAATTATACTGTCGATTAAGCCCTACAGCCAACTGGCTTTGTCTCGTTTTGACTTTTATATATATATATATATATATATATATAATTAATTAATTAAGAAATCCCATGTACCCTCACAAGCATATGTGTGTGTGTAGATCGATGCTTCATTGATTGCCTCTCATACAGTGCGATATCATGGAACCCGATGCCCTCAAGTAGTTAATTAATTAATGAATTTAATAATTATTATGTAAGCATTTTATTCATTAATCTGATATTTTACGTTTTATATATATAATAGATATTTAATATTCATGATTTCTACGTATGTACATATTACGTACGTGCATGTGTACTTCGAATCAAACCGATGCACGTGTCTACAGCTGAATGGGCCTCGATTGCATGCAGGACAACTTATTTAATTTAATTTTACAAGTCAAAACATGCTTGGTTATTTATATTACAAAGGGGATGGAGGTGACAGACAGATGGGCCTTTTTTTACTTGTAATGCTGTTTTGATTGTTTGCATGTGTGTGCATATTACTATTTTAATCATCAATTTGTTTCCCCAACAAACATTAATTAGTGAGGAAAGTCAGTGCACGAGCCCTCTCTAAATGCATGAAAGCTTCTTTGTCTTTAATGAATGATCGTGATTTTATATTTGTTATATAAAATAAAAGAGTTTGCTCGTAAGAGTAAGAGTGGTATCCACCCCAAAAGTAGCCAAGGCATCTGTAATTAAAAACAAATAAATCAAAGTGGGGTAGGAAAGACAGAGAGGCTATGCGTGGTTTATCGATCAATTCCATCCCATCCCATCCCATCCCATTGAATAAAGTAATTCATATTTTTTATATGCATATTATATGTAGCTAAATAGACCGAAATTGAGTAAGGGGAGAAGACTCCATCGCCATCCGCTTCAAAAAGTTGAAACTTACCGATGAGCACCAATTTGCTTTGCTTTCAGCGGTTTTGCCTTGCAGCCCATTGGTTATATGTATATACTACATCTATGCACCATGCATGCCTATCCATCACATCTACGTAAGAGTTGACATGCATTTATTACGCATTTAATTCTATTTACGTGGTTTAATAAGTAATACACCCGTCTCTTCTTTTGACACACACATACACACGAAATAGTAAATATCAATTCTTAAAAGAAAATTTTCTAAGTCATGAGGCAAATTTGATGGACTGTACCGAGCAGTCAATGGTTTTCATAAAACTAATGGCGGCATTAATCGTAATAATTGAGCTAGAGAACATGGAATGATTCTAGTCAAAGTATATAAAAAGAAAAAATTTCTAATTACTTTACATCCAGTCAACAGAAAAGAAAAGGAATTGATACTACCTAATATTTTTTGTGGGTTTGAGTTAGATGTGATTCGAGGAGCCACCATGAGTTTCTTGAGTATTTGGTAACTTTAATTGAATTGTTTGAACTGTAATTTTTATTAAATTTAATATTAAATATAAAAAATTAATTAAAATTTAAACACCTTAAATTTTTTGAGTATTTAGCAACTTTAATTAAATTGTCGAATTGTAATTTTTATTAAATTTAATAATAAATTTAAAAATAAATTAAAATTTAAAAATTTTAATTAATTTTTTATATTATCTATCTTTAAAATTATTTTTGTAAAGAATTAAAATTTTTTAATTTATTTTTAATTAATTTTTTAGCTAAAATAATAAATTTTACAATATAATATAAATTTAATACAATAAAATTTTATTAAATAATAATATTAAATTGATATTAATTATGAATACAGTGCATCTTCAAAGATAGTTAAAAAGAGAACAAAAATCTTATACTCTTTTTGATTTTTTTTTAGATATTTTATATGTTACAAATATTGCTGTCATAGAAATCGGATGAATATTATCCAAACAATTTGCTACAAAATTGAAAGTGGAATGTCCACTTCATATATCACACATTTATGCTACTAATAATACAACTAGTGGGCACATCTTTTTTTCTCTCTATTTCCTCGAAAACAAACACAAATATGATAGCTGGAAACCATTTAATTTTCCTTGAAGAACTTGCCAATCTGAATGTTGATTTACTCTCCATAAAGTGGTATTTAATTATTATAATATACTTAATTATGTAACCAAGTTGCACTGGATTCGATTAATCTTTCCAAAGGGGTCATTTTCACGGGTATCGATTTTTTTTTTTTTTTTTGTCTTGCGGGTCTTTCTATTATTTTACTTTCATATGATTAGGTTCCAACTCTGCATGCATTAAGATCAATTAATTAGTAATTAAAAAGGTTCCCTGTTACTGATCACGAGGAATATTTTCAACTGCATCAGTCCAAATACACGAAGAAGAAGACAATTTATCTCCATCGATTTTGGTATGCAGACTATACAAGTTATAAACCACTAGTTATTCTCCTAGTTGACATAATTAAACTCTTAAACACTTCTCGTTGGATTACTCGGATCTCACGAGTGAATAAAAAATTAATTTAACATATACCAAATAATTTTATCACCTAACATTACTTTATTGATTAAATACTCTAAAATAAACTATTTATATGATAAAATCTAATTTTTATATATCACACGTGTAAATATATCTGTATAAAGTTGTTGAGTATATTTCAAAGAGCGAGAAGATAAGGAACAAGATCACCGAGGAAGATGATTCCATTTTTTTGATATTAAAGGATAATTACAGCAAATCATAAATGACAGTAATCACAGGGAGAAATTCTTATTAATAAAGAGTTACAATCCATTAAATGAGGAAATAATCCATTAAATTATAAATCATTATCCAATAATTACACAATAATAACACATTAACTACATCAAATACAGTTCATAAACTTTTATAAAAGATGAAGTCAAATTCAGAATAAGGGTAACATATGTTAATTTTTTGAAATCCTCACATCCTCCTTGTATATACTTGTTTGACTAAAGTATTAAAAAATTATCTCTAAAAAATTAAATTTGAACACCTTTTGACTTTTTTTTTTTCTTTCAAAAAAACCTAAGAAGAATAAAGTGGTGTCAAAAATTGAAAATCAATAATTTTAGAGGACAAAACCTGATGATTGGTTAATAAATATTTAGTATAAATAAATAGTTAGGAACACTTTCTATTCTTTTTTATTATTTATTTTTAATAAGTTATTGATATAAAATATAATTAATAATAAATAATTTAAATTATATTATAATAATATAAATTAAAAATTTAAATTATAATTTAAACTATTTATTATTAAATTTATGTCAATGATAGAAAAAACTAACAAATGATCTTATTCACGTATAAAATTAATAAATTTATAAAAATATCACTTTACATCTATAAATAAATAATCTCTCTTAACAAAATTTTATCATAAAAAATTAATTAAAGAAGATTGTGATATGTTTGTTGCATGAGAATAAACGCGTACATGCAAAATTGTGTACATGTTAAGACTACAATTCGTACAGATCTGTATGCTATTATAAAAATAACAAATTAATTAATAACAAATTCAATATAGTTTTATTACGAATTTAAAAACCTTGGAGGGCATGGAGGGTTAAGGAATTAGGAAATAAATAAAGGATTATAATAATGATTAATTAAGCAAATCTTATCTTCACAGCTTGGATGTCAGGAGAGCCAGTATGTTATAAACTGCATTGGGTCAATTTGACCCTTCAACACTTAACCCTTTAATTAAGAAAACTCTTAACTCGCAAATCATGTGGATGGATAATCAACTTTACAATTACACGCTGAAATTTTAGTCCGATTGCCATGTGATTGTGGCACGTTTTTATCAGGTTAATGAGAAGATGATATCATTTTCCAGCGGCCGGCATCAGCTGTCTAATCCCTAGGCAGAATCATTGGAAAGATTTTTTTTTTTTTATTTTGAATTTATCACACCCTAACTTAGCTAGAATTAATTTGATATTTTTAATTTTTATTTTATTTTTTTTAATATGAGAATTACAAGTCATGTAATACATACATACATACATATATACATACATATCATGAGATTAGCTACATATTTTTGTGTACTGTTGTATCTTAAAAAAATTTAGTTATAAAACTTAAAATGATCCTTATAAAATTTGAAAAAAAAAAAATTAAAATATATAAAATAAAAAAAACAGTACTTAAAAGATATAATAAAAAATTTAAAATATATTAAAAAAATTAAAATATGTAAAGAATAATATTTAAAATATAAATAAAAAACTTAAAATAATTTTAAAATAATAAATATAACAGTATCTTTAAATACAGTAGACAAGTCTATATAATTTCTTTAAATTGAAAATTAAAACCATGATTAATTGACTAAAAGGGTTACTGTTTTTATTGTATTCTTGTTGCCTTATTCGAATGATGACATATGCTCTTATGTAATTTTAAGCTGAAGATTCGGTTGAGCTTGAACATGAACAGGAAAATGACAAAACAAGAATGAAAAAATTGAAATCATGTTGATAGATGGATTCTTGATTTTTCAGAGAAATGACATACAATAATTTTGTTTTTTCAGTTGACTTTGATTAATAAATGCATACGTGTTCGAAAATTTTATGATACGTGACTCAATTAAATTCATTCATTCATTTTTTTAATTTTTTTAATATTATAAAGATAATTTTTTAATTATTATAATTTTATTTAATTTTAAATATAATATAATTAAAATATTTATTTAAAATTTATTATTTATTTATATATTTAAAATAATTAAATTCTAATGCCATTTACATATCACGGTTCAACTACTCAATTTATTAAGAGTTGAAGAAGAAGAGAAGTTGTCTTTAATATATTAGAGAAGAGCATGTAATAATTTAAATTGGCAAGTGTTGTGTTGAATTTAATGAAGAATCATAAATTAATTACAGGAAAATTAGTTTGTTAAATAGTTGCTTTCACTTGGTAAATCTTACAAGAATAAAATCTTCTCCCAATAGATTAAAAAATTAGATTAAGTTAATGCATATAAACCCAAGTAATCAATCCCTTTCAAGACTGAGATCTCAGCAGGAAAGTAGACAATTCAAGATTGCAACTTTCAAAAGAATACCATAACCAAAGAAGTTTTTTTTTTTTTGTCTTTTTTTTAATTTGAAAAGCATAAATATCACAAATGTTTTTAAGTATGATATTCACAAGAGTAAATAGCCAGAGAAGAGGGTGGGGTGGATAGAGACGAAGGAAATCATGAATCATGGAGCTAGGGACCCCATATGCTGTTAAAATTGTTATATATACGCGTGGACCCAAATTGACAAGGCAGAAAGAAAGAAAGAAAGAAAGAAGGAAAGAAGCAGCTGGGGGATTTGGAAACACAAAAATAAAACCACATAAAATCAAACAACAACATGCGAGCAGCAGCAGTATTCCTTCCTTTATATATCAAGATCAATCATATTGTCAAAAGAAGATGTATGATGACGATCGATGATGATTGATCTTCTCTACGTGCATGCACTTACCACTCTTCTCTTATCTGCTCTTCTCTTCTTGTATTTTTCTCAATTTCATTCCTCATCCTTTTCATTATTCTCTATAGCTTATGTATGATTAATAATCAATCATATTGTGTATGTAACATTGTCTGATCAATAATATTTACTAATTTGTAGAAGTGCAGTAAAATTATAATTTTATAAAGTGCGAATGAAAGAATGCATGTATAACTGTACATAAGAATATATATATATATATATATATAATATTTATGTGTATGGTTGAATTATTATGCATGGGATTGGGATCGGGGGTTGGCGGATTTTAGAGCGTACAGGTGTCTTTGATGCTGTTTAATTTGTTTTTGCTTCAATTATTTTTCTGCTACATTAATCTTCGACAGAAAGTTAGGTGTATTCTGCTGCAATGTCGTAATGGCAAGTTGGGGTCCACTTTAGTCTCTGCGTGTACAGATGTATATGTATAGATACATACATACATACATACATACATACATACATATATGATTATCATTCATTTTTTTGTTCACATATTCACTTTCATTACTCCATTAATTATCACACCTTGCTATCTTGTTGGGAATAATCTCTCTATTATTTCATTCATTTTCAAACTTAATTTCAATTTCCAATTTTTGATAAACCCTACCTTATGCAATAAAATAAAATAAATAATTTTTGAGATAAAAAAATATAAAATTAAAATAAAAAAGCTTTTTTTTGTGAAAAAAATAAATTTTAATTTGTATTTATTATAAAATAAAATTATTAAACATAACCGACCTTGAATATAATATTATTTGGTTAGATACGCATAAATGTTGGGAGCAATTATATCTTTATTGACTTTGGTTCAAAATTCACAACACCTTTTTGCTTTTGTATGTTATTGCATGCTTATCAACGTGTAAATATTTTCTTGGAACAGTTACCAACTATTAATTTTTATATACAAGGAGAGGTAAAAAGGATTTTGGATTCCCATAAATTATTATTATTATAATAGGTAATTAAAGCACTAATATATTTTACTTTTACTCATAATTATATTTATTTTAATTAAATAATCCGTCCTGTTTATGAACTCCAATAGAATATGATGTATTTTGCCTTTTCAATGGTGATTAATTAAATAAAACTTGATGGTTAGCTGTTATTTTCGATATCTTTAATCACCAATCTCATCCAGTTTATATTAATTAATAACTTGTTATGAAGTAACAGGTTCCTCTGCCACTATCAGTTAATTTATTGTTTAACCTAAAAATATTTAGTGGCTTCATCCAAAATGAACTAATTAGGGGCACGTGGATTGTATTATTTGCTTTATATACAATTTGATTATGGTTAATTAGGTGCTTAGTCGCCCAACCATTTAGGAAAAGCCATGCTCCATTTCATCACTCATTAATATTATAAATTATTGTGTTTTCATATCTTTCAAGATAATTTCTAGAGGATTTAAATGCTAGGTATTCATATAGTGGGTTTGGTAATTTACTTTTGGGAAGAAAATTTTTACCTTTTATTACATTTCAATGTAATAAAATTTAAACTTTTGATAGTATCAATATATAACACAAATATGAATAATTTGAGTGATAATTGAAAGTTCTTAAAATAATAAATTGATGAATTTATCATGATTCATGTAGTTTACTTATATCTAAAAGAATGAAAAATATAAATAAAAAATAAAATCAATCTTACATGATTGTAATATCTACATCAAGACTACTTAGACAATGCTAGGTATTAATATGATGGGTTAGGTAATTTACTTTTGTAAAGGAAAATTTTATCTTTTATAGTTTTACGTAATTAAATTTAAATTATAGGAGTAAAAACTTGCAATTATGAATAATAATAAAATTTTTTATATTACTAAACTAATAAATTTATTATATTTGACATAGTTTACTAATATTTAAAAGTATATAAAAATAAAAATAAAAATAAAATTAAATATTACGTGCTCATAATATTTTGTATGACAATTACTTAGAAAATGCTAGGTAACAATATATAATGGGTTAGGTAATTGCTTTTAAATTTTTTTTTTATATATATATTTTACAATTAATGTAGTTAAATTTAAACTTTCAGACATGAATATAAAAATCTAAATAATCTTAACAATAATAGAAAGTTCTTAAATTATTAAATGGATCAACATTGTTATAATTGATATATTTTATTTATATTTGAAAGTACAAATGTATAGTTTACATTATTTTCCTACCTAATTATCATAATCTTTTGTAAGATGATTACTTAGATACTTCGAAATTCCACCCTTCATGAGTAATTAATAGAATTTAGTAGTAATAATAATAAATTGAAAAATTAATTAACGATAATTCAATTTTGGGTTGTGATATAATGCATGCATGGAGACTTTAGAGGTCTACTCTATTGATACATGGAGAGGAAGTTGACTTCGTTTTTCATTTGATTTAATGATTTAATTATTACGTGAAATTAGCATTATAGGAAGTCTATCGATTGAAATTAGATTGTTTGAAAGCAATGGTTTACGAATAATAAATCAAAGTCAGCTAGGGTTGTTGCTTCAAACAAATGTTTGATGATCATCAAGCATGCTCGATTACTTTTAAATTGTCAAAAATGCTTTCTCAAAGCACTTCTTCGAAGTAAAATAATAAATCAATAAATGGTTATGAATGTGCACCTTAAATGACTCACCGATGAGGCAATTGAAGGGTATGAAGAGGTCAAAATTTCTAGTTGGGTTATTAAAATATAAAACATAAAAATTATGTATGAAATTTTATTCAAAGACGCAAACAAATACTTGTCTTCATACTTGTCTTGGACGTATAAGTTCATGACATATACCAAATAATAATAATAATAATAATAATAATAATAATAATAATAATAATAATAATACAGTTCATTTTCTACCTTGCAAACAATTTTCCAGTCCATTTCATTTATTTTGTTGAATGAGTTATGCAAATTTATTGTTTTATACACGCACGCACATGACAATCCTAACTTCGTGGGCTCATAAATTTGCCTCTTAACTTTTTCTCTTCGTTAATGCATAAAGTTGAATGCATCCATCATTCAATATTCATCATGAATCATTTGATATTATCTTCAAATTTTCAGGACATTTTTGTAGTGGGACAATATTGTTACTCATATTCATATATCAACCATCCATGGTATTGATATTGCTTGAGTCATCTTATCAACATCCTACTGGATGTCTAAAATTTGTTTAGTATATATTTTGTACAATAAAAATAAACAAAAATTATCACGATAAATTTTATTAAATTTAATGAAAAATAATTTAATTAATATATAATTATGTATTTGTGTGTAATATTTAAAAATTTTAAATTCGTTAGGATACTAATTTAGTGAAAATATATTTATCTTTGTAATTTACATAATAAGACTAATAATTTTTGGGCACACATATTTGATGAACATACATATTGCATTCATGAAATACATGCACATGCATCAAGCATCTCATAATTAATCTCATTTTTTAAACACTAATTCATAGATAAAATTATATTAATTAATTTAGACATACTTATTAATCGTCATCAAATCTTTGAACTTAGACTACATAGTTATTAATCGCCATCAAATCTTTGAACTTAGACTTTTGGATTATTAACATTTCTAAGGAATTACATAATCATCTTAATTATTGATGAATTAGGTTATCATGTGATGCATTATTTACTTAATAAAAAAAAAAAGAAAGGAAAAGATTGTTTTGAGTTCCATTTGATATGTGAGCTAATATTTGACATGGTAAATTTTGGTTAGGTCATTTAAAGTCTTGTTTCATATGTAACATTACAAAATTTCAAAATTATGTCAAACTTATAAATTGAAAAATGTAATATGACTTGCAATAATAAAAAATAATATTGTAAACATGCAATCAAAACTAAGACTAATGAATTATGAGGTGGTCGCCTTTGAATTTTCTTCAGAAGTTTCAATATGCACAAGTTAAGTGTTATTTTTAAAGTAAAATCTTAGAAATTATGCATGTAATTAAAAATAATAAGGGAAATACCGAGCAACATGATATTGACCATATGAAATTTGAAGACTTTTCAGACATTTAATTGAATAGTCCAAGGTAGACCTAGAACTTAATGCATACAAGGTCGCATAACCACTTGTCCATTTGCCATATGTCCCAAGGTTGACTCGTCAAATGTGGGAGCTTTTGATTTGGTAAATAAACCCATTAATTTAATTTAACTCCTTTTTTTTGTTTTTTAAATTTACTTTAAACCTAAACATTGTTCTTTCCATTGTGTTGGCCAATCAAAATAAGATTTCAATTAACAATCACAAATTTCAAAGTTAGTGCCAAAAGTTATACTGTATTTTAAAATAGTAACTTATAATTTCATCGATTTTAAATTGTCGTGACAAGTGAATTGGTATTGTTAATTAATCGAATATTAACAAAGCCACTAAGAATTTAGGTGGGTATGGCAAAAAGATTTAGATTATGTTATATAGCAGGAAGTAAATTAGTAATTGAAAAAGTAGAGAGTACAGACGGAGCAAATTAAAGTCACTAACTCCCCTTTTCTCCTCCTCCTGCTTAAGGGTCATTTTGCTTTATTCATGAAAGCACTTCTAGTCATTTGGTCAAAGTCTCTCTCCCTCTCTCTCTAAACAAAAGCTCTTTAGGCAAGCTTCTTGACACGTGCTCTCTCTCTCTCTCTCTCTCTCTCTCTCTTTGTCTATTAAGCTTTTGTTAGTAGGAGTGAGCATGTACACGACCTAAAACATGAATGAGCTGGAGGGAGATTTCGTGTGTGGGATTCAAGCTGTATTTGAAAAGCACTTTCTCTCTTCCTTCCTCCTTTTTGCAAGCGAAAAAGCCTATATATACCCTTCTCTTTCACTTGTTTTCTTCACACAAGTTCTGTATCACTTAACTACCTCTGCTACAACTACCATTGCTACTACTTCTCACAAACAATCGAAAAGAATATGAACCTGGATTTCTCTTCCATGTTTTGGTTATCTTTTGTTTCTGTTTTCTTCATCTTTCTCTTTCATTTTCTTCTCAAATTGTTCCCTTCAGTTGGAAGTAATTTGCCTCTTCCTCCTGGCACTTTGGGTTGGCCTTATATTGGAGAAACCTTTCAACTCTATTCCCAGAATCCAAATGTGTTCTTTGCTTCTAAAGTCAAGAGGTTAATACCAATTCCTTGTTCATTTTTTTCATCGCATATTTGGGTTATTTCTGTGTTTAATGCTTCATTTTTGTTGATACTAGGTATGGTTCTATCTTCAAGACTCACATACTGGGATGTCCTTGTGTTATGATTTCGAGCGCGGAAGCTGCAAAATTTGTGCTTGTAACAAGAGATCATTTGTTCAAGCCAACATTTCCAGCTAGCAAAGAGAGGATGCTGGGCAAACAAGCCATATTCTTTCACCAAGGTGATTATCATACCAAGCTGAGGAAGCTTGTTCTTCGTGCTTTCATGCCGGAAGCAATCAAGAACGTCGTCTCTGATATCGAATCCATAGCTAAAGATTCAATCCAATCATGGGAAGGAAGATTGATTAACACTTTCCAAGAAATGAAAACAGTAAGCTCCCATGTTCTACCACTCTTATTTTTTTTTATGGAAACAGAACAAAAACAGTGCAAAACAGTTTCCCGTGTTTTCATTCCCCTGTTTTTCTTTTCAATGATTGGAAAGTTCTCTCAAAATTTATAGAACAAACCCTAAGGAATTCAAAATGGGTCTTCGATATTTTCTAATTTTACTGATCAATTCATGTTTTTTTCCATCTTTATCGCAGTATACTTTCAATGTTGCATTACTGTCCATATTTGGAAAAGATGAAGTGCTTTACAGGGAAGATCTGAAGAGGTGTTACTACATTCTAGAAAAGGGTTACAATTCCATGCCCATTAATCTCCCAGGAACCCTCTTCCACAACTCTATGAAAGCAAGGAAAGAACTTGCTCAGATTTTGGCAAAAATACTATCAACCAGAAGACAAAGGAAACTTGACCACAATGACTTGCTTGGATCTTTCATGGAAGACAAAGAAGGCCTCACTGATGAACAAATTGCAGATAACATAATTGGTGTTATCTTTGCAGCTCGCGACACAACAGCAAGTGTTTTGACATGGATTGTCAAATATCTTGGAGAAAACCCTAGTGTCTTACAAGCTGTCACGGTAAGAAATCTTCAAACTTAGCCCCAAAAAGATCTGAATTTGATCAGTGGTTTTTTTTTTTTAAATATAGCAATGACTAATAAATTTGTGTGTTTGTGTTGGCTTTGCAGGAAGAGCAAGAGGCAATAATTAAGAGTAAAGAAAAGTGTGATGGTGAGGAGAAATTTCTGAGTTGGGCAGATACCAAGAAGATGCTAATAACTTCCAGGGTGATTCAGGAAACACTCAGAGTTGCTTCAATCTTATCTTTTACTTTCAGAGAAGCGGTGGAAGATGTTGAATACGAAGGTCAGTTACCTCAAAGTCTGACAAAAGTTTTACCACTAGCGCATTTGTCAGGTTTCAGTATTCATTTCTTCTGTAAAAATTTGTTTCAGGGTATCTTATTCCCAAAGGATGGAAAGTTTTACCTCTTTTCAGAAACATTCATCACAGCCCAGAAATCTTCCCAGATCCTGAAAAGTTTGATCCATCAAGATTTGAGGTAAAATTAAAAATAAAAATAAAAAAATTTTGTATTCTTCTCTATCTCATCAATATTCTAAACTCTCGATTTTGGAATGATTTAACAGGTAGCTCCAAAACCCAATACATTTATGCCATTTGGGAATGGAACCCATGCATGTCCTGGGAATGAGTTAGCCAAGCTGGAAATTTTGGTTCTTCTTCATCATCTGACCACAAAGTACAGGTTGGCAAACTTTATAGAAGGATTATAACTGATTACTGTTACCGGTTTCTGTTATGGTTTTGATATAAAGTTTTAGGCTTACTAAAAACGGAAAAAAATTGTTTTGAGTAATTTTGCTGACATATGCAAATTTGTTTCGGTAGGTGGACAGTAGTTGGCACAAACAGTGGAATTCAATATAGCCCTTTTGCCCTTCCCCAGAATGGCTTGCCCATCAGATTAACCCAGAAGTCATAGATACGATAGCTTTCCCAAAAAGCACTTTTCCTCAACGACACAACAGATGATTGATAACTTTCTAATTGCAGAAAGTAAAAGCAAGAATGAAGAGAAGCAGAGAAAGTGATCTTTCTTTTTGTCAAAAGGTGACAAAAGGGAAGAGATTTTAAAGATTAGAGCATACCAAAATGAAGGGAACCTAATTGTACAGAATAAGTTTTTGTAGCATCCCACAAGAAAAAAAGAAAAAGAAAAAGAGAAAGAAAAGAAAAGATTGCAAGCAAATTATGTTCATTTTTCTTAATTTTTCAGTTATTAGAGAGGAAATTGCAGATGGGTTGATGATCCCATTTGGGAGTATTTTTGTAACTGTTTATAAATATAACTTGCCAGAAGGCAAAAAAATAAAAAATATTTAATGATCAGATTCTAATTATCTACAATTATCTTGTACCATTCTTTCATTATTTGTGGACTATTCAAGATTGCTGCAAATTCACCATCAAATCTCCATTAACATTAACACTTCTGAATTGTCTTAAGGCATGGAAATCAACCGTGCTTTCTCTTTCCAACATGCATTGACTAGTTAGCAAAAATGCTGCTACTTTTGATCAGATTTAGACAGTTGCTGTTGGGTAATTATAAATTCTCTGTTACATTTTTCAAGAACTACAATCGTTCTGCTGTAGATTGACACGAGAATATTAAAAGTAACAGTTTTATTATGTCAAATTATTATTAATTAATAAAATAAAAAAAAATTAATTTCATATTAATAATATTAATATAATAAAATTATTTTATTTAAAATTTTTTATTAATATACTGTAACAAACTTTGTGAGTGAGTTGTTTAAAGCTTTTTGACAGCCTCTGCAGGCCGAAGGAGTTGTCATTATTAAAATAATATGGGCCGGATCTTAACACGGTATATTTGGCAAGCAAGAGACTAATTGTAATAACAATTTTCAAGCTCTGGAAAATAGAGAATCAATGAAAAATGTACACTTATCTCTTAATTATGTAATCATTGGAATAAGTAATCACTTCAAGTCAACATCACCAGAAGGGCAACAGCTTCTCTTTTGAATTCACATAGCTTGAAGATCTTAGCCAAATTTCTGACTTTCAGGATAAGCATAATTTTCGAAACGAAAACACGTGTTCTTCCTTCATTCTTTGATGTTATCGTTGATAGTTTCATAGTATTGTCTGAAAAACGTGCTCGGATGTTTCTATCAAATCCCATACTTATACTTTTCCAAAAGCAGAATTATTAGTTGGAATGTTAAAAAATACAGACGTCTGCATGCGAGGGAGAGTGAGACTTATTAGCTGACTATTTTGGCTTTTCGACAATGGTGGTTGTTCAGTTTGGTGGTAGGTTTCACTAATGTCAAATTTCAAAACGAGGAATTTGTCTTGGTAAAGATTGAAACGGAGATTCATGAACAGATGAATATTTCTTTCAAAATCATAAAATCGTAAGTTAATTTCAGCAATTGAAGATGGCTCGTATGTTTTGGATTACGAAATTGAAAATGACTACTAAATTGGACCATTTTTAACTCCTTGATTCTGCTTCTTTTCTAACTATAAACCACCAAAATTAAGTTTTTTCTCTGCTGTTTGTTTTCTCTTGTTTTGTTCTGTCCTGTTTCTGCATTCATTTATTTGTTTATTTCTTAGAAAATGAGATTCAATCTCTCTTGCACATCTGTTCCGATAGCATAGCAATGAAATATGGATGATTATTATTATTTAATATGGTCAAAGATTACAACTGCAAGGAAGAAGCTGTCACAAGCAGTCTATTACCACAAGGTCTTGTAGTTGTTGCATAAAGAAAGTCAACTTCAACTACAGTTTCTAACATCGATGCAATGTTTTGCATTGCATTGCGCATAACCCAAATCAAAGTTATTTCTAATGCCTTTCCTTTCTTCATTCTACATAGCAACATCTTCGAACTTCGAAATTCCAACTTCATTTCATTACAAGATCACCATCACTTTTCTTGCCTTACCCAATTTGTGTAGACTTCCTACATTACTGTTACTCAATGAATTTTAAAATTTTAAGAAAAAAATTTGACCAATTTTAAAACTGTATCCGGTTTACCTATTATTTAACTGCAGAATAGAAACAGAGTTGTTTCAAGCATACCTCAAGTTAAATAATAGAGAATTGTTGTAGAACTACAAGAGTTGTTTTGTTTTGTCATGCTCCAATAAAAAAGAGAAACCTGTCTTTTCAATCCAACTCATTGCCAGCTATTCACTTTGTTCTGGGAGAAACTGGACAAAATATTTATTCTGATTTGGACCTGTTAAGCACCACGGAAGAGTAAGTTGAGGGTAGTAGTAACAGAATTTCTTATTAAAATGTTTAATTGTACAGCCAAAAAGAGATATCACAGCTGGTAAGACAAATAACAATACAAGATCTTAGGCTTCCTATTTTTGAATAAATTCCTATTTTTGAATAAAGAGTACCTATACATGATTCACATGTCCAATACAACCAGCGCAAATGGAATCTGACTAGGAGCGAGATAGTACAAAAAAAAAAAGGGAGCTAAAGATTTGATCTTTCAAATACATATATGTGGGTGTAATCCAACAAAATTTTCAGTTTGTGACTATAGTGGAAGATCAATTTACTCCACTAAATATGGATCACTGAGGCTATTATCGCATGTTCCATAGTTTGAGGTCCCGCTTCTGGAACTGATATTTGCAAGATAAATGAACCTAATATGAGATTCTTTACACTTAAATCAACCAGCAAATACATGTCCTTGAACACTACATCCAACAAGGCATCTTACCTTCTTGACAACATCTGTCATGCCTGAAACACCTTTCCTTCCTTTCTTAAGTAGTTCAAGATGTGTTTGGAGGTGCCAATTCTATTCTTCAGCCTGATAAAAGAAGTTGGATGAGAATCTGTTAAGAAAAAAGAAGCATTGCTATGCATGAAACTGCTAAATCAAGAAAAGACTCCCATTACTGAAGCCAGTTTAACAAACTACATTAGTATAGTTGGAAAAAAACAAAACCATAAAAATTATAGAACAAGCAACATTCTAACTTGGAAGAAGCAAAATAAGATTGACTCAAGCCAGAATTGATTTGGAATCATCACTTGTTAATAAGATACAATGTGGAAACTGGTCTGAATTAAGAAAAAAGAAGAGATATTCAACTCTTAGTTGACCAAAAATCTCTTTAACCAAAACAAGAAAAGCTGATTCCATCTCTTTCAGCTCTCATTAATAAGTGCATGAATACATGGTAAATTAATCTTGAAGTAGATAACTATTGCACAAATAACTTTTGAAAGGAGAAAATTGATGCAATTCTCTGCATTACTCAACCTTTCCAGCATACTTGTCATGTAGCGGATCTCATTCTTTTTCATTGTTGATAGATCACATGTGACATCCATTACATTTGTCATGCATGTGAGCAATGACAATTGATGCAAGTCATCCATAGAATCAGGCACCCAGAAATTGCAACATATAGGATGAAATGTTTATTAATAAAGCAGAAATCGAAGGCCATGGAAACCAGTACCAGCACAAACAATGGAGCTGGATAGTCCTAAGTGTTGTCCTAAGGTTGTACCACTGTGACCACATCAAAACTATGAATAACAGGAATGGTGAGACATATGCTATGAATAAGAGAAACGGGAAAACATATGCTATCAATGGTTCTTGGCAGTCCTTCATCTTCAATTCCTATTTTCTATTCCTTCTTATCATTTTTATAAAGTAGGTTAACACCATCTCCCAAGGAAGATCTGAGAGAAAGTCGTTTTACAAACAACTGTGTTATCACTGATGGATTAGATATACCTATCTCTGAAAATAAGGAATCCAGACTTTGTTCTTCTACAAGTTGCTCTACAGTATCAAGAGCGACTCCCACCTGCAATAGTGAATATAATTTGAAATGACAATACAGCAGCAACTAATATGCAATGAGAAAGGAAAAGCATTTATAGATGCTCTACAATTACAGATATCATCCAGAGTGTCAATGTCCCACCATACAAGACAGATCTACGAAAATAGCAATGACAAATCAACAAAGCAGTAATAACTATGGAAATGTACCTGTGTTTCAAGGCATAAAGACTCAAACTCATCCTGCGATATCCAAAGAGGCAACATTAGACTTTTAAATGACCAGAAACTAACAAGCTTAATCAATTTAGCTTGGAAATACATTTTGCGATGGGTTTATATAATAAAGCAGGACTGAGACCCGAAAGCTTAAACTTTCAATTCCGCTTTGTCTAACACAAAACACATGTTAACATTAAGATGAACCTGTTGGTTTCCAGTAGCTTATACATAATGAGGAATAGCAAGGAAGTAATTAAACCAGAAAAGGTAAAAGGTTCACTGTACATTTCCCCTATCATATGCTGTTTTGCTAAAACAAGCTACAGAAAAGAAAAACAGAAAATTTACATAATCAAACACAAGGCAAGTAATCCCATTAACTGCACTACAAAAATCATAGCAATGTGATTTGTTTGCAGTTACAATTGCAACCTAAGAATAATTACAACACACCGTTGAATAGTCCAATCACAGCATCTAAGAGATGTAAAAGGAAAAAAATTCGGATTGTCTTAGCAGGATGATGAAACAAGAAAAAGCAGGAATTATATATACCTCTAAATTTTCATGCAAAGAAGTATACCTGAAATTTTGCATCCGAAATCAATGACCCATTAGTTCACAGCTCAAATTATTGCAAAAAACACAAAACCTTAGAGTAAAGAAGTTAAATTAGTCAAGATCTTGCAAATTGAGGTGTTTGGCAGCAACTAATGAAGAAGAGAAACTGCAGAATGAAGGAGAAAGAATAGTCTGTATTTTCTATCCGTGTTAATTAAAAGTTACAAGATGTACATATTTATATAGTAATCTCAGTAACTAATTCTCAACTGAATAAGTAACTAACTAACAGTTAATTAACCACCAAATACAATCTGGAATTAATCTTCTGCACTTCAGGCACAATGTAATCCCTTCTGCACTCTGCTGATCATATCAATGATGGTCACTTGATCTTCATTACTTCCCTTGCCTATCACTCAGATTTATAACTTCACAAAATTTGCAGAGAGCAGGCCTGGATAAATAGGCGGTGGAGACAGTCATGCTCGAAACTAGTAAAGCTACTAAATGCTTTGCTAAATTCCTAATTTTTTTCAACAAAAATTGAAGTTATCAATAAATAACACAACACTGAACGAATTTCGGCGGGAAATGGTTCAAAATTGAAGCCAAATGATTACAGAAAGAAAGAACTCCAAAAATGACCTCTTTGTCTTTGGAGCAAGTCGTCAGAAGAGAACGAACAGCCAGCTTGAAGGACTTTTCCAGATCCGATTTGCTCGACCCCGTTACCCGACCCATTTTATCCATTCGACGCTACTACGCCTACGAGAGAGAAGAGGAGAGACGGTAGGGGCAAGCTGAGTGAATGCTAAGCATGGTATTTGAAAAAAATCAAATGGGCCAAAATGGGCCTGATTTGCAAATGATATATTTGTTTTAAAGCGCGCCAAAAACGGGGTGCTTTGCCTGTCAGTGACCAAATTCAAAACCCCAAATAGAAGAAGAAATCGAAATTTCTGTTGCTTCCATGTACCTTAGTATACTGTAATGGTTATCAAATATAGCCACAAACTCAACAATTCTTCTCATGATTACCTGTTGAGATATCGTGTGGGTAGGGGATTGTTTCAAATATGTTTATAAATTGGAAGAAGTACGGAATACGTCGCACAAGTTAATCGAAAATCTACAGGATTTGTGGTGGTTGTTGGAAGGTGACATTAACACTAGGGTCAAAATGCACGAGTTCGTTCATGCAGTTGCCACATCAATAGCATCAACAGGCAATCTTAATGTTTAATATTCAAGATGACTGTGATCTGAATAAAGCACTGGAGGAGAAAATATCCGAAAATCCAACTGCTATCTCTTTGACTTGCAGGATAATTCTGAGCTACCTAAGATGTTGAGGTGTCCGAAACTCGAGTTATTTCTTCTTGGTCATGAATTCTCCTTCTTTGCAAATTCCAGACAGCATTTTTAGAAGGAATGAAGAAGCTAAGAGCAATAGATTGTGATTGCATTAATCTCCAGTCACTGCCTTCATCATTTTGAAGGAACGAGCATTGTGCTTTGGATGAATGCCTATTAGGAGACGCATCATCCATTGGAGAGCAAAAGAATTTTGAGATTCTCAGCTTTTCACGTTCAACTATGAAACGGTTGCCTGGAGAAATTGGACATTTGACGCGGTAACAGTGGTTATACTCGAGCAGATGCTCAAAACTTAAAATAATTGCGCAAATGTCATCTCAAGTTTGAGTTTGAAACTCTTTTGACTTCTTTCATCCCTTCAAAGAAAAGGTCAGGGATTTGCAAAGAGCTATCTTACTTTCCAAACAACAAAAATAACAACTGCTGCCTTTACTGCTTTCTTGCTGAGTTTATAATGCTCTAACAAATTTGGGCACAAAGCTTGAAACAGGGTTCTTAGCCTCATCTTCTTGTTCAATGATGGGTTTTACAATCCCTTTGAGTGAATTCATCAACGTTAATCAGCCAATCTTCAATACCCTTACAAATCTCATCCCCTTGTCTTCTAGCATGGTTAACAGGTTGTTCGGCCATTTGTCTTCTATGTAGCCAAGCTCCTTAATCGATTCTCCAGTTCATTCATGTCGCTTTGGCATTTGAAAACGTAAGATACCTCCAGTTTGATGGTATCAAACAATGGCTCTCTAACTTCTGATGCCACGCCAGATACAACAGCATTACCTGCTGCCATTGCCTGTATGTTATGTATCTGTGTGCATATATAGGGTTTAACAACCACCACCGGCAGTTAAGAAGGAAAATAAAAATATATAGACAAGACAACAAAACAACCAAACTATATAAAATTAATGACTGAACGATCTAGCAAACAAATTCTTTCAGCAACAGATCACAACTGGACACATAAATTAATATCTTAAACAATGTCATAAGTGAAACAAAAAGAAGGAGAGAATAACAGTCGTCACCGGACGGCAGTTTAAGGTAATAAAATGAAAAAACAAATATTGGAGAAAGAAAAGAATGTATTTTCATAGTGCATAGAGAACGTGTACCTGATCCTGTTAGAAAATAAGAGTGATTGGCTAAAGGTTGAAAAGCCAAATTAAATAGAACGAGAGTCAACACCCAAGTCTTTGGAATTTATCTGTCTGTCAGCCTACCTCTTGTATAAGCACCGCAATTTTATTAATTATGTTGATTGTTGCTGGCTGTTGTAGCAAACAGTATTGCATTTCGCTTGAAGATTAAAACTTTGATGAAGTCTCCAATGTGATGGACAAATGGACAAAACCTACACTCTTGAAAAAGGAAAAACAATTTTATGCAACATAAGAACAAACTCTGGGATCAATCTCCATGGCCAGGCCAAATAAGAACAAACCCACACGGCACTCACAGCAAACCAAATGGGAGGTTTCTGCAAGACAACCTCGTCTTTTAAGAATAGCCTCTCTCCTCCCTTAATTGACCAGAGACTTAAAAAATTAGCTCAAGAAATTTCATAAAGTTGAAGACAAATTTGTGCTTCACTGGCAGCAATCAAGAAACCTATCGATGAAAGTTTATCAATTTGAAACAAGAAAATAGAATGCTGGAACATAGCCCACCATTGTTTAATCTGGAACATAGAATCTGAATCAAGTGTAAATTTTAATTCTACAGAGAAGGCATTGAATAAATCCAGAGAGGACTGCAACTCTTCAACATATATAGTAAAAATGGAAACCAAATTCCACCATCGTTTAATCTGCTTCAGAAGACTGGGCATTCTGTAACAATAAACATTCGCATTGAATATTAATGAGTACCAGAGCAGAGCATATATAGGCATTTTCTTAAAAAAAAAAATTTAGAGAAAAAAAAAATGACACAAAAGTATACATCCCAAGATTAAGGTAGATGAGGAAATTTGGTTAATAGATGCATACCGTCACTGTTTCTTTGAAAATTTATTGTATTGTGGTATTAATGTTGTTTTTCCAACACTCTTCATCTTTTTCTTCATATTCTTCGGCTTCATCGTCGTCGTCGTCGTCATCTTCTTCTTCTTCTGTCAAATTCATTTTGTGTAGTTTTGGCGTCTTAAAATTCACTTTATGTGGCTTTGGCGTCGTTAAGACTCCTAGAGAAAACATCATCATCACTGGACATTGCCCAACGGTTACTTGCTCCAATTGTGGGAATTCGATTTGTATAATTCTCTAAGCAGAAGCTTGTAAGCCTAGGTAACTTATGAAGTCTTAAATAACTTAGCTGCTTGAAGACAATCTGAGCATCATCATTGATTTCTTTATCTCCCTCGTGTGTTATGATTTCTTCAATCATTTCACAATTAGCAATTTTCATTCTTGTAACGTTCACCAGACTTCTAGCTGTTGATACAGTCACCAAGTGTTTCAATGCGTTGCAATATGAAACTTTCAGAGTCTGCAAATTCCGAAGTAACACCGTGGATGGCACCAAACTTTTAAATTTGCCACATTTTGATAATTTTAGAGTCGCCAGACTTTGGAAAACTCCATTAGCTTGGCAACTTTCTCCCCACAAATGCAACAGTTCAGGCAGATTATACAGCTTTATTTCTTCGAGCATAGCAAATCCAACCTAGGAAATCATTCAAAGTGTAAAATATTTATACACATTGTATATTTCCTCGAAGGAGGGTAACACAATCTGCATATATAAAAGAATGTTATTTCATAAAGCATTTTATTTGAAAAAAAAAATGTATGTTTATTTATAGATATTCAGTGGAGTACCATGGCTCCTACCGTATCAACCAAGAACAAGGTTTGTTGAATTGGTATATCACGTTGGCTCTCACTACAGTTCTGAAATTCTGAAGCAAATATCTTCACTTGGTCACACTGACAAATCTCCAACTGGTTCAGAACTGGCCAGTCCCAAATATGTATTCCAGAGTAAAAGCTTTTAAATGCTGGTAGCTCCTTCAGTGACAACGAGGTTAACTGAGGGAACACAAACCGAGGAACTGTTTCTACAACTAATGCCTCTTTAGCATCAATTTCCTCCACGTGCAAGATATTATTTCAAGCACTTTTAAGTTGACAAAGACACCTGGCTATGGAGGCTGGGAAGAGGAATTTCAGATTGGGACAGTGGTGACCCTGTACTGAATGTAAATGCTCAGAAGATAGAATTGCTTGTGCATCCAAATTCCACGCATGCTTCAGTTTTGGCAATCCACACAAATGTATTTCTCTCAATTGACCGACTGCAACAGAATCTGTCCTCCGGCAACCGAACATTTGAACATCAAAAATCTCCTCTAGTGATTCACAATCCACTACCGCGAAAGTATGTAATTCTTGCAGTCTCTCATGCATAATAGATGGAAAAATATTCCTAAGATTTTGACAATACTCTACACTCTAAGTTCTGTAAATTTCTGAACGAATTCAAGTTCGGATGGTCGTCCCATATTCTTCTCAAATTATCCAGGCCGTAAACTTTCAATTCCGCCAAATTGGGTGCTGCTACCTGAAGAGTTCAATTTAATCGCATCAATACCACACCTATTATAACTAATTTATTACTAAAAACAGCTAGAGATAAGACACAAAGATATATATATATATATATATATAAAGGGGTGTTTATATACAAGTCAAAAGGGCAGAAAGTCACCTTTTCATCAAAGAGAGGTGTATCAGAATAGAGATTTTCCTCAGAACCTTCAGCTTCTGCAAATATAGAATTGGAGATGAATGTTGTCATACTGCCGCATTTATCAATCACCAAACATGATAATGATGGGAACTGAGTTAAATTTCTGGTGCAACTGCAAAACATTTTGAGGCTTGGAAGATCTACGAGCCACAACATATTCAGTCTACGGAACATCATCATCTCACTCATTCCTTCTTCTTCCGTCAATATAACTGCTTCCATAGATTTTCATTTGCTTATCCTAAGCTGCTGGAGTTGGGCAAGACTTTTAACTATGCATGATGGAAATAAATATTTCAAACTATCACAGCCATCTATATTCAAGAATATTAAATTCTGAATGCAAGATGTTGCCAGAAGTTTGCTTTGACATATCATCTCAATCAGGGTTGAGGACAGCCTCAATTTCTCCAATGCCGGTAATACAACCTGGAGATAAAATTAATTTTTGAACCTTAATTGTTGAATTAGCACTCTTAAATTACTGTAACATATAAAATTGTTTTAATTGAACTGACCTTGTCGCTGAAAAATGGTGGAGCATGAAGATGGAGGTCCTTCATATTAGTGAAAACAAATGCATTCGTTTTTGTGCAGTTGGTTATGATAATAGTTTTCAAGGAAGGACATTCCAGAATATTGCCCCCAGAGTAGAAACTTGTCAAGTCAGGCAGAGATTCAAGAATAACGTTGTTAAGCAGAGGCAATACAATTTTATCAGCTGCATCGTCCTCTCCCTTTGCGATGATCACTTCCAACATTGCACAATTTACTATTTTCATTTCTTGAAGTTGCTCAAGACCCGAAAAGACAGATACAATAAATAAATATCTCAAGCCGCCACAGTTTTGCACTTCTAGAAATATCAGGTTTTTAAATCCCAAATTCTTTTCATGACTTCTTCTGCATATATAACTCAATTTGGGCAAATCAACAAGGTAAAAGTGGCTTAACTGGGGCAACAATCTGGGATGTCTATCGACACTTAGCTCTTCCAAACTAAACACCTGTTCTAGTGAATCACAATTTTGTACTTCCAACATTTCCAAATTGTTCAAGAATTGGAGCAGATTTGCTGAAATAGCACAGGACATATCGGCACACTTGTCCACTACCAGTGACTATAAATTGCTGTAGAAGCTGCCGGGAAGTAATTGGTTATGCCATATTTGTTTCAACTGGAGAAATTCAGATATTTTCAGATACTTTAATCCTCGAAATCCAACCTGCCAAACCCCAAAATATTGATTATTATTTATAAAGGATAAAAAAACATGTAAAAAAAAAAAAAGAAGATTATGTACACACACCCACACACACCATTTCTGTGAACAACTGTTGTGTGGTGGTATCAAGGTTTTCATGCCAACTCCCCTGATCATCTCCCTCTTTCAAATGCACTTTCTCCAACATCAACATCTTTGGGCAATGTCCAACAATTACTTTTCCCAAGGATGGCAATTTAATAGCGTAGTTCCCCAAGCTGCAGAAACTTCTAAGACTTGGTAATTGATGAAGTCTTAAATAATTTAGCTGCTTCGGAACAATCTGGTCATCATTATTTTCCTAGTCTTCAACGTTTGTTATGATTTCCTCAATCAATTTGCAACCAGCAATGTTAATAGTTGTAAGATTCACCAGACTTTTAGCTGTTGAGAGTGTCATTAAACTCATCAATTCGTCACACCCTGATACAACCAGAGTTTCTAGATTCCAAAAAGATAAATTGGATGGCAATAAAGTCTTTAATTTTGCACATACTGATAATTCTAGAGTTGCTAGATTTTAGAAAACTCTGCTAGGTTGAGAATTTCCCCCCACAAATGCAACAGTTCAGGCAGATTCAACAGCTTTAATTATTCCAGACTTGAAAATCCAACCTAGGAAAATCAATTAAATTAACAGTGGGGGAAAAAAAAAAAGATGAGCTGTAAATAATATTTACAACAAATATATGAAAGTCAAGTCTATCTAAAAGAAACGCACACATACCTTATCAACCGAGAATAAGGGCTGTAGATGATCAAGTTGGCTTTGCAGTTCTGAAGCTAATATCTTCAGGTCACCACACCCAGTTTCACATCCAGACACCTCTAACTTTTTTAATACAGGCAATTCTGAAATGTCTTTTTGGATAGAAAGTTTTTAGTACTGGTAAGCAATGTTGCGTCATTGAGGTTAATCTAGGAAACCTGAACCAGGGCTCAATTTTATCATCTTTGGCAATAATTTCCTCCAGTAAGCAATTGCGTATCTCAAGCTCTTCAAGTTTAAGTAAACCATTTGCGATAGAAGCTGGAAAGAGGCTTTTCAGACTTCGACAACTATGGACTCTTATTTTTATTAGATTCTCGAAGGCTAGAATTGCTTGAGCATCTATATTCCATACATGCTTCAGATTCGGCAAATGGCAAAGATGCAATTCCCCTAGTTGAGCGGCTGCTACAGCAGGTGTCGTTTGGCCACTGAGTGCTTGAAGCTCAAACACCTTTTCTAGTGAATCACAATTCATGACATCCAAATCTTCAAGTTTTTTGAGTCTTCCAAGCATATAAGATGAAAAATATTTACTAACGTATTGCATTTATTGATCATCAAAATTTTTACTTTGCAGAAGGATTCCGAACTTAGCAGGTCGTCCCATATTTGTCTCAAGTTATGCATTTGGGAGACTTTCAATACCTCCAACTAGGGAGTCCAACCTAAATTTTTATTACAATTGCAATCAGCATTTATAAACAAAGACGTAGAATATAAAAGAAAAAAAAGAGATAATATATTTAATTTAGAATCTGTAAGAACAAAATGTACCTTGTCACCAAAGAGAGATTGTTTGTCAGCTTGGAGGACGTTCTCCAGTAAGTTCATTTCCTCAGGTTCATTACTCACTGTCATATCCGTACATGTATTATTGGAAAAGAAAGTTCTCATAATAGGGCAATTATCAATAATAAGTACATTCAAGGAGGGAAATTCAATTATATTTCCGTTGCCAAATCTTGTGAGTTTTGGAAGATCTTTGAGCCCCAGGTAAAATAGCTTAGGAAAACTGATGCTTTCTTCTCCTCCTAATCCTTTTGTTTCAAGTACCCACTCCATTGACTCACAGTTGCATATATCAAGATGTTGGAGTTGTGCAAAACTTTTTACCATAGAAGATGTAAACAGGAATTTCAAGCCATTACAATCCTCTAAAGTCAAGCTTTTTAAAGTTTGACAGTAAGAGGCTATCGACAAATGTTGCTCTGGCCATATCTTTTCAATGCTAATTGAGGACTGTTCCAAGTTCTCCAAGCTTGGGTATTCAACCTGCAAATGTAGTTCATTATTTCTTCATTAACAACTTATCATTGTTGCCTTATTTTTTTAAAACAATAAAAGCAATGCAAGGGGAGAAACTTGATAAAATCTATTTTCAACAATAGGCAGCTATTGAAATTTAAAAAAAAAAAAAAAAGAACATACACATTTCCCGAATAGTGCCTTGAAATTCTCGTGATCATCTGCAGCGCTGAAACTAGTGAATTGTGGTAGCCGTTGTAGGGTAAGGGAGTTTAACTGAGCAAACTCAAATTTACTATTGGTTTCATTCTCAACGCGGACACAGCTTTGATCATCTTCCCCCAGCAAAAATCACTTTCAGGTTCTCACAATCAGTCACTTCAATGTATTGGAGCTGTGAAAGGCTTTTGGCCATGGAGATTGAGAAAAGATGCTTCAATCCATCGCATTTGTTTATGTTGAAGTATATACTGATATATTGCTGAAATGTCTTTTGATTAAAGCAAATCGAGTTTGATTTTACGCACTAATTTGTCAATTCAGAAAACAATCAATAAGAGAAAAGATAAACACACAAATTACGTGGTTCGGCAAATAATACCTACGTCCACGGATGAATCGATCTCAGCTCTCTTTCTTATTAATCCAGAAGTAAAGAATATTCAGATTACAGCCACAAAACACAGACAAATGAAGAAGAAGATTACAGTCAAGAACCTTGCACCAATTTTCTGCAGAAAGTTTTTGATCCTCTGTTTTCTTGCTCTACTGCACAATTCCAGTCGTGAATCAATTTTTCTGCCCCTGCACTTTCTGAATTTTGTTGCTTTTTAAAGGAGAGCTTGCTGACTGTTTCTATAAGCTTGTTGACAACTATCTCACTGCCTTCTTCAACTAACATTCAACTAACTTCCCTTTTGACAACCATCCGATACCCCCTTTTGATATTTTTTTTTGAATCATTCATGGACCCACAAATCTTCACCTTGATTCAAAAAATTTAAACCTGAGAACTGAAACCTATCATCAACAATCTTCTTTATCCAGATTCAATATTCATCAAATTCAAACACAACTTGAACTTGACACTAGGAACAGGTTTAGTCAAGATATCTGCTGGATTATGTTCTGACTTAATCTTTACCAATCTCACATCTCCAGTATTTATCACATCCCTAATAAAATGTAACCTAACATCTATATGTTTAGTCCTTTTGTGATACATGTGATTCTTCACTAAGTGCAAGGCACTTTGACTATCACAGTGAACATCAACACTAACTTGACTAACCCCTAATTCATTTATCAAGCTTATGATCCATAAGGCTTCCTTAACAACTTCAGTTATAGCAACATATTCTACTTCTGTGGTAGAAAGTGCAACCACATGCTGTAATGTAGCTTTCCAACTTACAGTACAACCATGCAGAATAAAACAATAACCTGAAAGTGATTTTCTTCTGTCAAGATCTGCTGCATAATCAGCATCTACATAACCCCCAAGTTTTTCACGTTCAGAAACCTCTTTGCCATACATCAATCCATGAGTTTTTGTACCATTCAGATACCTCAGAATTCACTTGATTGCATTCCAATGCTCCTTTCCTGGATTTCCCATGTATCTACTCACTAAACTCACTGCTTGTGATATATCAAGTCGGGTACACACCATGGCATACATCAAACATCCTACAGCACTTGCATAGGGTATACTGATCATAGCATGCTTTTCTTATTCAGTGACTGGTGCTTGTTCTTTTAATAACTTAAAGTGAGAAGCCAACGGGGTCAGAACTGTTTTTAATTCACTCATCCCAAACTTATCAATTACCTTATTGATATAATCAGTTTGAGATAAAAACAGAGTCCCCTTTTTTCTATTTCTTGTAATTTGCATTCCAAGTATTTTTTTAGCCTCTCCTAAATTTTTTATTTTAAACTTAGAACTCAATAAATCCTTAAGTTCTTCTATTTGATTCTTTTCCTTGCAAGCAATTAACATATCATTAACATAGAGCAGCAAATAAATCAGATTTGATTTTGAAATTTTCTTGAAGTAAACACAGCTGTCATAAAGGCTTCTGCTGTATCCATTGTTGATCATAAACATGTCAAACTTCTTATACCACTGCCGCGGTGACTGCTTAAGGCCATAAAGAGATTTTTTCAGAAGGCACACATGTTTTTTCTTGCCTTTCACTTGAAAACCCTCAAGTATGTCATTAGAATTTCTTCTTCCAACTCTCCATGTAAGAAGGTTGGTGTAACATCTAATTGATCCAACTTTAGGTTCTAACTTGCTGTGATTGCTAAGACAATTCTTATAGAACTGTGTTTTACTACTGGTGAAAAAACTTCATTATAGTCAAGACCTTCTCTTTGTGTGAAGTCTTTTGCAATAAGTCTTGCCTTGAATCTAATATGGTCTTTACTTGATACCCCTTCTTTGATTTTGAAAATCCATTTACAGCCAACAATTTTGCTGTTTGGTGGTCTATCAATTAGCTTCCAGGTTTGATTTTTCTCTAATGATCTCATTTCCTCTTTCATAGTAGCCAGCCATTCATTTTTATATTTATTTCTCATGGCTTGTTTATAGAATTGTGGCTCATTATTATTTATAAAATCAGACATCATAAGAGCATAAGAAATTAAATCTGCATATCCATACCTATTAGGTGGTTTGATATGCCTTCTTTCTCTATCTCTAGCTAATTGAAAATCTTTCAGTTCAGTTGTTTGTGGATCATCACCATCACTCCCATCATAAAATTCATTAGTCGAGAATCTCATACCTCCTTTGTCAATTGTCTCCACCTCAAACTGAGCTCTATCTGTTGGATCATCATCATGCTGATTTTTTGACTCATTTTCAGTTTGATTTGTCAAGATAGCCTTCTCATTAAAGGTAACATCTCGGTTGATTATACATGTTGGAGGAGTTGTTGATGAACACCAAATTTTGTAGCCTTTCACTCCCTCCGGGTAGCCTATGAAAACTCCCTTAATGGCTCTAGGTTCGAGTTTTCCTTGCTTTATATGTGCATAAACAGGGCAGTCAAAAATTCTTAATTTGCTGAGATCAGGAGGTTTTCCAGACTACACCTCCTCTGGTGTTTTAAGTCTAATGGCCATTAAAGGACTTTTGTTGATAAGATAAGCTGCAGTGACAACAGCTTCAGCCCATAATGACTTTGGAAGCTTTGCAAAAAACATCATGCATCTCACCTTTTCTAAAATGGTCCTATTTATTTTTTCAGTTAGCCCATTTTGCTGTGGAGTATGCCTTACAGTCTTATGCCTTGCAATACCCTTCCTTTTACAAAGATCATCAAACCTTTCATTGCAGAATTCAAGCCCATTGTCTGTCCTAATCCTCTTGATCTTTCTGCTTGTTTGATTTTGTATAAGAGTCATCCAAGCTTTAAATTCATCAAAAACTTGATCCTTCTTCTTCAACGCATAAACCCAGACATTCCTTGAATGATCATCTATGATGGAAAGAAAGTATCTAGCATTTTTTGGAGTTGGAATCTGAGTAGGTCCCCATAGGTCTGCATGGATATAATTTAAGTTTTCTTTTGTGTTGTGAACTATAGCATTAAACTTGATTCTATGTGATTTACCAAGTATGCATTCTTCATAGAATTCAAGTGAATTGATTTTATCCTTACCAAGCAAACCTTGTTTGTTTAACTCCTTTAGTCCCCTTTCACTCATATGTCCCAATCTAAAATGCCATAGCCTTGTTTTCTCTTCATTTTCTTTAATTAAGTTTGCAGAAGCTGTCTTTCTATATAGAATATACAAGCCATTAATTCTTTTCCCCTTTATGATGATCATAGAGCCTTTAAACACCTTTAAAATCCCCCTTTCAGCTTTAAAGGAGCAACCCAACTTATCTAGCATCCCAAGTGAAATTAAATTTCTCTTGAGATCAGGAACAAGTCTTACTTGTTGAAGTTTCCTTTCAACACCATCAAACATCCTAATCTTGACATCCCCAATGCCAATTACTTTGCAGATCATATTATTTCCCATTAGAACTCTACCACCATCAAAATAATTCAAAGATGTAAAGAGATTTTTGTTTGGGGTCATGTGAAATGAACATCCAGAATTTAAAACCCACTCACCTTCAGTTTTAACACCTGAAGCAATAAGAAGATCAACACTGAGATATCCATTTTCAAAACACTCACTAGCAACTTCTGACATTGCTTAAACGTCTAGAGTTGATAGAATGCTCTTAAACACTTGTTCTTTCTCAGTAACAACTGTGTCTCCATTTTGATTCTGCTTCTCTTTCTTTTTGTTCTTCTTTTCTGGATGATTCTTGATGAAATGCCCTTCTTTGTGACAGAAAAAGCATTTTCTCTTTACATTCTTTGATTTTGACCTATTTTGATTTCTTGGTTTTGATTCTTTTTTCTCTAATCTTCCTCTTACATTCAAACCTTCTCCTTCACTTGTTTCTTTTTTTGTTTTGTTGTTGAGTTCCTTTGATTTCAATGCAGCTTTCACTTATTCCATCGACAAGCTTGTTCTGCTATACAATAAAGTTTCAACAAAACATTTGTAAGATCTTGGTAAAGAGCATACCAACATCAAAGCCTGATCTTCATCTCCTAACTTTATGTCCAGATTTTCAAGATCAATTATAATCCTGTTGAAGAGATCAAGATAGTCTTCAATCTTTGTTTCTTCTTCCATCTTGAGTGTATACAGTCTTTTCTTCATATACAGCTTATTTGCTAGTGACGTCTGCATGTATAATCCTTCCAGTTTTTGTCACAAATCAGCTGTTGTCTTTTCTTTTGACACCTCTCAAAGTACCTTGTCTCCAAGGTTTAAAACAATGGCACTATAAGACTTAGCCAATATATCTTTCTTCTCCTTTTCCGTCAGAGTATCTGGCATGTTTTCTTCACCTTCAAAAGCATCTTCAAGATCCTGATGGACCAATAATGCCCTTATCTTGATTCTCCATAAGTTGAAGTCATTATCCCCTTTGAATTTTTCTATATCGTACTTTGCAATTGACATTGTATTTAATTCTTGGCTCTGATATCAATTTGTTGAAGTATATACTGATATATTGCTGAAATGTCTTTTGATTAAAGCAAATCAAGCTTGATTTTATGCACTAATTTGTCAATTCAGAAAACAATCAAGAAAAGAAAAGATAAGCACACAGATTACGTAGTTCGACAAATAATGCCTACGTCCACAGATGAACCGATCTCAGCTCTCTTTCTTATTAATTCAGAAGTAAAGAATATTCAAATTATAGCCACAAAACACAGACAAATGAAGAAGAAGATTACAGTCAAGAACCTTGCACCAATTTTTGCAGAAAGTTCTTGATCTTCTGTTTTCTTGCTCCACTGCACAATTCCAGTCGTGAATCAATTTTTTTGCCCCTGCACTTTCTGAATTTTGTTGCCTTTCAAAGGAGAACTTGCTGACTGTTTCCAGAAGCTTGTTGACAACTATCTCACCGCCTTCTTTAACTAACATTCAACTAACTTCCCTTTTGACAACCATCTGATACCCCCTTCTGATATTTTTTTTGAATCATTCATGGACCCTCAGTTTACTTTAACACTTAATAATTTGTTGAACGACGCTTCTCTGAGTGGGCTGTGGTATATTTTCTCCAAATTAAACATATTATAAAGACATAATACCTTCAGCATCGGAAAGGCATTGTAATGAATCCTTCCTGCTGAGTTAACAATATGTAGAAGCTCATAATTACTGTTGCACACGTGGAGATGCTTCAAATTAGGAAAACCTTCGTCATCCAGCTCATGAAGAACATTTTGAATACCATTCAACTCATCTAGATAGAGATCCTCAATTCTCTCCAATAATGATTTAATGGGCTTGTAACCCAAATAACTGCTGTTGTTGAGCAAATTCGGTGGTATAATTTGAGCATCAGGAAAACATATGCTTAAAGTTCTCAGGTGAGACAATTGATTTAACTCATCAAGATTAGCAATACTACCATCTTGATTATCGAGTCCATTCTCCCATTGCACAAAGCTGTCATCCAAATATAGTTCTTCCAATCGAGACAAACTTGAGATGACATTTGCTGCGATTACTTTAAGTTCAGAGCATCTGCACAAATCCAACAACTTTAATCGAGTCAATTTTCCTATTTCTTTAGGCAACTTGTCAAAACTTGAACGCAAAAAGCTAAGAATCTCTAAATTTTTTAGCTCTTCAATTGTTGCTATATCTCCAAGCAGGCAACCATCCAAGCACTATGTTTGAAGGTTGGTTAGATTGCCAAATGATGAAGGTAGTGACTGGAGATTAATGCAATCACAATCTATTACTTTTAGTTGCTTCATTTCTTCAAAGAAGTTGTTTGGGATTTGTAAAGTAGGGGCTTCCATGAACAAGAAAAATAACTCAAGTTTCGGACACCCTAACCTCTCCGGTAGCTCACAAATATCTCTGTAAGGCAAAGAGATAGCAGTTGGATTTTCGGATATTTTCTCCTCCAGAACTCTGCTCAGGTCAGGGACATCTTGAATGGTAAACATAAGATTACTTGTTGCCGCTATTGACATGGCAACCGCATGAACGAACTCGTGCATTTTGACCCAAGTGTTAGTGTCACCTTCCAACAACAAACACGAAGCCTTCAGAGCCTCGATTAACATGGGCAACCTCCTCCTTCCGTTTTCCAATGTATAAACATTTTGAAACAATCCCCAGCCCATACCATATCTCAACAAATAATCATGAGATATACCATGACCGCAATCAATGAGACAGCAAAGCCAAAAGAGTTTCTTTGCTTCGTCACTCTGCAGAAGATTGAAACTCAATTCTAAAACTGACACCACTCCTTCATCCACTTCAGGTATGCTTCTTGGATTAGCCGTTCTTAGCTTATACAGGGCATCTTCCCAGGCATCAATACTCTTGTTTTTCAGTGCATTTCCAATTGTTGCAGTTGCAAGTGGCAAACCTTCACATTTTCCAACTATCTCAGCTACTGTCCGAAAATCAGTCGAACTTTTTGCGGAATGATATTCACCCACAATTTTCCAAAACAGATTTTCTGCTTCTTCAGGAGATAAGAGTTTCAACTGGGAAATTCTTCTGAATATTCATATCATTGCGTAACACGTCAAGGCTTCTAGATGTCACCAAAATTTTGTAAAGCCTCTGATCAGCATCAATATCTATCTCTTTGCAGCCTTTTTTATGAAGAGAACTTTCTTTCTCATAATCTCGAAAAGGAATTCCAATAGCCTCGAAGTCAGGCTTAGCCCAAATATTATCCAATATGACCAGAACCTGCTTCCCTTTCTTTAACCTGTTACGCAGTCGTTGCGCTCTCTCAAATTCCGTCTCATCCTGTCCAAATTCCAGACCCAAATCACAAGCAATTTTTTCTCGAATCTTTTTGTCGTCTGGTTTCTCTGTTACCTCAGCCATGACCACGTCATCAAATAACTTATCCTCAATGGCTTGCCAGGCAAATTTCTTGACAAGTGTTTGATTGACAGCAAATACAGAACAAATTAAACAGAACAGGGAAAGGTCACTCCTTTTTGTTTAAATATAACATTAGTTATTTTGTTTATAATATTAGTCACTTAGGTCCATCATTTACTCATCAGTCATTTTTCTTTCATATGACATCATAATTGTCCTTGAGCAACACAACACTGTGAACCAAATCTAGTACTAGCAGCAGTAAATCTATGGTTAGAATCTAGATTTGGTAATGTTTGTTTGAGAAGTGGGTGTACGCTAGGGAGAAATTTGTAGTTGCATACAGTTTCTTTAACGACTAACAACATTCTTTCCAGTACCAGGAATGTTTATGAAAATAGTTGTAAATAATGCCTTTCACTAAAAAATAGGGATTCGTATGCTATTACACCTAAGTTAATATATTGAAGAGAAAAAGAAAAATTTAATGCAACTTGCAGAGAGTTGTTGAAGAATTATATATGGTGTTGACACATGCCTTTATCTTAACTTCACGATGAGTTTGGTAAGCAAAGACATGTCATCTTTTTCACGTCCATCTTGTCGGTAAATCACCTTTCTCCCTCATTTGTTTTAATAAATGCTGCGTAGAAAATGTGAATGGTAGTAACCACAAAATGTGGTCCATAACGCTGGATGAATACCTTAAACTCTCTCTTGTGTTTTTATAACTCTAAAATTTATCATTTGAAAATGAAAACTGCTTTGATTAACACTTTATAACTTTTATATAGTTTTTAATAAAAAAATTTGTATAAAGAGGAGAATACATGGTAGATGGTTCCCAAACTCATTTTTCTTGTCAATTACCATCAAGTGAGAATTAAGAGAGTTTGGAGAACCTTTTATCAATTTAAATTTAATAACAACAGTAATGACAAGAGGTAAGTTTCTCTGAACAATTTAAACTTCCGCAATTATTTTTAATCACTAGTTTTAGCTTCTATGTTTATATTTGGTATCAGAACATTTTAATAATCTCTACCTTACTGAGTTTGATGGGTGTTTTTGAAGAAAATACGAAATGAGAGTTATGAGTTTATGAAAATTTTAATTTTTCATGCAACTTGAAGCATCATCACAACACTACACCCTCTCCTCTCTTTCTTCGTCATATTTTCTCCTTTGTTTTACTTCTCTTCTTCTTCTTCTTCTTCTTCTTCTTCTAATTCTATTTCTATTGCTTTCTTTCATTTATTTTCTTGGCAATAATCATTCTTTGCCGTAATGCAATGTTTCTTTGTTGTAACTCTGAAAAATGGCGGTTTTTGTGCATTGAGAAACTCAACACTAAAACTTCCACCACCCAGTATTATTTTTATCAATTATACCTATACATGTATATAGGTTCTTATCATTACTTACCTCTATACTTTAGGGTTAACTTTGGAACACCACGTTAAGGTTTTCAAGACTTTTCGTGTTAGTATTCGCTTATTCAATAATGTGATAGGAGGAGGACAATGAACGTAGTGTCTCTAGAGTTTTTTTAGTCTTTGCAGCATTGATGATGTTTTGTTTTACGTTAAGAAGCAATTGGTTTTCCCAAATTTAGGGTCAGTTTTGAAATAATTATAATAGGGATGGGTCGGGCCAACCTCAGCCAGCCCCTCCCTCATGGGTTGTCAGTGCTTTAACGTGAACATCATGGTTGACAGCATGGTTTTTTGGACGAGTCTATGGGTAAAATTGTTCAATCACTTTCCTTTCACCCCTCGTGGAGCTCGTTCATTTACCCATCAATTCCACTGTTATTAAAAAAAAAAAAAAAAAACAGCGAAAGAAAAAATTAAAAATAAAAAAATGGTTTGACTTCATAATATGGTGTATTATCAATATTTCATGTTATAACATAAAAGAGTAAGTTCAATTTATAATATTATAAATTTTTTTACACGATTTAATTAAGATATATTTAATATATCTTATATTTTTTAATATAAAATTTATAATATAAAATAAAAAATTAAAATTATTAACATAAAATTTAAATTACTTAATATAAATATAAAATTTAAAACTATTAATATAAGAATTCAAAAAAAAAATTTAGACCAAAAACAAACAAAGAGCAAAAATATTCATCTCACGTGGGTGTTAAGCTAAACTAATCATAACATGGCACAGAAGTCCGAAAAGGAAGCAATTTTGGAGCTTTGCAGAAGCATCCTCTGTCAACTTTAACGGAATCCCATAAATTGGACAGTTAACAACACTGAATATACAGTTATTACTGATTAAAATAAATAACTGTTAGGGTAAGTAATTTATTTATTAATTAAGCTTTCTAGAACGTTATATTATACCAAAGGGTCTTCTATGATTGCCAGCAGAGTTTGTAGAAGTCTAGGTTCTTGTACTGTTTCTTTCTTGAATGAGACGTTGAGAACCATGGCCTACAACTTGACTGAATGGTTCATTAACCTCCATTATTGAGGACCTTTATTCGTATTGACAGTAATATGCTTGACAATGCATGAATGATTCAATGAATGAACAAAAACTTTTGGAAAGAAGAGACGGCAAAACTATTATCAATGAGGTGCACCATACTATGAGTGAAGCCGTCCGAAAGAATGGAAAAAAAATTCTTACTTCCGTTATAACGTTGAGAACATAAAGGATGGTGTCAAAATTCAAAGTTTAGTTTTATCAACCTTAAAACGTAGAAAATTCTCACGTCTTTACTCCAAGGTTCAAAAGCTTAATTTTCAGGATCCTCAAAAGTCCGCAATAACTTACGAGTTGTGAGGCAAGGCAGGAAATTTCTCAGGAAATATTGAAGGTTGAATAGTCAATCTTTTAGATCCTTTTCTCTCACTCTTAAGGAGGATGGATGATACGTCTATTCACAAATTTGCTTGATGGAGAGAGAGAGAGAGAGAGAGAGAGCATGGCTTTTAGAAAGAAATTATGTGTATCCATGCGCGTGAATGTGACTGGTACAAAACAGTTAATGCTTCCTGAACAGTGAAAAAGAGTGTTCAAAGGTTAATTTAGGTAAACAATGAACACAAAATATCTCGGTTCTGTTCACCGTCTTCCAAGCACTCGTTATAAATTGTCAACAACTCGAGAAGAAATATGTCTTTTTTTCAGCGGAAGGGCAAGGGTATCAATGTTTTAGGCATGCTATTGCTACCAATCAATGGAACATGCTAATGACAACAATACCCTTAATGTAGGACTAACGACAATTTAAACCTTAATGACAAGAATACATACAAAAGATTTAATGACTGATTAATTCCATGAATTTCGATAGTCTAATCGGTTCCTGCAAATAAGAGGTAATTAAGAAAGACCACACATGCATACTTTCACTTTGTCTACCAAATAACAAGTGGACGGTGGATAATCTTTTTGCAAATTTTTTTCTCAAGGCATGACCTTTTGTGTAATATCATCCATTATTACAATAAATAAATAAATAAATAAAATACTTTAAACGTACACGTGGCTCCAACAAAACAATGGTTCGTAAAAGGTGAAAAATTTGGAAGGCTCCGACACAACAATGAAGACAAACGATAAGATAAAGCAATGCAATCAAATAAAGTTTATTTAAAAAAAAAAAAAATACTATATAATGCGTGACACACGTTGGATTCAACAAACTTGTGAGAGAAGGGACGAGCTTTCATGTAAAATTTTAAAGGTGGAATATTCTTGTTCTATCGTACACAAGTTGTATTTCTTATTTATCTATTTTTTTTTTTACTTTAACAAATCTGTCTCTTGGGCGAAGAATTCCAGGATAAATTGATGGAGGCCCTTCAGCCATCTTATTTCCATTACAGCATCCACACATACCTTCCAGTAATTCTCTTCTGAAACCACCCTTCACACAAATAAAATCCACTCTGAAAACAGAAACAGTGAAAAAGAGAGATGGCAGAAGCGGAAATTAGCGACGGTGCTGGAATAAATTCATTCGATATTCACTCTCTCTTTTCTCCGGAAAGAGACTTTCTTATACGCAACAACGGTGATCAAGTTAAGCTTGACAGCTTCAAGGGGAAGAAATTTTGGCTGTATTTCTCTGCGTCATGGTGTGGTCCGTGCCGGCGATTCACACCAATTTTAACGGAGTTGTACGATGAACTCTCTCCCAAAGGTGATTTTGAGATCATCTTTGTCTCTGGCGATAAAGATGATGCATCATTCGATGGCTACTTCTCCAAGATGCCGTGGCTTGCAATTCCGTTTTCAGATTCGGAATCGCGTACTCGCTTGAATAAATTGTTCAAGGTTATGGGAATTCCCCACCTTGTTCTACTTGATGAGAGTGGCAAAGTTTTAAGCAACGACGGTGTGAAAATCATTGGGGAGTATGGAGCTGAAGCATATCCATTTACAGAAGAAAAGATTGAGCAAATGAAAGAGGAAGAAGAAAGAGCCAAAAGGGAACAGTCGTTAAAATCTCTCCTCGTCTCCAACCTCCGTGACTTTGCTGTTTCTTCTGATGGCAAACAGATTCCTGTTTCGGAACTTGAAGGGAAGACTGTAGGTCTTTATTTCTCAGTGTCTTCGTTTAAACCGTGCACTGATTTTACTCCAAAGCTCTTGGAGATTTATCAGAAACTGAAAGAAAATGGAGAAAATTTTGAGATCGTTTTCATTTCTCTGGACGAAGAGGAAGAATCTTTCAAGCAAGATTTTGGGAACATGCCTTGGTTAGCAGTGCCTTGCAAAGACAAGAGCTGCAAGAAGTTGATTCGATACTTTGAACTCTCCACACTTCCGACACTGGTGATTATTGGGCCAAATGGGAAAACTCTCAATTCCAATGTGGCGGAAGCAATCGAAGAACACGGAATTGAAGCATTCCCATTCACTTCTGAAAAGATTGCTGAAATGGAAAAAGCGAAAGAGAATTCTCAAACCCTGGAATCAGTTTTGGTTTCTGGGGATCGAGATTTCGTGATTGGAAAAGATGGAAGTCAAATTCCAGTGTCTGATTTAGTTGGGAAGATCATCCTTCTCTACTTCTCAGCAAGTTGGTGTCCTCCATGCCGTGCTTTTCTGCCCAAATTTATAGAAGCCTACGAAAAGATCAAGGAAAAGAATGAAGAAGTTGAAGTGATATTTATCTCTAGTGATAGGGACCAGGCTTCATTTGATAAATTATATTCAGAAATGCCATGGCTTGCACTTCCCTTTGGTGATCCAAGAAAGGCATCATTGAGTCGAAGGTTCAAAGTGTATGGAATTCCAATGCTAATTGCACTTGGAAAAGATGGCCGTACTGTCACAAGAGAAGCCAGAAATATGATTGCAGAACATGGAGCTGATGCTTATCCTTTTACCCAAGAACGGTTGGAGGAGATTAAAAAGTCCAGAGAAGGATGGGTCTGTGAAGGGGAAGTCTGTCACAAAGCTTAAAACCCTCTGTTCGTAAGCGAACTCTCTCTCTCTCTCTCTCTCTCCCCTTGTATATACAGTATCTTCTTAATTTTTCTGAGTTTAGAATTTATTAATACTACTCATTGATCTGACTATGTTTTGTTTCGATTTCAGAGTAGGTATGAAGTGCTTTGGAGCAAAGATTCGGGGGAAAGGTTTCTGCTGTGTGCTTGATTTGGTTAAGAGACTGTTGACTATATTTAGGTTTAGTTAAATAAGAGTTGTGTAATATTTCTCCAATAATGAAGTGACCCAGATTCGGGGGAAAGGTTTCTGCTGTTTGCTTAATTTGGTTGAGAGACTGTTGACTATATTTATGTTTAGTTAAATAAGAGTTGTGTAATATTTCTCGAATAATGAAGTGTGTTGATGTGTCTTGTTGTTTAATAAAATAATGGTGGTGTGTATTTGAATGCAAATAGAGAGTGCTCAGGTCTTCTTCTTTAGAGAGTGCTGAATGGCAAATGGAACACTAATTAACTAATTAATTAGAGACGTAAACGTCTCCAAAGTATTTATCTGTTTCTTTATTATCATATTCACCATTCCATTGTATATACAGTATGGGACAAATTAATTAAAGTTCCCCTGTACCAATAGAGCATTGCCAGAGAGAGTGTTCAATAAAAGCCCTTGCTCTGATTGGACTCCCTCAAACAAATGCCTTGATCAAAGCGAGAAAGATTTTGAAGCATATTTATTAAGCTAACTCCCATCTGACGAAATGATTTAATGCAGGAAGAAATATACAGATATGAACAACCAGAACAATAAAGAGCAATTGTTCTGTTCTCTACCTCTCACACGCACAAATGGGGTTTTTGAACGTTTTCAGGCCCAATTTTAATTTTAGCAGGAAGTGATAGACACGATAGCTTTTCCAAAGAGCACTTTTCCTAAACCACAACAGATGATTGGCAACTCTCTAATTGTAGAAAATCAAAAGCAAGAATGAAGGAGAAAAGCTGAGAAAGTGATAAAACCTCGCTATTTTTTCTTTTTTCGGTCAAAAGGTGACAAAAGGGACGAGATTTTAAAGATTAGAGCATACCAAAACAAAGGGAACCTAATTGTACAGAATAGGTTTCAATAGCATCCCCACAAGAAGAAAGGAAAAAAAAAAGATTGCATGTAAATTATGTTCATTTTTCTTAATTTTTCAACTAGTAGAGGGGAAATTTTAGATGGGATTAGACCAATATATTGAACTGTAAGTGGGTTGATGATCCCTAATTTGGGATTATTTTTGTAACTGTTTACAGATATAATGTACCGCAAGGCAAAAAATAAAAATAAAAACATTCAATGATCAAATTCTAATTATCTATAATTATCTTGTACTAGTCCTTCATTATTTGTAGATCATTCAAGATTACTGCGAATTCACAATCAAATCTCCATCAACAATTACATTTTTGAATTGTGTAAGATATGGAAATCAACTTTACTTCCTTTTTCCAACAAGCATCGACAAAATTAAGCATACGAACAAATGAAAAAACTTCAAGCAAAACACTGCTAATTTTGATAAGATTTAGACGGCAGTTGTTGCCTAATTATAATTCTCCGTTACATTTTCTAAGTATTCAATCGTTCTACTTTAGATTGACATGCTACAAAGCTTTTCGAATTCTCCAAAGTTGTCCACAATTCTGAATGAATGGTCATTTATTGACAGGCCCATCAGACCGAAGGAGTTTCCATTTTAAAATAATATTGGCTGGATCTTTACACATTATATTTGGCAAGTCAAGAGACTAATTATAACAACAATTTTCAAGCTCTGGAAAACAGAGAATCAATGAAAAATCTACACTTATCTCTTAATTATGTAATCAATAGAATAAGTAATCACTTCAACTCAACATCCCCAGAAGGGCAACAGCTTCCCTTTTGAAACCACATAACTTGAAAATCTTAGCCAAACTTATGATTTTGATGATAACTTAACTTTCGAAACGAAAATACGTGTTCTTCCTTCATTATTTGATGTTATCGTTGATAGACTCATAGTTCTATCGGAAAAAACGTGCTCTGATGTTTCTATCAAATCCCACACTTATCCTATCCCAAAAACAGAGAGTTATTAGTTGGAAAGTTAGAAATACAGACGTCTGCATGCGAGCGAGAGAGAGACTTATTGGCTGATTATTTTGGTTCTTCGACAATGGTTGTTTGTTCAGTTTGGTGGTAGCGTCCACGAATGTCAAATCTCAAAACGAGAATATTTGTCTTGGTACAGATTGCAGCAGAGATTCATGAACAAGTGAATTTTTCTGTCAAATATGTTAATGTCAGCAATTAAAGATCACTTGTATGTTCTGGATTTGGAAATTGAAAATGACTACTAAATTGGACCATTTTTAACTCCTTGACTCTGCTTCATTTCTAACTATATACTACCAAAATTAAATTCTTTCTCTGCGGTTTGTTTTCTCTTGTTTTGTTCTGTCCCGTTTCTGTATTCATTTATTTCTTTATTTCTTAGAAAATGAAATTAAATCTCTCTTGCACATCTGTACCTTCTAAATTGTGGTGGCCATGCAATGGAATGAAGTTGGCAGTTTGAAGATGTTGCTATGTCCTGGCTTGGTTCAGCCTTACACAAAAGCGGAAGGAAGAAAGAAAAGGCATGGGAAATTAACTTTGATTTGTGTTTTGTGCAATGCAATTCTCAAGTGGGGCAAATTCTGTCATATTTTTCCCAGATAAATGATACAGAATTGACATAGAATTACATGAGTTGTTTTGTTTTGTCATGTTCCAACAAAAAAGAGAAACTTGACTTTTCAATCCAACTCATTGCCAGCTATCACTTTTTTTCTGGGAGAAGCTGGACAAAATATTAATTCTGTTTTGGACCTGTTAAGCTCCAAGGAAGAGTAAGTTGAAGGTGATGGTAATATAATTTCATATTCAAATGTATAATTGTATAGCCAAAAAGAGGTATCACAGCTGGTAAGACAAATAACAATACAAGATCTTAAGCTTCCCATTTTAGAATAAAGAGCACCTATACATGATTAACATGTACAATACAACCAGCACAAATGGATTCTGACTAGGAAGCAGAAAGTACGCACCAAACAGAAAAAGATTTGATCTTTCAAATGCATATATGTGGGTGTAATCCAACAAATTTTTAGTTTGTGACTATGCTGGAAGATCAATTTACTCCAGTAATTATTGATCACTGGGGCTATTATTGCATGTTCCATAGTTTGAGAACCTGCTTCTGAACTGAAATTAGCAAGATGAATGAACTTAACACGAGATTCCTTACACTTAAATCAACCAGCAAATAAATGTCCTCAAAGCTTACTTTCAACAAAGTAGCTCACCTTCTCAGCAACATCTGTCATGTCTGAAACATCTTCCCTTCCTTTCTTAAGTAGTTCAAGACATGTTTGGAGGTGGCGATTGCGTTCTTCAGCCTAATAAATGAAGTTGGATGAGAATCCATTGAGAGAAAAGAAGCATTGCTATACAGAATCTGAAACTACTAAATCAAGATAAGACTTTTGGGCCATTCCTGAAGTCAATTCCACAAACTGCACAAGTCTCCTTGGAAAATAACAAAACCATAAATGATATAGAACAAGCAACATTCTAACTTGAAAGTAGTAAAATAAATATTGACTCAAGCCAGGATTGATTTGGAATCATAATGAGTGACTCCTGATTAAATTGATTTCTGAATTTGCTCTTTTTTTACTTCAGTAATGGTTTCAGTGAGGGTCTCTTTGTATTAGTTTTAATGAGCATAGCAACAGCAAGAACACCATGAATAGTGGGGAAAAAAAGGGAAAAGAAAAGGAAAATTATGAGTTGTAAGACCCTAAGAATCCTGATTTCTGCTGCAGGAGTTCTATAATATACAATGCAGAAATTGTTCCTGAAATTGGAAAAAAAAAAAGAAAAAAAAGGAGATGTCCAACTCCTACTTGGCCTAAAACCTCTTTAACAGACCACCCAAGAAAAGCTGATTCCATCACTTTCAGCACTAATTAATAAGTGTATGAATGCATGGTAAATTAACCTTGAAGTAGATGACTGCTGTAGAAATAATTTTTAAAAGTAGAAAATTGATGCAATTCTCAACATTACTCACCCTTTCCAGCATACATGTCAAGTAGCGGATCTCATTCTTTTTTGCTGTTGCTAGATCACATGCAACATCCATTACATTTGTCCTGCCTGTGAGTCATGGCAATTGACACAAGTCATCCATAGAATCAGGCACCTAGAAATTGCAACATATAAGATGAAATGTATATTAATCAAGTAGAAATCAAAGGTCATGGAAATCAGTTACAGCACATAACAATGGAGTTAGATAGTCCTAAGTATTTTATATAAGGTCACACCACCGCGAATGCATCGAAACTATGAATAACAGGAACGGAGAAACATATGTTATCAACAGTTCTAGGTGGTTCTTTACCTTCAATTCGTATTTTCTATTCCTTACAATCATTTTTGTATAGTAGGTTAACACCATGTCCTAAGGAAGAACTGAGAAAAAGTCATTGTACACATAACTGTGGTATCACCAGCGGATTAGATAAACCTACTTCTTAGAAAATAAGGGATCCAGACTTGGTTCTTCTACAAGTTGCTTTACAGTATAAAGAGCCGCTCCCACCTGTAAAAGTGATTGCAGTTTGGGACGACAATAGAGCAGCAACTAATATGCAATGAGCAAGATAAAACATTTATACATGCTCGACAATTACGGATCCTCATCCAGTGTGCCCATGTCCCACTCTATGGGACAGATCTATGAAAAATAGTACGAAAAATCAACAAAGCAGTAATAACTATAGAAAATTGAGCAACATTTATACATCCTAATTTTTTTTCCAACAAAAATTGAGCTGTTCAGTAAATGACAAAACATTGAACGAATTTCGGCGGGAAATAGTTCAAAATTGAAGCCTAATGATTACAGAAAGAAAGAACTCCAAAACTTACCTCCTTTGCAGCAAGTCGTCAGAAGAGAACGAATAGCCATCTTAAAGGACTTTTCCTGATCCGATTGCCTCCACCCCTTGTTTCCGTTTTCACGCAATCACGCTAACCGAGAGAAGGGAGACGGAAGGAGCAAGCGAAATATTATCCAAAACGGGCCGGTGTGGGCCAAAATGGGCCTGATTGGCAAATGATAAATTTGTAGTAAAGTGCGCCGAAAACGAGGAAGCTTCGACTGCCAGAGACAGAATGAATGAATTCGAAAACCGCGAAAAGAAGCTGCAATCGAAATTTCTGTCAGCTCGACCAGCGTTGTATCCGCATACTGCAATGGTTATTAAATATGAGCCAAAAACTCAACAATTCTTGTGACGGTACATCTTATGATTACCTGTTGGGATTGATTCAAAATGTTTATAAATTGGAAAAAAGTTAAGGAACAGACTGCACATGTTAATCGAAAATCTACAGGATTCGCGTTTGTTGTTGGAAGGTAACACTAACACTAGGGTTAAAATGCATGAGTTCTTTCACGCAGTTGCCATATCAATAGCATCAACAAGCAATCTTATGGTTAATATTCAAGATGTCTGAGATCTGAATCGAGCACTGCGAGGAGAAAATATCCGAAAATCCAACTGCTGCCTCTTTGCCTTGTAGAGATATTCTGAGCTACCTGAGAGGTTGGGGTGTCCGAAACTCGAGCTATTTCCTTTTGTTCATGAGTTCTCCTTCTCTGAAAATTCCAGACAGCTTTTTTGAAGGAATGAAGAAGCTCAGAGCAAAAGATTGTGATTGCATTAATCTCCAGTCACTGCCTCCATCATTTTTCCATCTAACAAACCTAGGAACAATTTGCTGGGATGAATGCCCGTAGGAGACATATCAACCATTGGAGAGCTAAAGAATTTTTGGATTCTTGTTAAGCTGGTTTGCAGCAATACTTAGAAAGCCTTCTCTCTCTGCAACTGTAAGGATAAGAGAGGTAAACTGAGCACACTTTATTCATGTATGGAACAGCTTATATAAATACAAGAAATTCCAAAAAACTTGCTGTAAAAATAGACCCACTGAACCCACTAAGTATGTGTAACTAATCTCCAGAACAAAGAACCCATTTACCAGCTAAATACATGAAAAATAGGAAATAACATAACAATAGTTTGATCAAGTAATTTCTGCAGTAATTCTAACAATTCTCAGCTTTTCAAGTTCAAAAATTAAACGGTTGTCCGGAGACATTGGGCCATTGATGGGGTTACAGTTGTTATACTTGAGAAGATGCACAAAACTTAAAATAATCGCACAAATGTCATCTCAGCTGTAAGTTCACAACTCCGAGTTCTTTCATCCCTTCAAAGAAACGGTCAGGGATTTGCGAAGAGCTATGATACTTTTCCAACAACAAAAATAACTTTAGTTTTGGACATTCCGATCTCTGGGGAAGCTCTCGAATGTCTCTATAAGGTAGAGAAATAAGTAACTGTTGCCTTGACTGCTTTCTTGCTAGGTTTATAATATTTCAGAAGTTTGGGCGCAAAGCTTTGAAACAGAGCTTCTTAGCTTCATCTTCATCTTCAATGATGAGTTCTACAACCCGTGGAGTGAATTCATCAACGCTTAAATTAGACAGTCTTCAACACCCTTATAAATCTCTTCCTCTTGTCTTCTAGCATGGTTAACAGGTCGTTCGGCTATTCCTCTTCTATAGCCAAGCTCCTTAAATGGATTCTCCAGGTCTTCCATATCGCTTCGGCACTAGAACACATAAGATATCTCCAGTTTAATAGTGTCAAACAATGGCTCTGCAACTTTTGATGTCACTCCAGAAACAACAGCATTACCTACTTTTGCTGCCATTGCCTGTTTCTAATGAACGTGTGTGCATGTAGAGAGTTCAACAACCGCAAGGGCAGTCAGAAGGAAAAGGAAAATAAAAAACAAAATTATATAGACAAGACAACTGTGAGGTCTGATGTTTCAAGCTTTGGAAGCAAGATTAAAGCAGCTGATAACTGACTAATCTGCAAAGACAGTTAGGCTGCAGAGGGAGGCAGTTATGAATTAGTTAGAGTGATGAGCTGTCAACTAACTAATCTCCTTATAAATAGAAGCTTGAATCAAATCACAGGAGTAAGGAAAAATACAGAAGAACAGAGGAGAATTGTGAGTAATCAGGCAGAAGAGAAGAGGTCAGAATCTCTGGTATTTTTCTGCAGTTTTCTTTGTATCTGTATACTCTCATTGAAAGCTTGATAATCAATAAAGATTTGAGGTGTTCTAGCCGTGGATGTAGGCCTACTCTTGAGTGGCTGAACCACGTAAATTTTGTGTGTGCTTGAATGGTGTTTGCTGTATTTTCTGCGTTGGTTTTTCCTTCTGATTTGTTCTGTTGCTTGCTGGAGTTCATGGTGAATTAAATTGATCAAGATTGAATTGTCAACAAAGATCAGTCTTGATTAAGCGAATTGGTGTAACAACAACAAAACAACCAAACTATATAAAATTAATGAATGAACGATCAAGCAAACAAATTCTTTCAGCAACAGATCACAATCGGACACATAAATTAATATCTGAAACAATGCTATAAGAAAAACAGAAAAAAGGGTGAGAATAACAGTCGTCGCTGGACAGCAGTTTAAGGTAATAACATGAACAAGCAAATATTGGAGAAAGAAAAGAATGTATTTCCAAAGTGTGCCTGATCCTGCTGGAAAATAAGAGTGATTGGCTAAAGATTGAAGTGCCAAATTAAATAGACCGAGAGTCAACACCCAAGTCTCTGGAATTTATCTCTGTCAGCCTACCTCTTATATAAGCTCCACTGTTTAATTAATTATGTTGATTATTGCTAATTGTTGTAGCATATGGTATTGCATTTTGCTTGAAGATTAAAACTTTGATGAAGTCTCCAATGTGATGGAAAAATGGACAAAACCTACACTCTTGAAAAAGGAAGAACAGTTTTATGCAAAATAAGAACAAACTCTGGGATCAATCTCCATGGCCAGGCCAAATAAGAACAAACCCAGACGGCACTTACAACAAAGCAAAATGAGAGATTTCTGCAAGACAACCTTGTCTTTTAAGAAAAGCCTTTCTCTTCCCTTAAATGAAGACAAACTTACAAAATTAGCTCAAGAAATTTCAGAAAGCTGAAGATAAATTTTTGCTTCAATGGCAGCAATCAAGAAACCGATCAATGAAAGTTTATCAATTTGGAATAAGAAAATAGAATGACTGGAACACAGCATTTGTTGATGGTTAAAACTGGAAACCACAGCCCACCTTCGTTTAATCTGGAATACAGAATCTGAATCAAGTGTAAATTTTAATTCTACAGAGAAGTCATTAAATAAATCCAGAGAGGACTGCAACTCTTCAACATACATACTAAAACTGGAAACCAAATTCCACCATCCTTTAATCTGCTTCAGAAGACTTGGCATTCTGTAACAATAAACATTCGTGTTGAATATTGACGAGTACCAGATCAGAGCATATATATGCAAATGAAACAAAAGTATACATCCCAGGATTAAGGTGGACGAGAAAATCTGGTTAATAAATGCATACCGTCACTATTTCTTTGAAAATACGTTGTATGGTGGTATTAAGGTTGTTTTCCCAACGCTCTTCATCTTCTTCTTCTTCGTGTTCTACATCTTCATGATCATCATCATCTTCTTCTTCTTCGGGTTCTACATCTTCATGATCATCATCATCTTCTTCTTCTTCTGTCAAATTCATTTTGTGTAGCTTTGGCGTCTTCAAATTCACTTTATGTAGCTTTGGCGTCGTTAAGACTCCCGGAGAAAACATCACCAGCACTGGACATTGCCCAACGGTTACTTGTTCCAATTGTGGGAATTCGATTGCATAATTCTCTGAGCTGAAGCTTGAAAGCCTTGGTAACTTATGAAGTATTAAATAATTTAGTTGCTTGAAGACAATCTGATCATCATCATTGACTGCTTTATCTCCCTCGAGTGTTATGATTTCTTCAATCATTTCACAATTAGCAATTTTCATTGTTGTAAGGTTCACCAGACTTCTAGCTGTTGATAGAGTCACCAGGTTTTTCAATGCATAGCAATGTGAAACTTTCAGAGTCTCTAGATTTCGAAGTGACACCGAGGATGGCACCAAACTTTTTACTTTGCCGCATTCTGATAATTTTAGAGTTGCCAGATTTTGAAAAACTCCACTAGCTTGACATCTTTCTCCCCATAAATGCAACAGTTCAGGTAGATCATTCAGCTTTATTTCTTCTAGCTTGGGAAATCCAACCTAGGAAATCAGTCAAAGTGTAAAATATTTATACACAATTTATCTTTCCTCCGAGGAGGGTAACACAATCTGCATATATAAAAGGATCGTTGTTTCATAAAGCATTTTATTTGAAAACATAAGTGTGTGTATAAATATTCAGTGGAGTACTTTGGCTTCTACCTTATCAACCAAAAACAAGGTTTGTTGAATTGGGATATCTTGTTGGCTCTCACCACGGTTCTGAAATTCCGAAGCAAGTATCTTCACTTGGTCACATTGACAAATCTCCAACTTGTTCAAAACTGGCCAGTCCGAAATATGTATTCCAGAGTAAAAGCTTTTAAGTGCTGGTAGCTCCGTCAGTGACAACGAGGTTAGCTGAGGGAACACAAACCGAGGAACTGTTTCTACAACTAAGTCCTCTTTACCAACAATTTCCTCCACCGTGCAAGATATTATTTCAAGCTCTTTAAGTTGACAAAGACCCCTGGCTATGGAGGCTGGGAAGAGGAATTTCAGATTGGGACAGTGGTGAACCCGTACTGAATGTAAATGCTCGGAAGATAGAATTGCTTGTGCATCCAAATTCCACGCATGCTTCAGTTTTGGCAATTGACACAAATGTATTTTTCTCAATTGACCGACTGCAATAGCATCTGTCCTCCCGCATCCTGACATTTGAACGTCAAAAATCTCCTCTAGTGATTCACAACCCACTACTGCAAAAGTACGCAATTCTTGCAGTCTCTCGTGCGTAATAGATGGAAAAATATTCCTAAGATTATGACAATCCTCTACTCTCAAGTTCTGTAAATTTCTGAACGAATTCAAGTTCAGCTGGTCGTCCCATATTCTTCTCAAGTTAACCATTTTGCAAACTTTCAATTCCACCAAATTGGGTGCAGCTACCTGAAGAGTTCAATTCAATCGCATGAATACCATACCTATTATAACTAATTTATTACTAAAAACAGCTAGAGATAAGACACAGAGCTATATATATGAAGGAGCATTTATATACAATTCAAAAGGGCAGAAAGATCACCCTTTCATCAAAGAGTGGTGCATCAGAATGGAGATTTTTCTCGGAACCTTCAGCTTCTGCAAATATAGATTTGGAGATGAATGTTTTCATACTGATGCATTTATCAATCACCAAATCTGATAACGATGGGAACTGAATTAAATTGCCGGTACAATTGCAAAACATTTTGAGGCTTGGAAGATCTACGAGCCTCAACACACTTAGTCTACGAAACATCGTCATCTCACTCATTCCTTCTTCTTCCGTCAATGTAACGGCTTCCACAGATATACATTTACTTATCCCAAGCTGCTGGAGTTGGGCAAGACTTTTAAACATGCATGATGGAAAATAATTCAAGCTATCACAGCCATCTATATTCAGGATTGTTAAATTCTGAATGCAAGATGTTGCCAGAAGTTTGCTTTGACACATCATTTCAATTGGGGTTGAGGACAGTCCCAACTCCTCCAATGCGGGTAACACAACCTGGAGATAAATTTTATTTTTGAACCTTAATTGTTGAATTAGCATTCTTAAATTACTGTAAATATATAAAATTGTTTTAATTGAACTGACCTTGTCGCTGAAAAATGGTGGAGTATGAAGATGGAGGTCCTTCAAATTAGAGAAAACAAATGCCTCCGCTTTTGTGCAGTTGGTTATGTTAATAGTTTTCAAGGATGGACATTCCAGAATATTGCTCCCAGAGTAGAAACTTGTCAAGTCAGACAGAGATTCAAGAATAATGAAGTTTAACAGAGGTAATACAATTTTATCAGCTGCATCGTCCTCTCCTTCCTCGGCGATGATCACCTCCAACGTAGCACAATTTACTATTTTCATTTCTTGAAGTTGCTGGAGACCCGAAAAGACTGATGCAGTAAATATATATCTCATGCCGCCACAGTTTTGAACTTCAAGAAATTTCAGGTTTTTAAATCCCAAAATCTTTTCACGACTTCTTCTGCATATATGACTTAATTTGGGCAAATCCTTGAGGTAAAAGTGGCTTAACTGCGGCAACAATCCAGGATGTCCATCGACACTTAGCTCTTCCAAACCAAAAACTTGTTCTAGTGAATCACAATTTTGTACTTCCAACATTTCCAAATTGTTCAAGAATTGGAGCAGATTTGCTGAAATAGCACAGGACATATCGGCACACTTGTCCACTACCAGTGACGATAAATTGGCGAGGAAGCTGCCCGGAAGTAATTGGTTATGCCATATTTGTTTCAACTGGGGAAATTCAGATATTTTCAGATATTTTAATCCTCGAAATCCAACCTGCCAAACCCCAAAATATATATTATTATTTATAAAGGAAAAATAAAAAACATGGAATAAAACAAAACAAACATGGATAATGAATACATGCATATAGACCATTTCTTTGAACAACTGTTGTGTGGTGGGATCAAGGTTTTCTTGCCAATGCCCCTGATCATCTTCCTCTTTCAAATGCACTTTCTCCAACATCAACATCTTTGGGCAATGTCCAACAATTACTTTTCCCAAGGACGGCAATTTAATAGCATAGTTCCCCAAGCTGCAGAAACTTCTAAGACTTGGTAATTGATGAAGTCTTAAATAATTTAGCTGTTTCAGAACAATCTGATCATCATTATTTTCCTTGTCTTCAACATGTGTTATGATTTCCTCAATCAATTTGCAACCAACAATATTAATACTTGTAAGATTCATGAGACTTTTAGCTGTTGAGAGTGTCATTAAGCTCATCAATTCGTCACACCCTGATACATCCAGAGTTTCTAGATTCCAAAGAGATAAAGAGGATGGCAGTAAAGTCTTTAATTTTGCACATGCTGATAATTCTAGAGTTGCTAGATTTTGGAAAACTCTACTAGGTTGAGAATTCCCCTCCCACAAATGCAACAGTTTAGGCAGATTCGACAGCTTTAATTCTTCCAGGCTTGAAAATCCAACCTAGGAAATCAATTAAATTAACAGTAGGAAAAAAAAAAAGAAAAGAAAAGATGAGCCATATATAATATTGACAACAAATTTATGAAAGTCAGTGTATCTAAAAGAAAAACGTACACATACCTTATCAACCAAGAATAAGGGTTGTAGATGACCAAGTTGGCTTTGCAGTTCTGAAGCTAACATCTTCAGGCCACCACACCCTGTTTTACATCCAGACACCTCCAACTTTTTCAATACAGGCCACTCTGAAATATGTCTTTTTGGATAGAAAGTTTTGAGTACTGGTAAGCAGTATAACGTCATTGAGGTTAATCGAGGAAACCTGAACCGGGGCTCTACTTTATCATCTTTAGCAATAATTTCCTCCAGAAAGCAATTGTGTATCTCAAGCTCTTCTAGTTTAAGTAGACCATTTGCGATGGATGCTGGAAAGAGGCTTTTCAGACTTCCACAACTATGGATTCTTAATTTTATTAGATTCTCGAAGGCCAGAATTGCTTGAGTATCCATATTCCATACATGCTTCAGTTTGGCAAATGGCAAAGAAGCAATTCCCCTAGTTGAGCGGCTGCTATAGCAGGTGCCGTCTGGCCACAGAATGCTTGAAGCTCAAACACCTCTTCTACTGAATCACAATCCACGATATTCAAATTTTCAAGTTTTTGGAGTCTTCCAAGCATATGAAATGGGAAAATATTTAGTAACTTATTGCATTCATTGACCGTCAAAATTTTTACTTTGCAGAAGGATTCCAAACTTAGCTGGTCGTCCCATATTTTTCTAAAGTTATGCATTTGGGAGACTTTCAATACCTCCAAACTGGGAAGTCCAACCTGAAATTTTTCATTGCAATTAAAACCAGCATTTATAAACAAACACGAAAAAATTAAAAGAAAAAGAAAAAAAGGATAATAGATTTAATTTAGAATCTACAAGAACAAAATGTACCTTGTCACCAAAGAGAGGTTGCTTGTCAGCCTGGAGGACGTTCTCCACTAAGTTCATTTCCTCAGGTTCATTACTCACTGTTATATCTGTACATGTATTATTGGAAAAGAAAGTTCTCAAATTAGGGCAATTATCAATAATAAGTTCATTCAAGGAGGGAAATTCAATTATATTTCCGTTGCCAAATCTTGTGAGTTTTGGAAGATCTTTGAGCTCAAGGTAAAATAGCTTAGGAAAACTGATGCTTTCTTCTCCTCCTAGTCCTTTTGTGTCAAGTACCCGCTCCATTGACTCACAGTTGCATAACTCAAGATGTTGCAGTTGTGCAAAACTTTTTACCATAGAAGATGAAAACAGCAATTTCAAGCCATTACAATCCTCTAAAGTCAAGCTTTTTACAGTTTGACAGCAAGCTATCGACAAATGTTGCTCTGGCCATATCTTTTCAATGCTAATTGAGGACAGTTTCAAGTTCTCCAAGCTTGGGTATTCAACCTGCAAATGCAGTTCATTATTTCTTCATTAACAACTTATCCTTGTCGCTTTATTTTTTTTTTTCAAAAAATAAATGCCTATTTTCAAAAATAGGCAGTTGTTGAAATTAAAAAACAAAAAACCAAAGAACATACACTTTTCCCGAATAGTGTCTTGAAATTCTCGTGATCATCTGTAGTGCTGAAACTTGTGAATTGTGGTAGCTGTTGTAAGGTTAAGGAGTGCAACTGAGCAAACTCAAATTTATTATTGGTTTCATTCTCAACGTGGACACAGCTTTGATCATCTTCCTCAGCAAAAATCACTTTTAGGTTCTCACAATCTGTCACTTCAATATATTGGAGCTGTGAAAGGCTTTTGGTCATGGAGATTGAGAAAAGATGCTTCAATCCATCGCATTTGTTTACTGTAATCTCTTTTAATTTGTTGAACGACTGATTTTTGAGTGGGCCGTGGCATATCTTCTCCAAATGAAACACATCATCAAGACATAATATTTCCAGCATCGGAAAGGCACTGTAATCAATCCTTCCTGCTGAGTTAACAATATGTATAAGCTCAGAATTACCACTGCACGCATGGACATTGAGATACTTCAAATTCGGAAAACCTTCGTCATCCAGTTCATGAAGAACATTTTGAATACCATTCAACGCATCCAGATAGAGATCTTCAGTTCTCTCCAACAATGATTTAATGGGCCTGTAGCCCAAATAAGAGCTGTTGTTGAGCTTGAGCTTCAATGTTCTGGAGACTTCATTTCTATGTGACCAGCACCACACATCTCCTATCAATATTCTATATCTTTTCAAATGTGGAAAGAGCAAATTCGGTGGTATAATTTGAGCATCCGGAAAACATATGTTTAAAGTGGTCAGGTGAGACAATTGATTCAACTCATCAAGATTAGCATTCCTACCATCCTGATTATCGAGTCCAATCTCCCATTGCACAGAGCTGTCATCCAAATATAGTTCTTCCAATCGAGACAAACTTGAGATGACGTTTGCTGCGATTTCTTTAAGTTCAGAGCACCCGCTCAAATCCAGCAACTTTAATCGAGTCAAATTTCCTATTTCTTTAGGCAACTTGTCAATATTTGAACGCGAAAAGCTAAGAATCTCTAAATTCTTTAGCTCTCCGATTGTTGCTACATTTCCAAGCAGGCAACCATCCAAGCACAATGTTTGAAGGTTGGTTAGATTGCCAAATGATGAAGGTAGTGACTGGAGATTAATGCAACCACAATCTATTACTTTGAGTTGCTTCATCCCTTCAAAAAATTTGTTCGGGATTTGTAAAGAAGGTGATTCCATGAACAACAAAAATAACTCAAGATTCGGACACCCTAACCTCTCAGGTAGCTCACAAATATCTCTGTAAAGCAAAGAGATAGCAGTTGGATTTCCGGATAATTTCTCCTCCAGTACTCTGTTCAGATCAGGTACATCTTGAATGGTAAACATAAGATTGCTTGTTGCTGCTATTGACACGGCAACCGCATGAACGAACTCATGCATTTTGACCCAAGTGTTAGTGTCACCTTCTAACAACAAACACGAAGCCTTGAGATTGTCGATCAACGTGTGCAACCTCCTCCTTCCGTTTTCCAATGTATAAACATTTTGAAACAATCCCCAACCCATACCATATCTCAACAAATAATCGTGAGATACACCATAACCGCAATCAACGAGGCTGCAAAGCAAAAGGAGTTTCTTTGCTTCATTACTTTGCAGAAGATTAAAACTCAACTCTAAAACTGACACCACTCTTTCATCCACTTCAGGTATGCTTCTTGGATTAGCCGTTCTTAGCTTATACAGGGCATCTTCCCAGGCATCCATACTCTTGTTTTTCAGTGCATTTGCAATTGTTGCAATTGCAAGTGGCAAACCTTCACATTTTCCAACTATCTCGGCTACTGTCCGAAAATCAGTCGAACTTTTTGCTGAATGATAGTTACCCACAATCTTCCAAAACAGATTTTCTGCTTCTTCAGGAGACACAGTTTCAACTGGGAAATTCTTCTGAATATTCATATCATTGCGTAACACGTCGAGACTTCTAGACGTCACCAAAATTTTGCAAAGCCTCTGATCAGCATCAATGTCTATCTCTTTGCAGCCTTCTTTATGAAGAGAACTTTCTTTCTCATAATCTCGAAATGGAATTCCAATAGCCTCGAAGTCAGGCTTAGCCCAAATATTATCCAGTATGACCAGAACCCGCTTCCCTTTCTTTAACCTGTTACGCAGTCGTTGTGCTCTCTCAAATTCAGTCTCATCGTGTCCAAATTCCAGGCCCAAATCACAAGCAATTTTTTCTCGAATCTTTTTGTAATCTGGTTTCTCTGTTACCTCAGCCATGACCACGTCATCAAATAACTTATCCTCAATGGCTTGCCAGGCAAATTTCTTGACAAGTGTGGTTTTACCCACACCACCCATCCCGTACACACCAATTCTGTTGACATTAGCATTCTTCATAGCCTCCAAAATTTCCTTCAAAATAGACTCTCGTGAATCAAAGGATTCATAGTCTCTGACGTACATGGATGCTGTCCTCTGCGGAGCAGGACGGCGAGCAACATCTTGAAATTCTTTTCCCAAGAGATTGGAACCATCCTTTGCCGCTTTCTGCGCTCTCTTGCCTACCTTGTAACGTTTCATCAAATTGAAACAGGGAATCTTTGCTGGCACTTCATCTCCAGGACTGTTCGGATTCGCAACCTGTTTAATGAACTCATTCAACATGAATTCATTCACTTGGGTCATCCATCCTTCAACATCTCTATGAATCTCGTCCCCTTGCCTTGTAGCATGGTCAACACGCAATTGCTCCCTCTCTCTTTTATGTCTCAGCTGCCGCACTTGATTATTCAGGTCGTCCACGTAGCTCTTATATTTGAAGGCGTAAAACATCTCCCGTTTCATGGTTCGATATAATGAATTTGCCCCTTCTGTTACGAGGCTAGCACCCACTGCGATTCCACACTCAGCGGCCATTGCCTGTTTCTTGTAATCAAAACAAAGCCAGTATAGAATTGACAAGACTAAGAAAGAGCAAGAAAAGTTGAGAGTAAGAAAATGGAATATTTGCAAGTTTTTTTTTTGGTTTTTTCTGGATGCAATATTGGAAAGCAAATTAAGTTGATAATTGAAAACGGACGGAAGCAAAAAAAGCAAAACGACGGAGGAAACAGATTAAAACGACGGCTAATAGAGATTTGAAGCCAACAAGGAAGGTTTAGAACAGAAGCAGCTTACAGAAAGGCAGTGTGTTTGAGAAGAAGACCAGAGAGGGTCAGAAAGATGTAGTGTTTGATTGACAGCAAATACAGAACAAATTAAACAGAACAGAGAAAGGTCACTCCTTTTTGTTTAAATATAACATTAGTAATTTTGTTTATAATATTAGTCACTTAGGTCCCTCATTTACTCATCAGTCATTTTTCTTTCATATGACATCATAATTGTCCTTGAAAAACACAACATTGTTAACGTCCTTTTTGATCAAATCTAGTTCTAGCAGCGGTAAATCTACGGTTAGAATCTTGATTTGAAAATGCCGGGGAGAAATTTGTAGTTGCAAACAGTTTCTCTAACGCCTAACAACAGTCTTTTACAGTGTTGGAATGTTTTTGAAAATAATTATAAATTATGTCTTTCAATAAAATATAGGGATTCGTTATGCTATTATCCGCTAAATTAATATACTGAAGAGAAAATAATAATAATAACAATGATAATAATAATGAATGCAACTTGCAGGAGACTTGATTGAAGAATTATATTTGATGTTGACACATGCCTTATCTTGAACTGATGATGACTTGGGTGAGCAAAACAAAGTTATATTTATCATGTCCATCTTACTGGCAATTCAACTTTCTCCTTTAATTGTTTCAATGCATGCTGCTTAGAAAATTCTCACATCTTTACTCCAAGGTTCAAAAGCTTAGTTTTCAGGATCCTCAAATGTCAATAACCACGTATGACTTGTGAGGCAACGCAGGAAATATTGGAGATTGAATAGTCATTCTTTTAGATCCCTTTCTGTCACACTCAAGGAGGATGCATGATACATCTTTTCTCTCACAAATTTGCTTGATAGAGAAAGAGAATGGCTTTTTGTAAGAAATTGTTATATCTATCCATGCATGAGAATGGATACAAAACATCTCGGTTCAGTTCACCGTCCTCCAAGTATTTGTTATTCTCAACAACAACCTGAGAAGAAAGGAAGGCACGAAGCATTTCCCATGTCTTCATTCTAAGGTTCAAATTTTCAACGCAAGGGGATCAATGTTTTAGGCATGCTATCGCTAGCAATCAATGAAATACATTAATGACAAAAATACCCTCAGTGTAGGATTATTGACAATTTTATTAAAAAAAAAAACCCTTAAAGATATGGGAATTTTCTAGGAAGCAATTGATAATAATATCCAAAATCAAAATGGAGAGGTTGAACAGAGCAAAGCCCTATTAATGACAAGAATACGTAAAATATTCAATGTAGGATTAATTCCATGAATTGATATTCTAATCATTCTCGCAATAAGAGGTAATTAAAAAAGACAAATAGTATTTTCTAGTCTTTTGAATTATTTATTAAGTTTTACTTATAAAAAATTTAAAAAAATAAAAAATAAATTTAATTAAAATAAAATCTGAGTTCGTAATTATTTTTGTCTTATGTATTATTGTATTTTTAAAAGTCAAGAATATAAAAAATTAATAAAAAATTCTAATCCAATTGAAAAAGACCATACAAATATACTTTTATGGATAAGGATCATCTTTTAATTTTTTTTTATTTTAATTTTAAGAATTTTATTTATGTATTAAAAAAAAGTAAATAGTTAAGATTTTATTTTGATTCAATTTTTTTATTTAAATTTTTTAATAAGTAAAAATTAATAAAAAGTATAAAAAGACTAGGAAAGGTTCTTCTCCTACTTTCTCTTTGTCTACGTAGTATGTGGACGGTGGATAATCTTCTTGCAAATTTATTTCCTAAGGCATGACCTTTTGTAAAATATTATCCCTTACTATAATAAATAAAAAAACAAAAACACTTTAAACGTACGAGTTCCTCCAACAAAACAATGGTTCGTAAAAGGTAAAAAATTTGGAAGGTCAGGTCAACGAAAACAAACGATAAGCTAGAGATAAAAGCGATCCAACCAAATAAAGTTTATTAAAAAGGTTCTAGATAATGCGTGACTCATGTTGGATTCAACAAACCGGAGGGACAAGGGAGGAGCTTTCTTGGAAAATTGTAAAGGTGGAATATTCTTTTTATATATCATACTCAAGTTGGAATTTCTTATTTATCCATTTTAACTTTAACAAATTCGTCTCTTACGGGAGAATTCATGGAATCCATCCATTTTATTCCATTACACCATCCACACATAGCTTCCAGTAATTCTCTTCTGGAATCCTTCACACAAAATAAATTCTACTCTGACAACGGAAAGAGTGAAAAAGAGAGATGGTAGAAGCCGAAATTAGAAATAGTGCTGGAATAAATTCATTCCATAAAGAAAGTTTTAGTTAGACTGTCTTATTATGTCAGCATTGTTAATGTGGTGAGATTATCTAATCAATGAAATGAAAGAAATATATTCATTATTTATGAGTTAAAAAAGTCAACAAAAAATTTAATATATTTCTCTCACTATATTAATTAAATAGTAAGATCTTTTATTGACTTTTTAAATTCAGCGTCAATAAATATATTTTTATTATTTTATTGATTAGATGGTCTCACTACGTCAGTAATACTGACGTAGTAGGATAGTTCTACCTAAAATTCTCTCATTTGATATTTATTCTCTCTTTTCTTTGGGAAGAGATTTTCTGTTGTTAATTGGTGCATAAGGATGTGAAGAAGAAGAAGAAGTCAATTTGACTTCTTCATGCCAAAACCAAAAGTAATGTAATCGGTGCATATGAGTGGGAAAGGAAAACTGACTTTGATAAAATGAATTTAGATTAAATTAAACAGCAAGTGAGGCGGCAAGAAATTGAATTCTTATTGGGTAATAGTGCAGCAGATTTTCTTATAAATATGCACTTTTTCCACTTTAATTTTTCTCATCCCATTCAATCCTAGTTTAATTCTTCTCCTTTCTATAATTTCTCAATTTCTCTCAGAGTATTATCAAAATTCTACTTAAGTATATTTTCCAAAATATTTAAAAGAATTGTATTGAGTGAGAAATTGTAACTCATTTTTTATAATAAATTCTTTTACCTTACCCATGGTTTGTACTCTAATTAATTTGAAGATTTTTTATGTAAATTTTATGTTATTTATTTTTTATCTTCTGTTGTTATTATTATTGTATAATAAGCACTGCCACCCATATATGATAGAAAGTTAAGCCTTTTACTTTTATTATTGTAATTATATGATATGCACTACCTTTTCAATATTATCGAAAGTCAAGCCTCTCATTTATATTATATTTTATTATTGTATTTGTATGGTTGGTAATGTCACCTCAATTATGAAATATTAAGTCTCTTGTACACATAGCAATTATTTTAAATTTCATTGATAACTGCAGTTAAAAGTCCCAAAGCATCCTAACAAGTGGTATTAGAGTTTCAAATTGTTGTACTCATTTAAGGAGATATTATCCAAGTATATGTCACTATTTACATACATATGAAATAGTAAAAACTAGTTTGAGTAGATTGGGACTATGGCGATAAAATTTAAAATTCAAAAATTCAACGAGAGTAATTTTTTGTAATAGAAGATGAAGACGAAGGCAATTTTGAGAAAAGATAAGTGCTTGGCAGCTATTGAAGATAAACCGACAAATATCATAAATGACAAATGGAATAAAATAAATGAAGATACAATGGTTGATCTACACTTAGAATTAGCTGATAAGGTATTATCAAGTGTGGAAGAAAAGAATATAGTAAGGGAGATATGATATGCTCTTACAAAGCTGTATGAGGTAAAATCACTTCATAATAAAATCTTTCTCAAGAGAAGACTCTACACTCTTCGAATATTAGAGTTAATGGCATGTAACAAAACATATTAATACTTTAAAAACTATATTTTCTCAACTCACAACGTTGGGCCATAAAATAGATAAAAATGAACATGCGAAACTTCTAATTCAAAGTCTACCAAACTCATATGATCAACTCATTATTAATTTGATAACTTAAAACACCTGCTTTGATAATTTAGTTTTTGACAATATAGCAACAGCTATATTAGAAGAAGAAAACAAGCGTAAAAATAAAAGAGACAGATTGGTAAGCTCACAACAAGCAGATGTTTTACTGGTGACGAGATGAAGATCAACGAAACATGGCTCCAATAGGAGTCAAAATCATAGTAGATCAAAATTTAGAAGTAAGAAGAAAGTTAAATACTATAGTTGTGGCAAAGTTGGGTACGTGAAAAAAGAGTGTTGAAAAAACAAAAAGAATGTAGAAGTAAATTCAAGTTTTCAAGAAAATGTGGCAAATACTTGTGAAATAGAGAAATCTTGTATAGCGAGGCGACAACAATTACTGAAGGCAAAAAAAAAGTTTGTTGATATTTAGCTCATGGATTTAGTAATAACATGGCACATGACCTCTCGAAAAGAATGGTTCCATCAATATAAGTCTATATATGAAGGAACTGTATTCATGGAAGATGATCATGCTTTAGAGATTACCAGTATTGAGACCATCAAGTTAAAGATGTACAATAGTATGACTACCATCATCTAGGAGGTACAACATGTGTAAGGCCTTAAGAAAAATCTATTGTTTCTAAGACAATTGGATGGGATTGGGTATAAAATTCAGATTCAAAATAGGATTATAAAGATAGTAAAGGACGAACTCGTGGTCATAAAGGTAAAAAAAGTAGCAACAAACTTATATATGCTATAAGGAGAAATACTGTAGGACGTAGGAGCATTGATTGTATCAACAACTTCTAGGGAAGAATCAACAATGATGTGGCATCGAAAGCATGGGTACATATCAGAACGAGGCTTGAAAATTCTCTCAGAATAGAAACTACTTCCTGGTCTCAAGATGGTATCATTACCATTTTGTGAGCAGTGTGTCATTAGTAAACTGCACAGATTAAAGTTCAACACATCCAATTTTCAAAGCAAAAATATTCTTGAATTAATTCATTCAGACGTTTGGCAAGCACCGGTTATGTCATTGAGAGGAGCAAAATACTTTGTGTCATTTATTAATGACTACTTCAGTAAATGTTGGGTGTATTCAATCAAAAGAAAGATAGATGTGTTTGAAGTTTTTAAAGTCTTTAAAGTATGAGTGAAACTAAAATCTGGGAGGAAGATCAAGTGTCTTAAGACTGATAATGGAGGAGAATTCACCAACGATGTATTTGATGCATTTTGTCAGCAAGAATGCATCAAAAGGCAATTTACTATAGTATATACTTCCTAATTGAATGGAGTGATAGAGTGGATGAACAAAAATCTTGTTGGAAAAAACAAGGGCGATGTTGAGAACTACAAAATTACCAAAGTCATTTGGGATAGAAGTAGTCAATACTGTCTGTTATTTGATAAATTGATTACCATCAATAGTAATTGAGTTAAAGATACCGATGAAGATATGGACTGGCAAGCCAGCTGACTACTCTAACCTTTATACATTTGAAAGTCATATATATGTGATGTATAATTCTCAAAAATCATCAAAGTTGAACTCAAAATTTAGGATATGCCTATTCTTGGTATATGCTGATGGAGTAAAGGTGTATCACTTGTGGGACTCCACTACTTATAAGCTAATCATCAGTAGGAATATTATGTTTGTAGAAGAAAAGTTGCAAAGGAAAAATAATGATAACACCGAAAAAGAGGAACTAGATACTACTACAATTTAGGTGGAAGAAAAATCCAAACATGAAGATTTTTTTAAAGTTATACCACAACATGAAAAATGATTTTCTAACCCTATAGTTCTAGAAGTTCGAAATTAATTTGTGAGAGAAGAACACCATCTTAGCAATTAGGATACATTATGAAGGGTAATGTTGCATACTATTTTCTAACAGAGGATGGATAGCCGTCTACTTTCCAAGAAGCAACAAATAGCTCAGATGCATTTCTATGGATGATAGCAATGTAAGAGGAAATTAAAGTTCTTTATAAGAACAACACTTGGGATCTTGTATTACTATCACATGGAAGAAAGACTACTGCAAATAAATAGGTCTACAAAATCAAGCGGAATAGCAATGATCAAGTAGAACGGTATCATGCAAGATTGGTGGTCAAAGGGTATGCTTGGAAAGAAGGCATTGATTTTAATAAAAAAAAAATTTCCTATTGTATGACTTACTATAGTTAGATTAGTCTTAGTTATGTGTGCTACATTTAACTTATATTTAGACCAACTAAATGTAAAAGTTGCATTTCTTTATGGAGAACTTAATGAAGAAATTTACATGCTCCAACCAAAGGATTTTATAGAAAAAGGAAAAGTGAACTTAGTTTGCAGGTTAACCAAATCTCTGTACGATCTCAAACAAACGCCAAGGTGTTGGTATAAGAGATTTGATTCCTTCATTATTAGTTTTGAATACAACAAACTACACTCAAACTATTATACGTATTTTAAAAAATTTGGTAAAGATTTCATCATTCTACTATTATATATGGACGACATGTTAATAATGTGCCTTAACAAAGATCAAGTCCAAGAATTAAAAACAAAGTTAGCTAGAGAATTTGATATGAAGGATTTGGGACCAGCAAATAAGATTTTAGAGATGCAGATTCAACGAAATAGAAAAGACAGAAAGATTTTGCTTTCTTAGAAAAATTATTTAAACAAAATCTTACTACGCTTTAATATGCAAGATTATAAGTCAATCTCTACTCATCTTCCTGTGAATTACAAATTATCCTCAATTATATGTCATAACAATAAAGCAGAGAGGATGAAAATGTCTCAAGTACCATATGCATTAGTAGTGGGAAGCTAAATGTTTGTCATGATATATACAAAATTGAACATTGCATAAACAGTAGAAGCAGTTAGTCAATTTATAGCAAATCCTAGCAGAGAGCATTGGAATGCTGTAAAAAAGATCTTGAGATATGTCAAGGGAATCTTAGATGCTGCATTATGTTATGGAGGATTAGATTTTATTATTAAAGGGTACATAGACTCAAATTATGCAGGTGATCTCGATAAAAAGAAATATAATACGGGCTATGTGTTTACACTTGCAAAAGAAGTTGCGAGTTAAGTTTCAAAACTGCAAACTATAGTAGTATTATCTATAGCAGAAGCAAAGTAAATAGCAACTACACAAGTATGCAAGGAAGTAATCTAAATCAGAAAGTTTATGGAGGAACTTAGGTGCAAACAAGGAAAGATGATTCTGTTTTGTGACAATTAGAATGCCTTGCACATTACAATAAATCCAACTTTTCATTCCAGGACAAAACACATAAGTGTTCAAATTCATTATATATGAGAATTAGTAGATGATGGAAGTGTAGACATGCAGAAGATACACACTAGAGATAACCTGACAGATGTCTTAATTAAGCTAATTAATACTGACAAAATTTGAATGGCATTGGTCCGCCTGTGGCCTAGCAAAAACATAAGTAGCATAAAATGGTAAGATAGAAAGAATGGTGTGGAGACATGATTAATTCTCAGTCAAATCTCTAAGTAAAAGAGTGTTGTTGATTGGTGCATAAGGATGTGAAAAAGAAGAAGTCAATTTGACTTTTACATGCCAAAACCAAAAGTAATGTAACTTGTGCATGTGGGCGAGGAAGGAAAACCGATTTTGACAAAATGAATTTGGATTAAATTAAATAGCAAATGAGGCAGCAAGAAATTGAATTCTGATTGGGTAATAGTGCGGCAAATTTCCTTATAAATAAGAGCCTTTCCTACTTCAGTTTCTTTCATCCCATTCAATCTCAGTTCAATTCTTCTCTTTCCTATAATTTCTTAATTTTTTTCAAAGCATTATCAAAACTCTACTTGAATGTATGCTCCAAAATATTCGAGAGAATTGTATTGAGTGAGAAATTATAACTCACTTTTTATAATGAGTTCTTCTACCTTACCCGTGGTTTTTACTCTGATTAATTTCAAAATTTTTCACATAAATTTTGTATTATTTATTTTTTATCTTATATTATTATTATTATTATTATTATTATTATTATTATTATTATTATTATTATTATTATTATTATATAGTGGACACTGCCAAAAAGTTAAGTCTCTTACTTTTATTATTATGATTATCTATTAGACATTGTCTCCTAAATATTGTAAAAAACTAAGTCTCATGTTTATATTATATTTTATTATTGTGTTTGTATAGTTGGTAACACTACTGCAATTATAGAAGGTTAAACCTCCTATACACATTACAATTATTTTGAATTTTATTGATAGTTATAGTTAAAAGTCCTAAAGCATTCTAACACTTTCTTATTCGCAATAATGGTGATCAAGTTAAGATTAACAGCTTCAAGGGGAAGAAATTCGGGCTGTATTTCTCACCATCCTCGAAGCATTTGTTTTGTTTTGTGTCAACAACTTCTTAAGAAGAAAGGAAAGTATGTAGCATTTCCCATATCTTCAGCTAAAGTATTTGTTATTATCAACCAATTTTAGATTGCTTTGGACAGATTAGAAATCAATGGTAATTTTTATCAAAAAAATACATTTTTAACAGAAAAAATAAATATAAAAAAGAGTTATGTTGGGTTGTAATTATGAACAAATCTTAAAATTAGACAATTAAAAAAAAACTTAAATATATGAGAATTTTCTAGAAAACAAGTAATGATAATATCTAAAATCAAAATAGACAGATTGAATTGACCATACTTCCTCTAAAACATTTAGTGTAGGATTAATTCTATGAATTTTGATATTTTAATCGTTTCCGACAATAAGTGGTAATTAAGAAAAATTATATATGCACGAGAAAATATTAAATAAATTGGTCTTATCATGTTAATATTGTTTATATAGTAAAATGATTTAATTAATAAAATAAAAAAATTATTTATTAATAATAAATAAAAAATAAAATAAAAATTTAATAAATTTCTCTTATTAAATAATAAAATTTAATTTAATTTTTTTAATTGTTATTAATAAATAAATAATACTATTATATTAATTATATTGACATAAAAAAAAAAAACATTCCACTTGAAACTTTTTCAGCATAAGTACTTTTACTTTGCCTGCAGAGTAGAGCACGTGGATGGTAGATAATTTTTTGCATATTTATTTCTTAATAATAACGCATGACTTTATGTAAAACATTATCAATTACTATAATAAATAAATAAAAAGACTTCAAGCATACACGTGGCTAGAACAAAACAATGATTGGCGAAAGGTGAAAATTTTGGTAGGTTTTGTTAATGAAGATAAACGATAAGCTAGAGATAAAGCATTGCAATTAAATAAAGTTTATAAATAAAAAATTGACTCATGTCTTGACTTGAGATGAGTTAGGAGATCAAAATATGTTAACACTATTTACTTAGGAAAGAGTCATTTATAAATAAAAAATATGAAAAATTTAAATAGGTTATTAATGAAATAAAAGAAAATCATACGTAATAAATAAAAATAAAAGAATAAAAATAAATAAATAAATAAATAAAAATTATGGTGAGACTGGCCTACTTCAAACTCTCTCCTTTATCTTAATCCTTATTAATTCTTGGTATAGTATGGGTATTTCACTTTGTCCCATACTCTTTTAGTTCTTTTGCTGTATGCTTCGCAGAAAATAGTAGTGCCTTTAGTCGAAGGGTCAAGTGCTTTGCACCATCCTCAAATCATTTACGTTGATTCAATAAACTTGTGAGAGAAGGGAGGAACTTTCATGGAAAATTTTAAAGGTGGAATATTGTTTTCCTATCACACTCAAGTTGGAAATTTTTTATTTGTCTATTTAACTTTAACAAATTTGTCTCTTACGGGGAGAATTCCAGGACAAGTTGATGGAGGCTCTTGATCCTTTTTATTTCCGTTACAGCAACCACGCAAACCTTCAAGTAATTCTCTTCTGAAAATAAATTCCACTCTGAAAACGGAAACAGTGAAAAAAAGAGATGGCAGAAACAGAAATTAGCATCGGTGCTGGAATAAATTCATTCGATGTTCACTCTCTCTTTTCTCCGGAAAGAGACTTTCTTATTCGCAACAACGGTGCTCAGGTTAAAATTGACGGCTTCAAGGGGAAGAAATTCGGGCTGTATTTCTCAGCATCATGGTGCCCTCCGTGCCGGGGATTCACACAAATTTTAACGGAGGTGTACAATGAACTCTCTCGCAAAGGTGATTTTGAGATCATCTTTGTCTCTGGGGATGCAGATGATGCATCATTCGATGGCTACTTCTCCAAGATGCCATGGCTTGCAATTCCGTTTTCAGATTCGGAAACGCGTACTCGCTTGGATCAAGTGTTCAAGGTTACGGGAATTCCCCACCTTGTTCTACTTGATGAGAGCGGCAAAGTTTTAAGCAACGAAGGTGTGGAAATCATTGGGGAGTATGGAGCTGAAGCATATCCATTCACAGAAGAAAAGATTGAGCAAATGAAAGAGGAAGAAGAAAGAGCCAAAAGGGAACAGTCGTTAAAATCTGTCCTGGTCTCCAACAGCCGTGACTTTGTTGTTTCTTCCAACGGCAAACAGATTCCTGTTTCGGAACTTGAAGGGAAGACTGTAGGTCTTTATTTCTCAGTGTCTTCGCGCAAACCATGCACTGATTTTACTCCAAAGCTCTTGGAGGTTTATCAGAAACTGAAAGAAAATGGAGAAACTTTTGAGATCGTTTTGATTTCTCTCGACGAAGAGGAAGAATCTTTCAAGCAAGATTTTGAAAACATGCCTTGGTTGGCATTGCCTTGCAAAGACAAGAGCTGCAAGAAGTTGATTCGATACTTTGAACTCTCCACTCTTCCGACTCTGGTGATTATTGGGCCAAATGGGAAAACTCTCAATTCCAATGTTGCGGAAGCAATCGAAGAACACGGAATTGAAGCATTCCCATTCACTTCTGAAAAGATTGCTGAAATAGAAAAAGCCAAAGAGAATTCTCAAACCCTGGAATCTGTTTTGGTTTCTGGGGATCGAGATTTCGTGATTGGAAAAGATGGAAGTCAAATTCCAGTGTCTGCTTTAGTTGGGAAGATCATCCTTCTCTACTTCTCAGCAAGTTGGTGTCCTCCATGCCGTGCTTTTCTGCCCAAATTTATAGAAGCCTACGAAAAGATCAAGGAAAAGAATGAAGAAGTTGAAGTGATATTTATCTCTAGTGATAGGGACCAGGCTTCATTTGATAAATTATATTCAGAAATGCCATGGCTTGCACTTCCCTTTGGTGATCCAAGAAAGGCATCATTGAGTCGAAGGTTCAAAGTGTATGGAATTCCAATGCTAATTGCACTTGGAAAAGATGGCCGTACTGTCACAAGAGAAGCCAGAAATATGATTGCAGAACATGGAGCTGATGCTTATCCTTTTACCCAAGAACGGTTGGAGGAGATTAAAAAGTCCAGAGAAGGATGGGTCTGTGAAGGGGAAGTCTGTCACAAAGCTTAAAACCCTCTGTTCGTAAGCGAACTCTCTCTCTCTCTCTCTCTCTCCCCTTGTATATACAGTATCTTCTTAATTTTTCTGAGTTTAGAATTTATTAATACTACTCATTGATCTGACTATGTTTTGTTTCGATTTCAGAGTAGGTATGAAGTGCTTTGGAGCAAAGATTCGGGGGAAAGGTTTCTGCTGTGTGCTTGATTTGGTTAAGAGACTGTTGACTATATTTAGGTTTAGTTAAATAAGAGTTGTGTAATATTTCTCCAATAATGAAGTGACCCAGATTCGGGGGAAAGGTTTCTGCTGTTTGCTTAATTTGGTTGAGAGACTGTTGACTATATTTATGTTTAGTTAAATAAGAGTTGTGTAATATTTCTCGAATAATGAAGTGTGTTGATGTGTCTTGTTGTTTAATAAAATAATGGTGGTGTGTATTTGAATGCAAATAGAGAGTGCTCAGGTCTTCTTCTTTAGAGAGTGCTGAATGGCAAATGGAACACTAATTAACTAATTAATTAGAGACGTAAACGTCTCCAAAGTATTTATCTGTTTCTTTATTATCATATTCACCATTCCATTGTATATACAGTATGGGACAAATTAATTAAAGTTCCCCTGTACCAATAGAGCATTGCCAGAGAGAGTGTTCAATAAAAGCCCTTGCTCTGATTGGACTCCCTCAAACAAATGCCTTGATCAAAGCGAGAAAGATTTTGAAGCATATTTATTAAGCTAACTCCCATCTGACGAAATGATTTAATGCAGGAAGAAATATACAGATATGAACAACCAGAACAATAAAGAGCAATTGTTCTGTTCTCTACCTCTCACACGCACAAATGGGGTTTTTGAACGTTTTCAGGCCCAATTTTAATTTTAGCAGGAAGTGATAGACACGATAGCTTTTCCAAAGAGCACTTTTCCTAAACCACAACAGATGATTGGCAACTCTCTAATTGTAGAAAATCAAAAGCAAGAATGAAGGAGAAAAGCTGAGAAAGTGATAAAACCTCGCTATTTTTTCTTTTTTCGGTCAAAAGGTGACAAAAGGGACGAGATTTTAAAGATTAGAGCATACCAAAACAAAGGGAACCTAATTGTACAGAATAGGTTTCAATAGCATCCCCACAAGAAGAAAGGAAAAAAAAAAGATTGCATGTAAATTATGTTCATTTTTCTTAATTTTTCAACTAGTAGAGGGGAAATTTTAGATGGGATTAGACCAATATATTGAACTGTAAGTGGGTTGATGATCCCTAATTTGGGATTATTTTTGTAACTGTTTACAGATATAATGTACCGCAAGGCAAAAAATAAAAATAAAAACATTCAATGATCAAATTCTAATTATCTATAATTATCTTGTACTAGTCCTTCATTATTTGTAGATCATTCAAGATTACTGCGAATTCACAATCAAATCTCCATCAACAATTACATTTTTGAATTGTGTAAGATATGGAAATCAACTTTACTTCCTTTTTCCAACAAGCATCGACAAAATTAAGCATACGAACAAATGAAAAAACTTCAAGCAAAACACTGCTAATTTTGATAAGATTTAGACGGCAGTTGTTGCCTAATTATAATTCTCCGTTACATTTTCTAAGTATTCAATCGTTCTACTTTAGATTGACATGCTACAAAGCTTTTCGAATTCTCCAAAGTTGTCCACAATTCTGAATGAATGGTCATTTATTGACAGGCCCATCAGACCGAAGGAGTTTCCATTTTAAAATAATATTGGCTGGATCTTTACACATTATATTTGGCAAGTCAAGAGACTAATTATAACAACAATTTTCAAGCTCTGGAAAACAGAGAATCAATGAAAAATCTACACTTATCTCTTAATTATGTAATCAATAGAATAAGTAATCACTTCAACTCAACATCCCCAGAAGGGCAACAGCTTCCCTTTTGAAACCACATAACTTGAAAATCTTAGCCAAACTTATGATTTTGATGATAACTTAACTTTCGAAACGAAAATACGTGTTCTTCCTTCATTATTTGATGTTATCGTTGATAGACTCATAGTTCTATCGGAAAAAACGTGCTCTGATGTTTCTATCAAATCCCACACTTATCCTATCCCAAAAACAGAGAGTTATTAGTTGGAAAGTTAGAAATACAGACGTCTGCATGCGAGCGAGAGAGAGACTTATTGGCTGATTATTTTGGTTCTTCGACAATGGTTGTTTGTTCAGTTTGGTGGTAGCGTCCACGAATGTCAAATCTCAAAACGAGAATATTTGTCTTGGTACAGATTGCAGCAGAGATTCATGAACAAGTGAATTTTTCTGTCAAATATGTTAATGTCAGCAATTAAAGATCACTTGTATGTTCTGGATTTGGAAATTGAAAATGACTACTAAATTGGACCATTTTTAACTCCTTGACTCTGCTTCATTTCTAACTATATACTACCAAAATTAAATTCTTTCTCTGCGGTTTGTTTTCTCTTGTTTTGTTCTGTCCCGTTTCTGTATTCATTTATTTCTTTATTTCTTAGAAAATGAAATTAAATCTCTCTTGCACATCTGTACCTTCTAAATTGTGGTGGCCATGCAATGGAATGAAGTTGGCAGTTTGAAGATGTTGCTATGTCCTGGCTTGGTTCAGCCTTACACAAAAGCGGAAGGAAGAAAGAAAAGGCATGGGAAATTAACTTTGATTTGTGTTTTGTGCAATGCAATTCTCAAGTGGGGCAAATTCTGTCATATTTTTCCCAGATAAATGATACAGAATTGACATAGAATTACATGAGTTGTTTTGTTTTGTCATGTTCCAACAAAAAAGAGAAACTTGACTTTTCAATCCAACTCATTGCCAGCTATCACTTTTTTTCTGGGAGAAGCTGGACAAAATATTAATTCTGTTTTGGACCTGTTAAGCTCCAAGGAAGAGTAAGTTGAAGGTGATGGTAATATAATTTCATATTCAAATGTATAATTGTATAGCCAAAAAGAGGTATCACAGCTGGTAAGACAAATAACAATACAAGATCTTAAGCTTCCCATTTTAGAATAAAGAGCACCTATACATGATTAACATGTACAATACAACCAGCACAAATGGATTCTGACTAGGAAGCAGAAAGTACGCACCAAACAGAAAAAGATTTGATCTTTCAAATGCATATATGTGGGTGTAATCCAACAAATTTTTAGTTTGTGACTATGCTGGAAGATCAATTTACTCCAGTAATTATTGATCACTGGGGCTATTATTGCATGTTCCATAGTTTGAGAACCTGCTTCTGAACTGAAATTAGCAAGATGAATGAACTTAACACGAGATTCCTTACACTTAAATCAACCAGCAAATAAATGTCCTCAAAGCTTACTTTCAACAAAGTAGCTCACCTTCTCAGCAACATCTGTCATGTCTGAAACATCTTCCCTTCCTTTCTTAAGTAGTTCAAGACATGTTTGGAGGTGGCGATTGCGTTCTTCAGCCTAATAAATGAAGTTGGATGAGAATCCATTGAGAGAAAAGAAGCATTGCTATACAGAATCTGAAACTACTAAATCAAGATAAGACTTTTGGGCCATTCCTGAAGTCAATTCCACAAACTGCACAAGTCTCCTTGGAAAATAACAAAACCATAAATGATATAGAACAAGCAACATTCTAACTTGAAAGTAGTAAAATAAATATTGACTCAAGCCAGGATTGATTTGGAATCATAATGAGTGACTCCTGATTAAATTGATTTCTGAATTTGCTCTTTTTTTACTTCAGTAATGGTTTCAGTGAGGGTCTCTTTGTATTAGTTTTAATGAGCATAGCAACAGCAAGAACACCATGAATAGTGGGGAAAAAAAGGGAAAAGAAAAGGAAAATTATGAGTTGTAAGACCCTAAGAATCCTGATTTCTGCTGCAGGAGTTCTATAATATACAATGCAGAAATTGTTCCTGAAATTGGAAAAAAAAAAAGAAAAAAAAGGAGATGTCCAACTCCTACTTGGCCTAAAACCTCTTTAACAGACCACCCAAGAAAAGCTGATTCCATCACTTTCAGCACTAATTAATAAGTGTATGAATGCATGGTAAATTAACCTTGAAGTAGATGACTGCTGTAGAAATAATTTTTAAAAGTAGAAAATTGATGCAATTCTCAACATTACTCACCCTTTCCAGCATACATGTCAAGTAGCGGATCTCATTCTTTTTTGCTGTTGCTAGATCACATGCAACATCCATTACATTTGTCCTGCCTGTGAGTCATGGCAATTGACACAAGTCATCCATAGAATCAGGCACCTAGAAATTGCAACATATAAGATGAAATGTATATTAATCAAGTAGAAATCAAAGGTCATGGAAATCAGTTACAGCACATAACAATGGAGTTAGATAGTCCTAAGTATTTTATATAAGGTCACACCACCGCGAATGCATCGAAACTATGAATAACAGGAACGGAGAAACATATGTTATCAACAGTTCTAGGTGGTTCTTTACCTTCAATTCGTATTTTCTATTCCTTACAATCATTTTTGTATAGTAGGTTAACACCATGTCCTAAGGAAGAACTGAGAAAAAGTCATTGTACACATAACTGTGGTATCACCAGCGGATTAGATAAACCTACTTCTTAGAAAATAAGGGATCCAGACTTGGTTCTTCTACAAGTTGCTTTACAGTATAAAGAGCCGCTCCCACCTGTAAAAGTGATTGCAGTTTGGGACGACAATAGAGCAGCAACTAATATGCAATGAGCAAGATAAAACATTTATACATGCTCGACAATTACGGATCCTCATCCAGTGTGCCCATGTCCCACTCTATGGGACAGATCTATGAAAAATAGTACGAAAAATCAACAAAGCAGTAATAACTATAGAAAATTGAGCAACATTTATACATCCTAATTTTTTTTCCAACAAAAATTGAGCTGTTCAGTAAATGACAAAACATTGAACGAATTTCGGCGGGAAATAGTTCAAAATTGAAGCCTAATGATTACAGAAAGAAAGAACTCCAAAACTTACCTCCTTTGCAGCAAGTCGTCAGAAGAGAACGAATAGCCATCTTAAAGGACTTTTCCTGATCCGATTGCCTCCACCCCTTGTTTCCGTTTTCACGCAATCACGCTAACCGAGAGAAGGGAGACGGAAGGAGCAAGCGAAATATTATCCAAAACGGGCCGGTGTGGGCCAAAATGGGCCTGATTGGCAAATGATAAATTTGTAGTAAAGTGCGCCGAAAACGAGGAAGCTTCGACTGCCAGAGACAGAATGAATGAATTCGAAAACCGCGAAAAGAAGCTGCAATCGAAATTTCTGTCAGCTCGACCAGCGTTGTATCCGCATACTGCAATGGTTATTAAATATGAGCCAAAAACTCAACAATTCTTGTGACGGTACATCTTATGATTACCTGTTGGGATTGATTCAAAATGTTTATAAATTGGAAAAAAGTTAAGGAACAGACTGCACATGTTAATCGAAAATCTACAGGATTCGCGTTTGTTGTTGGAAGGTAACACTAACACTAGGGTTAAAATGCATGAGTTCTTTCACGCAGTTGCCATATCAATAGCATCAACAAGCAATCTTATGGTTAATATTCAAGATGTCTGAGATCTGAATCGAGCACTGCGAGGAGAAAATATCCGAAAATCCAACTGCTGCCTCTTTGCCTTGTAGAGATATTCTGAGCTACCTGAGAGGTTGGGGTGTCCGAAACTCGAGCTATTTCCTTTTGTTCATGAGTTCTCCTTCTCTGAAAATTCCAGACAGCTTTTTTGAAGGAATGAAGAAGCTCAGAGCAAAAGATTGTGATTGCATTAATCTCCAGTCACTGCCTCCATCATTTTTCCATCTAACAAACCTAGGAACAATTTGCTGGGATGAATGCCCGTAGGAGACATATCAACCATTGGAGAGCTAAAGAATTTTTGGATTCTTGTTAAGCTGGTTTGCAGCAATACTTAGAAAGCCTTCTCTCTCTGCAACTGTAAGGATAAGAGAGGTAAACTGAGCACACTTTATTCATGTATGGAACAGCTTATATAAATACAAGAAATTCCAAAAAACTTGCTGTAAAAATAGACCCACTGAACCCACTAAGTATGTGTAACTAATCTCCAGAACAAAGAACCCATTTACCAGCTAAATACATGAAAAATAGGAAATAACATAACAATAGTTTGATCAAGTAATTTCTGCAGTAATTCTAACAATTCTCAGCTTTTCAAGTTCAAAAATTAAACGGTTGTCCGGAGACATTGGGCCATTGATGGGGTTACAGTTGTTATACTTGAGAAGATGCACAAAACTTAAAATAATCGCACAAATGTCATCTCAGCTGTAAGTTCACAACTCCGAGTTCTTTCATCCCTTCAAAGAAACGGTCAGGGATTTGCGAAGAGCTATGATACTTTTCCAACAACAAAAATAACTTTAGTTTTGGACATTCCGATCTCTGGGGAAGCTCTCGAATGTCTCTATAAGGTAGAGAAATAAGTAACTGTTGCCTTGACTGCTTTCTTGCTAGGTTTATAATATTTCAGAAGTTTGGGCGCAAAGCTTTGAAACAGAGCTTCTTAGCTTCATCTTCATCTTCAATGATGAGTTCTACAACCCGTGGAGTGAATTCATCAACGCTTAAATTAGACAGTCTTCAACACCCTTATAAATCTCTTCCTCTTGTCTTCTAGCATGGTTAACAGGTCGTTCGGCTATTCCTCTTCTATAGCCAAGCTCCTTAAATGGATTCTCCAGGTCTTCCATATCGCTTCGGCACTAGAACACATAAGATATCTCCAGTTTAATAGTGTCAAACAATGGCTCTGCAACTTTTGATGTCACTCCAGAAACAACAGCATTACCTACTTTTGCTGCCATTGCCTGTTTCTAATGAACGTGTGTGCATGTAGAGAGTTCAACAACCGCAAGGGCAGTCAGAAGGAAAAGGAAAATAAAAAACAAAATTATATAGACAAGACAACTGTGAGGTCTGATGTTTCAAGCTTTGGAAGCAAGATTAAAGCAGCTGATAACTGACTAATCTGCAAAGACAGTTAGGCTGCAGAGGGAGGCAGTTATGAATTAGTTAGAGTGATGAGCTGTCAACTAACTAATCTCCTTATAAATAGAAGCTTGAATCAAATCACAGGAGTAAGGAAAAATACAGAAGAACAGAGGAGAATTGTGAGTAATCAGGCAGAAGAGAAGAGGTCAGAATCTCTGGTATTTTTCTGCAGTTTTCTTTGTATCTGTATACTCTCATTGAAAGCTTGATAATCAATAAAGATTTGAGGTGTTCTAGCCGTGGATGTAGGCCTACTCTTGAGTGGCTGAACCACGTAAATTTTGTGTGTGCTTGAATGGTGTTTGCTGTATTTTCTGCGTTGGTTTTTCCTTCTGATTTGTTCTGTTGCTTGCTGGAGTTCATGGTGAATTAAATTGATCAAGATTGAATTGTCAACAAAGATCAGTCTTGATTAAGCGAATTGGTGTAACAACAACAAAACAACCAAACTATATAAAATTAATGAATGAACGATCAAGCAAACAAATTCTTTCAGCAACAGATCACAATCGGACACATAAATTAATATCTGAAACAATGCTATAAGAAAAACAGAAAAAAGGGTGAGAATAACAGTCGTCGCTGGACAGCAGTTTAAGGTAATAACATGAACAAGCAAATATTGGAGAAAGAAAAGAATGTATTTCCAAAGTGTGCCTGATCCTGCTGGAAAATAAGAGTGATTGGCTAAAGATTGAAGTGCCAAATTAAATAGACCGAGAGTCAACACCCAAGTCTCTGGAATTTATCTCTGTCAGCCTACCTCTTATATAAGCTCCACTGTTTAATTAATTATGTTGATTATTGCTAATTGTTGTAGCATATGGTATTGCATTTTGCTTGAAGATTAAAACTTTGATGAAGTCTCCAATGTGATGGAAAAATGGACAAAACCTACACTCTTGAAAAAGGAAGAACAGTTTTATGCAAAATAAGAACAAACTCTGGGATCAATCTCCATGGCCAGGCCAAATAAGAACAAACCCAGACGGCACTTACAACAAAGCAAAATGAGAGATTTCTGCAAGACAACCTTGTCTTTTAAGAAAAGCCTTTCTCTTCCCTTAAATGAAGACAAACTTACAAAATTAGCTCAAGAAATTTCAGAAAGCTGAAGATAAATTTTTGCTTCAATGGCAGCAATCAAGAAACCGATCAATGAAAGTTTATCAATTTGGAATAAGAAAATAGAATGACTGGAACACAGCATTTGTTGATGGTTAAAACTGGAAACCACAGCCCACCTTCGTTTAATCTGGAATACAGAATCTGAATCAAGTGTAAATTTTAATTCTACAGAGAAGTCATTAAATAAATCCAGAGAGGACTGCAACTCTTCAACATACATACTAAAACTGGAAACCAAATTCCACCATCCTTTAATCTGCTTCAGAAGACTTGGCATTCTGTAACAATAAACATTCGTGTTGAATATTGACGAGTACCAGATCAGAGCATATATATGCAAATGAAACAAAAGTATACATCCCAGGATTAAGGTGGACGAGAAAATCTGGTTAATAAATGCATACCGTCACTATTTCTTTGAAAATACGTTGTATGGTGGTATTAAGGTTGTTTTCCCAACGCTCTTCATCTTCTTCTTCTTCGTGTTCTACATCTTCATGATCATCATCATCTTCTTCTTCTTCGGGTTCTACATCTTCATGATCATCATCATCTTCTTCTTCTTCTGTCAAATTCATTTTGTGTAGCTTTGGCGTCTTCAAATTCACTTTATGTAGCTTTGGCGTCGTTAAGACTCCCGGAGAAAACATCACCAGCACTGGACATTGCCCAACGGTTACTTGTTCCAATTGTGGGAATTCGATTGCATAATTCTCTGAGCTGAAGCTTGAAAGCCTTGGTAACTTATGAAGTATTAAATAATTTAGTTGCTTGAAGACAATCTGATCATCATCATTGACTGCTTTATCTCCCTCGAGTGTTATGATTTCTTCAATCATTTCACAATTAGCAATTTTCATTGTTGTAAGGTTCACCAGACTTCTAGCTGTTGATAGAGTCACCAGGTTTTTCAATGCATAGCAATGTGAAACTTTCAGAGTCTCTAGATTTCGAAGTGACACCGAGGATGGCACCAAACTTTTTACTTTGCCGCATTCTGATAATTTTAGAGTTGCCAGATTTTGAAAAACTCCACTAGCTTGACATCTTTCTCCCCATAAATGCAACAGTTCAGGTAGATCATTCAGCTTTATTTCTTCTAGCTTGGGAAATCCAACCTAGGAAATCAGTCAAAGTGTAAAATATTTATACACAATTTATCTTTCCTCCGAGGAGGGTAACACAATCTGCATATATAAAAGGATCGTTGTTTCATAAAGCATTTTATTTGAAAACATAAGTGTGTGTATAAATATTCAGTGGAGTACTTTGGCTTCTACCTTATCAACCAAAAACAAGGTTTGTTGAATTGGGATATCTTGTTGGCTCTCACCACGGTTCTGAAATTCCGAAGCAAGTATCTTCACTTGGTCACATTGACAAATCTCCAACTTGTTCAAAACTGGCCAGTCCGAAATATGTATTCCAGAGTAAAAGCTTTTAAGTGCTGGTAGCTCCGTCAGTGACAACGAGGTTAGCTGAGGGAACACAAACCGAGGAACTGTTTCTACAACTAAGTCCTCTTTACCAACAATTTCCTCCACCGTGCAAGATATTATTTCAAGCTCTTTAAGTTGACAAAGACCCCTGGCTATGGAGGCTGGGAAGAGGAATTTCAGATTGGGACAGTGGTGAACCCGTACTGAATGTAAATGCTCGGAAGATAGAATTGCTTGTGCATCCAAATTCCACGCATGCTTCAGTTTTGGCAATTGACACAAATGTATTTTTCTCAATTGACCGACTGCAATAGCATCTGTCCTCCCGCATCCTGACATTTGAACGTCAAAAATCTCCTCTAGTGATTCACAACCCACTACTGCAAAAGTACGCAATTCTTGCAGTCTCTCGTGCGTAATAGATGGAAAAATATTCCTAAGATTATGACAATCCTCTACTCTCAAGTTCTGTAAATTTCTGAACGAATTCAAGTTCAGCTGGTCGTCCCATATTCTTCTCAAGTTAACCATTTTGCAAACTTTCAATTCCACCAAATTGGGTGCAGCTACCTGAAGAGTTCAATTCAATCGCATGAATACCATACCTATTATAACTAATTTATTACTAAAAACAGCTAGAGATAAGACACAGAGCTATATATATGAAGGAGCATTTATATACAATTCAAAAGGGCAGAAAGATCACCCTTTCATCAAAGAGTGGTGCATCAGAATGGAGATTTTTCTCGGAACCTTCAGCTTCTGCAAATATAGATTTGGAGATGAATGTTTTCATACTGATGCATTTATCAATCACCAAATCTGATAACGATGGGAACTGAATTAAATTGCCGGTACAATTGCAAAACATTTTGAGGCTTGGAAGATCTACGAGCCTCAACACACTTAGTCTACGAAACATCGTCATCTCACTCATTCCTTCTTCTTCCGTCAATGTAACGGCTTCCACAGATATACATTTACTTATCCCAAGCTGCTGGAGTTGGGCAAGACTTTTAAACATGCATGATGGAAAATAATTCAAGCTATCACAGCCATCTATATTCAGGATTGTTAAATTCTGAATGCAAGATGTTGCCAGAAGTTTGCTTTGACACATCATTTCAATTGGGGTTGAGGACAGTCCCAACTCCTCCAATGCGGGTAACACAACCTGGAGATAAATTTTATTTTTGAACCTTAATTGTTGAATTAGCATTCTTAAATTACTGTAAATATATAAAATTGTTTTAATTGAACTGACCTTGTCGCTGAAAAATGGTGGAGTATGAAGATGGAGGTCCTTCAAATTAGAGAAAACAAATGCCTCCGCTTTTGTGCAGTTGGTTATGTTAATAGTTTTCAAGGATGGACATTCCAGAATATTGCTCCCAGAGTAGAAACTTGTCAAGTCAGACAGAGATTCAAGAATAATGAAGTTTAACAGAGGTAATACAATTTTATCAGCTGCATCGTCCTCTCCTTCCTCGGCGATGATCACCTCCAACGTAGCACAATTTACTATTTTCATTTCTTGAAGTTGCTGGAGACCCGAAAAGACTGATGCAGTAAATATATATCTCATGCCGCCACAGTTTTGAACTTCAAGAAATTTCAGGTTTTTAAATCCCAAAATCTTTTCACGACTTCTTCTGCATATATGACTTAATTTGGGCAAATCCTTGAGGTAAAAGTGGCTTAACTGCGGCAACAATCCAGGATGTCCATCGACACTTAGCTCTTCCAAACCAAAAACTTGTTCTAGTGAATCACAATTTTGTACTTCCAACATTTCCAAATTGTTCAAGAATTGGAGCAGATTTGCTGAAATAGCACAGGACATATCGGCACACTTGTCCACTACCAGTGACGATAAATTGGCGAGGAAGCTGCCCGGAAGTAATTGGTTATGCCATATTTGTTTCAACTGGGGAAATTCAGATATTTTCAGATATTTTAATCCTCGAAATCCAACCTGCCAAACCCCAAAATATATATTATTATTTATAAAGGAAAAATAAAAAACATGGAATAAAACAAAACAAACATGGATAATGAATACATGCATATAGACCATTTCTTTGAACAACTGTTGTGTGGTGGGATCAAGGTTTTCTTGCCAATGCCCCTGATCATCTTCCTCTTTCAAATGCACTTTCTCCAACATCAACATCTTTGGGCAATGTCCAACAATTACTTTTCCCAAGGACGGCAATTTAATAGCATAGTTCCCCAAGCTGCAGAAACTTCTAAGACTTGGTAATTGATGAAGTCTTAAATAATTTAGCTGTTTCAGAACAATCTGATCATCATTATTTTCCTTGTCTTCAACATGTGTTATGATTTCCTCAATCAATTTGCAACCAACAATATTAATACTTGTAAGATTCATGAGACTTTTAGCTGTTGAGAGTGTCATTAAGCTCATCAATTCGTCACACCCTGATACATCCAGAGTTTCTAGATTCCAAAGAGATAAAGAGGATGGCAGTAAAGTCTTTAATTTTGCACATGCTGATAATTCTAGAGTTGCTAGATTTTGGAAAACTCTACTAGGTTGAGAATTCCCCTCCCACAAATGCAACAGTTTAGGCAGATTCGACAGCTTTAATTCTTCCAGGCTTGAAAATCCAACCTAGGAAATCAATTAAATTAACAGTAGGAAAAAAAAAAAGAAAAGAAAAGATGAGCCATATATAATATTGACAACAAATTTATGAAAGTCAGTGTATCTAAAAGAAAAACGTACACATACCTTATCAACCAAGAATAAGGGTTGTAGATGACCAAGTTGGCTTTGCAGTTCTGAAGCTAACATCTTCAGGCCACCACACCCTGTTTTACATCCAGACACCTCCAACTTTTTCAATACAGGCCACTCTGAAATATGTCTTTTTGGATAGAAAGTTTTGAGTACTGGTAAGCAGTATAACGTCATTGAGGTTAATCGAGGAAACCTGAACCGGGGCTCTACTTTATCATCTTTAGCAATAATTTCCTCCAGAAAGCAATTGTGTATCTCAAGCTCTTCTAGTTTAAGTAGACCATTTGCGATGGATGCTGGAAAGAGGCTTTTCAGACTTCCACAACTATGGATTCTTAATTTTATTAGATTCTCGAAGGCCAGAATTGCTTGAGTATCCATATTCCATACATGCTTCAGTTTGGCAAATGGCAAAGAAGCAATTCCCCTAGTTGAGCGGCTGCTATAGCAGGTGCCGTCTGGCCACAGAATGCTTGAAGCTCAAACACCTCTTCTACTGAATCACAATCCACGATATTCAAATTTTCAAGTTTTTGGAGTCTTCCAAGCATATGAAATGGGAAAATATTTAGTAACTTATTGCATTCATTGACCGTCAAAATTTTTACTTTGCAGAAGGATTCCAAACTTAGCTGGTCGTCCCATATTTTTCTAAAGTTATGCATTTGGGAGACTTTCAATACCTCCAAACTGGGAAGTCCAACCTGAAATTTTTCATTGCAATTAAAACCAGCATTTATAAACAAACACGAAAAAATTAAAAGAAAAAGAAAAAAAGGATAATAGATTTAATTTAGAATCTACAAGAACAAAATGTACCTTGTCACCAAAGAGAGGTTGCTTGTCAGCCTGGAGGACGTTCTCCACTAAGTTCATTTCCTCAGGTTCATTACTCACTGTTATATCTGTACATGTATTATTGGAAAAGAAAGTTCTCAAATTAGGGCAATTATCAATAATAAGTTCATTCAAGGAGGGAAATTCAATTATATTTCCGTTGCCAAATCTTGTGAGTTTTGGAAGATCTTTGAGCTCAAGGTAAAATAGCTTAGGAAAACTGATGCTTTCTTCTCCTCCTAGTCCTTTTGTGTCAAGTACCCGCTCCATTGACTCACAGTTGCATAACTCAAGATGTTGCAGTTGTGCAAAACTTTTTACCATAGAAGATGAAAACAGCAATTTCAAGCCATTACAATCCTCTAAAGTCAAGCTTTTTACAGTTTGACAGCAAGCTATCGACAAATGTTGCTCTGGCCATATCTTTTCAATGCTAATTGAGGACAGTTTCAAGTTCTCCAAGCTTGGGTATTCAACCTGCAAATGCAGTTCATTATTTCTTCATTAACAACTTATCCTTGTCGCTTTATTTTTTTTTTTCAAAAAATAAATGCCTATTTTCAAAAATAGGCAGTTGTTGAAATTAAAAAACAAAAAACCAAAGAACATACACTTTTCCCGAATAGTGTCTTGAAATTCTCGTGATCATCTGTAGTGCTGAAACTTGTGAATTGTGGTAGCTGTTGTAAGGTTAAGGAGTGCAACTGAGCAAACTCAAATTTATTATTGGTTTCATTCTCAACGTGGACACAGCTTTGATCATCTTCCTCAGCAAAAATCACTTTTAGGTTCTCACAATCTGTCACTTCAATATATTGGAGCTGTGAAAGGCTTTTGGTCATGGAGATTGAGAAAAGATGCTTCAATCCATCGCATTTGTTTACTGTAATCTCTTTTAATTTGTTGAACGACTGATTTTTGAGTGGGCCGTGGCATATCTTCTCCAAATGAAACACATCATCAAGACATAATATTTCCAGCATCGGAAAGGCACTGTAATCAATCCTTCCTGCTGAGTTAACAATATGTATAAGCTCAGAATTACCACTGCACGCATGGACATTGAGATACTTCAAATTCGGAAAACCTTCGTCATCCAGTTCATGAAGAACATTTTGAATACCATTCAACGCATCCAGATAGAGATCTTCAGTTCTCTCCAACAATGATTTAATGGGCCTGTAGCCCAAATAAGAGCTGTTGTTGAGCTTGAGCTTCAATGTTCTGGAGACTTCATTTCTATGTGACCAGCACCACACATCTCCTATCAATATTCTATATCTTTTCAAATGTGGAAAGAGCAAATTCGGTGGTATAATTTGAGCATCCGGAAAACATATGTTTAAAGTGGTCAGGTGAGACAATTGATTCAACTCATCAAGATTAGCATTCCTACCATCCTGATTATCGAGTCCAATCTCCCATTGCACAGAGCTGTCATCCAAATATAGTTCTTCCAATCGAGACAAACTTGAGATGACGTTTGCTGCGATTTCTTTAAGTTCAGAGCACCCGCTCAAATCCAGCAACTTTAATCGAGTCAAATTTCCTATTTCTTTAGGCAACTTGTCAATATTTGAACGCGAAAAGCTAAGAATCTCTAAATTCTTTAGCTCTCCGATTGTTGCTACATTTCCAAGCAGGCAACCATCCAAGCACAATGTTTGAAGGTTGGTTAGATTGCCAAATGATGAAGGTAGTGACTGGAGATTAATGCAACCACAATCTATTACTTTGAGTTGCTTCATCCCTTCAAAAAATTTGTTCGGGATTTGTAAAGAAGGTGATTCCATGAACAACAAAAATAACTCAAGATTCGGACACCCTAACCTCTCAGGTAGCTCACAAATATCTCTGTAAAGCAAAGAGATAGCAGTTGGATTTCCGGATAATTTCTCCTCCAGTACTCTGTTCAGATCAGGTACATCTTGAATGGTAAACATAAGATTGCTTGTTGCTGCTATTGACACGGCAACCGCATGAACGAACTCATGCATTTTGACCCAAGTGTTAGTGTCACCTTCTAACAACAAACACGAAGCCTTGAGATTGTCGATCAACGTGTGCAACCTCCTCCTTCCGTTTTCCAATGTATAAACATTTTGAAACAATCCCCAACCCATACCATATCTCAACAAATAATCGTGAGATACACCATAACCGCAATCAACGAGGCTGCAAAGCAAAAGGAGTTTCTTTGCTTCATTACTTTGCAGAAGATTAAAACTCAACTCTAAAACTGACACCACTCTTTCATCCACTTCAGGTATGCTTCTTGGATTAGCCGTTCTTAGCTTATACAGGGCATCTTCCCAGGCATCCATACTCTTGTTTTTCAGTGCATTTGCAATTGTTGCAATTGCAAGTGGCAAACCTTCACATTTTCCAACTATCTCGGCTACTGTCCGAAAATCAGTCGAACTTTTTGCTGAATGATAGTTACCCACAATCTTCCAAAACAGATTTTCTGCTTCTTCAGGAGACACAGTTTCAACTGGGAAATTCTTCTGAATATTCATATCATTGCGTAACACGTCGAGACTTCTAGACGTCACCAAAATTTTGCAAAGCCTCTGATCAGCATCAATGTCTATCTCTTTGCAGCCTTCTTTATGAAGAGAACTTTCTTTCTCATAATCTCGAAATGGAATTCCAATAGCCTCGAAGTCAGGCTTAGCCCAAATATTATCCAGTATGACCAGAACCCGCTTCCCTTTCTTTAACCTGTTACGCAGTCGTTGTGCTCTCTCAAATTCAGTCTCATCGTGTCCAAATTCCAGGCCCAAATCACAAGCAATTTTTTCTCGAATCTTTTTGTAATCTGGTTTCTCTGTTACCTCAGCCATGACCACGTCATCAAATAACTTATCCTCAATGGCTTGCCAGGCAAATTTCTTGACAAGTGTGGTTTTACCCACACCACCCATCCCGTACACACCAATTCTGTTGACATTAGCATTCTTCATAGCCTCCAAAATTTCCTTCAAAATAGACTCTCGTGAATCAAAGGATTCATAGTCTCTGACGTACATGGATGCTGTCCTCTGCGGAGCAGGACGGCGAGCAACATCTTGAAATTCTTTTCCCAAGAGATTGGAACCATCCTTTGCCGCTTTCTGCGCTCTCTTGCCTACCTTGTAACGTTTCATCAAATTGAAACAGGGAATCTTTGCTGGCACTTCATCTCCAGGACTGTTCGGATTCGCAACCTGTTTAATGAACTCATTCAACATGAATTCATTCACTTGGGTCATCCATCCTTCAACATCTCTATGAATCTCGTCCCCTTGCCTTGTAGCATGGTCAACACGCAATTGCTCCCTCTCTCTTTTATGTCTCAGCTGCCGCACTTGATTATTCAGGTCGTCCACGTAGCTCTTATATTTGAAGGCGTAAAACATCTCCCGTTTCATGGTTCGATATAATGAATTTGCCCCTTCTGTTACGAGGCTAGCACCCACTGCGATTCCACACTCAGCGGCCATTGCCTGTTTCTTGTAATCAAAACAAAGCCAGTATAGAATTGACAAGACTAAGAAAGAGCAAGAAAAGTTGAGAGTAAGAAAATGGAATATTTGCAAGTTTTTTTTTTGGTTTTTTCTGGATGCAATATTGGAAAGCAAATTAAGTTGATAATTGAAAACGGACGGAAGCAAAAAAAGCAAAACGACGGAGGAAACAGATTAAAACGACGGCTAATAGAGATTTGAAGCCAACAAGGAAGGTTTAGAACAGAAGCAGCTTACAGAAAGGCAGTGTGTTTGAGAAGAAGACCAGAGAGGGTCAGAAAGATGTAGTGTTTGATTGACAGCAAATACAGAACAAATTAAACAGAACAGAGAAAGGTCACTCCTTTTTGTTTAAATATAACATTAGTAATTTTGTTTATAATATTAGTCACTTAGGTCCCTCATTTACTCATCAGTCATTTTTCTTTCATATGACATCATAATTGTCCTTGAAAAACACAACATTGTTAACGTCCTTTTTGATCAAATCTAGTTCTAGCAGCGGTAAATCTACGGTTAGAATCTTGATTTGAAAATGCCGGGGAGAAATTTGTAGTTGCAAACAGTTTCTCTAACGCCTAACAACAGTCTTTTACAGTGTTGGAATGTTTTTGAAAATAATTATAAATTATGTCTTTCAATAAAATATAGGGATTCGTTATGCTATTATCCGCTAAATTAATATACTGAAGAGAAAATAATAATAATAACAATGATAATAATAATGAATGCAACTTGCAGGAGACTTGATTGAAGAATTATATTTGATGTTGACACATGCCTTATCTTGAACTGATGATGACTTGGGTGAGCAAAACAAAGTTATATTTATCATGTCCATCTTACTGGCAATTCAACTTTCTCCTTTAATTGTTTCAATGCATGCTGCTTAGAAAATTCTCACATCTTTACTCCAAGGTTCAAAAGCTTAGTTTTCAGGATCCTCAAATGTCAATAACCACGTATGACTTGTGAGGCAACGCAGGAAATATTGGAGATTGAATAGTCATTCTTTTAGATCCCTTTCTGTCACACTCAAGGAGGATGCATGATACATCTTTTCTCTCACAAATTTGCTTGATAGAGAAAGAGAATGGCTTTTTGTAAGAAATTGTTATATCTATCCATGCATGAGAATGGATACAAAACATCTCGGTTCAGTTCACCGTCCTCCAAGTATTTGTTATTCTCAACAACAACCTGAGAAGAAAGGAAGGCACGAAGCATTTCCCATGTCTTCATTCTAAGGTTCAAATTTTCAACGCAAGGGGATCAATGTTTTAGGCATGCTATCGCTAGCAATCAATGAAATACATTAATGACAAAAATACCCTCAGTGTAGGATTATTGACAATTTTATTAAAAAAAAAAACCCTTAAAGATATGGGAATTTTCTAGGAAGCAATTGATAATAATATCCAAAATCAAAATGGAGAGGTTGAACAGAGCAAAGCCCTATTAATGACAAGAATACGTAAAATATTCAATGTAGGATTAATTCCATGAATTGATATTCTAATCATTCTCGCAATAAGAGGTAATTAAAAAAGACAAATAGTATTTTCTAGTCTTTTGAATTATTTATTAAGTTTTACTTATAAAAAATTTAAAAAAATAAAAAATAAATTTAATTAAAATAAAATCTGAGTTCGTAATTATTTTTGTCTTATGTATTATTGTATTTTTAAAAGTCAAGAATATAAAAAATTAATAAAAAATTCTAATCCAATTGAAAAAGACCATACAAATATACTTTTATGGATAAGGATCATCTTTTAATTTTTTTTTATTTTAATTTTAAGAATTTTATTTATGTATTAAAAAAAAGTAAATAGTTAAGATTTTATTTTGATTCAATTTTTTTATTTAAATTTTTTAATAAGTAAAAATTAATAAAAAGTATAAAAAGACTAGGAAAGGTTCTTCTCCTACTTTCTCTTTGTCTACGTAGTATGTGGACGGTGGATAATCTTCTTGCAAATTTATTTCCTAAGGCATGACCTTTTGTAAAATATTATCCCTTACTATAATAAATAAAAAAACAAAAACACTTTAAACGTACGAGTTCCTCCAACAAAACAATGGTTCGTAAAAGGTAAAAAATTTGGAAGGTCAGGTCAACGAAAACAAACGATAAGCTAGAGATAAAAGCGATCCAACCAAATAAAGTTTATTAAAAAGGTTCTAGATAATGCGTGACTCATGTTGGATTCAACAAACCGGAGGGACAAGGGAGGAGCTTTCTTGGAAAATTGTAAAGGTGGAATATTCTTTTTATATATCATACTCAAGTTGGAATTTCTTATTTATCCATTTTAACTTTAACAAATTCGTCTCTTACGGGAGAATTCATGGAATCCATCCATTTTATTCCATTACACCATCCACACATAGCTTCCAGTAATTCTCTTCTGGAATCCTTCACACAAAATAAATTCTACTCTGACAACGGAAAGAGTGAAAAAGAGAGATGGTAGAAGCCGAAATTAGAAATAGTGCTGGAATAAATTCATTCCATAAAGAAAGTTTTAGTTAGACTGTCTTATTATGTCAGCATTGTTAATGTGGTGAGATTATCTAATCAATGAAATGAAAGAAATATATTCATTATTTATGAGTTAAAAAAGTCAACAAAAAATTTAATATATTTCTCTCACTATATTAATTAAATAGTAAGATCTTTTATTGACTTTTTAAATTCAGCGTCAATAAATATATTTTTATTATTTTATTGATTAGATGGTCTCACTACGTCAGTAATACTGACGTAGTAGGATAGTTCTACCTAAAATTCTCTCATTTGATATTTATTCTCTCTTTTCTTTGGGAAGAGATTTTCTGTTGTTAATTGGTGCATAAGGATGTGAAGAAGAAGAAGAAGTCAATTTGACTTCTTCATGCCAAAACCAAAAGTAATGTAATCGGTGCATATGAGTGGGAAAGGAAAACTGACTTTGATAAAATGAATTTAGATTAAATTAAACAGCAAGTGAGGCGGCAAGAAATTGAATTCTTATTGGGTAATAGTGCAGCAGATTTTCTTATAAATATGCACTTTTTCCACTTTAATTTTTCTCATCCCATTCAATCCTAGTTTAATTCTTCTCCTTTCTATAATTTCTCAATTTCTCTCAGAGTATTATCAAAATTCTACTTAAGTATATTTTCCAAAATATTTAAAAGAATTGTATTGAGTGAGAAATTGTAACTCATTTTTTATAATAAATTCTTTTACCTTACCCATGGTTTGTACTCTAATTAATTTGAAGATTTTTTATGTAAATTTTATGTTATTTATTTTTTATCTTCTGTTGTTATTATTATTGTATAATAAGCACTGCCACCCATATATGATAGAAAGTTAAGCCTTTTACTTTTATTATTGTAATTATATGATATGCACTACCTTTTCAATATTATCGAAAGTCAAGCCTCTCATTTATATTATATTTTATTATTGTATTTGTATGGTTGGTAATGTCACCTCAATTATGAAATATTAAGTCTCTTGTACACATAGCAATTATTTTAAATTTCATTGATAACTGCAGTTAAAAGTCCCAAAGCATCCTAACAAGTGGTATTAGAGTTTCAAATTGTTGTACTCATTTAAGGAGATATTATCCAAGTATATGTCACTATTTACATACATATGAAATAGTAAAAACTAGTTTGAGTAGATTGGGACTATGGCGATAAAATTTAAAATTCAAAAATTCAACGAGAGTAATTTTTTGTAATAGAAGATGAAGACGAAGGCAATTTTGAGAAAAGATAAGTGCTTGGCAGCTATTGAAGATAAACCGACAAATATCATAAATGACAAATGGAATAAAATAAATGAAGATACAATGGTTGATCTACACTTAGAATTAGCTGATAAGGTATTATCAAGTGTGGAAGAAAAGAATATAGTAAGGGAGATATGATATGCTCTTACAAAGCTGTATGAGGTAAAATCACTTCATAATAAAATCTTTCTCAAGAGAAGACTCTACACTCTTCGAATATTAGAGTTAATGGCATGTAACAAAACATATTAATACTTTAAAAACTATATTTTCTCAACTCACAACGTTGGGCCATAAAATAGATAAAAATGAACATGCGAAACTTCTAATTCAAAGTCTACCAAACTCATATGATCAACTCATTATTAATTTGATAACTTAAAACACCTGCTTTGATAATTTAGTTTTTGACAATATAGCAACAGCTATATTAGAAGAAGAAAACAAGCGTAAAAATAAAAGAGACAGATTGGTAAGCTCACAACAAGCAGATGTTTTACTGGTGACGAGATGAAGATCAACGAAACATGGCTCCAATAGGAGTCAAAATCATAGTAGATCAAAATTTAGAAGTAAGAAGAAAGTTAAATACTATAGTTGTGGCAAAGTTGGGTACGTGAAAAAAGAGTGTTGAAAAAACAAAAAGAATGTAGAAGTAAATTCAAGTTTTCAAGAAAATGTGGCAAATACTTGTGAAATAGAGAAATCTTGTATAGCGAGGCGACAACAATTACTGAAGGCAAAAAAAAAGTTTGTTGATATTTAGCTCATGGATTTAGTAATAACATGGCACATGACCTCTCGAAAAGAATGGTTCCATCAATATAAGTCTATATATGAAGGAACTGTATTCATGGAAGATGATCATGCTTTAGAGATTACCAGTATTGAGACCATCAAGTTAAAGATGTACAATAGTATGACTACCATCATCTAGGAGGTACAACATGTGTAAGGCCTTAAGAAAAATCTATTGTTTCTAAGACAATTGGATGGGATTGGGTATAAAATTCAGATTCAAAATAGGATTATAAAGATAGTAAAGGACGAACTCGTGGTCATAAAGGTAAAAAAAGTAGCAACAAACTTATATATGCTATAAGGAGAAATACTGTAGGACGTAGGAGCATTGATTGTATCAACAACTTCTAGGGAAGAATCAACAATGATGTGGCATCGAAAGCATGGGTACATATCAGAACGAGGCTTGAAAATTCTCTCAGAATAGAAACTACTTCCTGGTCTCAAGATGGTATCATTACCATTTTGTGAGCAGTGTGTCATTAGTAAACTGCACAGATTAAAGTTCAACACATCCAATTTTCAAAGCAAAAATATTCTTGAATTAATTCATTCAGACGTTTGGCAAGCACCGGTTATGTCATTGAGAGGAGCAAAATACTTTGTGTCATTTATTAATGACTACTTCAGTAAATGTTGGGTGTATTCAATCAAAAGAAAGATAGATGTGTTTGAAGTTTTTAAAGTCTTTAAAGTATGAGTGAAACTAAAATCTGGGAGGAAGATCAAGTGTCTTAAGACTGATAATGGAGGAGAATTCACCAACGATGTATTTGATGCATTTTGTCAGCAAGAATGCATCAAAAGGCAATTTACTATAGTATATACTTCCTAATTGAATGGAGTGATAGAGTGGATGAACAAAAATCTTGTTGGAAAAAACAAGGGCGATGTTGAGAACTACAAAATTACCAAAGTCATTTGGGATAGAAGTAGTCAATACTGTCTGTTATTTGATAAATTGATTACCATCAATAGTAATTGAGTTAAAGATACCGATGAAGATATGGACTGGCAAGCCAGCTGACTACTCTAACCTTTATACATTTGAAAGTCATATATATGTGATGTATAATTCTCAAAAATCATCAAAGTTGAACTCAAAATTTAGGATATGCCTATTCTTGGTATATGCTGATGGAGTAAAGGTGTATCACTTGTGGGACTCCACTACTTATAAGCTAATCATCAGTAGGAATATTATGTTTGTAGAAGAAAAGTTGCAAAGGAAAAATAATGATAACACCGAAAAAGAGGAACTAGATACTACTACAATTTAGGTGGAAGAAAAATCCAAACATGAAGATTTTTTTAAAGTTATACCACAACATGAAAAATGATTTTCTAACCCTATAGTTCTAGAAGTTCGAAATTAATTTGTGAGAGAAGAACACCATCTTAGCAATTAGGATACATTATGAAGGGTAATGTTGCATACTATTTTCTAACAGAGGATGGATAGCCGTCTACTTTCCAAGAAGCAACAAATAGCTCAGATGCATTTCTATGGATGATAGCAATGTAAGAGGAAATTAAAGTTCTTTATAAGAACAACACTTGGGATCTTGTATTACTATCACATGGAAGAAAGACTACTGCAAATAAATAGGTCTACAAAATCAAGCGGAATAGCAATGATCAAGTAGAACGGTATCATGCAAGATTGGTGGTCAAAGGGTATGCTTGGAAAGAAGGCATTGATTTTAATAAAAAAAAAATTTCCTATTGTATGACTTACTATAGTTAGATTAGTCTTAGTTATGTGTGCTACATTTAACTTATATTTAGACCAACTAAATGTAAAAGTTGCATTTCTTTATGGAGAACTTAATGAAGAAATTTACATGCTCCAACCAAAGGATTTTATAGAAAAAGGAAAAGTGAACTTAGTTTGCAGGTTAACCAAATCTCTGTACGATCTCAAACAAACGCCAAGGTGTTGGTATAAGAGATTTGATTCCTTCATTATTAGTTTTGAATACAACAAACTACACTCAAACTATTATACGTATTTTAAAAAATTTGGTAAAGATTTCATCATTCTACTATTATATATGGACGACATGTTAATAATGTGCCTTAACAAAGATCAAGTCCAAGAATTAAAAACAAAGTTAGCTAGAGAATTTGATATGAAGGATTTGGGACCAGCAAATAAGATTTTAGAGATGCAGATTCAACGAAATAGAAAAGACAGAAAGATTTTGCTTTCTTAGAAAAATTATTTAAACAAAATCTTACTACGCTTTAATATGCAAGATTATAAGTCAATCTCTACTCATCTTCCTGTGAATTACAAATTATCCTCAATTATATGTCATAACAATAAAGCAGAGAGGATGAAAATGTCTCAAGTACCATATGCATTAGTAGTGGGAAGCTAAATGTTTGTCATGATATATACAAAATTGAACATTGCATAAACAGTAGAAGCAGTTAGTCAATTTATAGCAAATCCTAGCAGAGAGCATTGGAATGCTGTAAAAAAGATCTTGAGATATGTCAAGGGAATCTTAGATGCTGCATTATGTTATGGAGGATTAGATTTTATTATTAAAGGGTACATAGACTCAAATTATGCAGGTGATCTCGATAAAAAGAAATATAATACGGGCTATGTGTTTACACTTGCAAAAGAAGTTGCGAGTTAAGTTTCAAAACTGCAAACTATAGTAGTATTATCTATAGCAGAAGCAAAGTAAATAGCAACTACACAAGTATGCAAGGAAGTAATCTAAATCAGAAAGTTTATGGAGGAACTTAGGTGCAAACAAGGAAAGATGATTCTGTTTTGTGACAATTAGAATGCCTTGCACATTACAATAAATCCAACTTTTCATTCCAGGACAAAACACATAAGTGTTCAAATTCATTATATATGAGAATTAGTAGATGATGGAAGTGTAGACATGCAGAAGATACACACTAGAGATAACCTGACAGATGTCTTAATTAAGCTAATTAATACTGACAAAATTTGAATGGCATTGGTCCGCCTGTGGCCTAGCAAAAACATAAGTAGCATAAAATGGTAAGATAGAAAGAATGGTGTGGAGACATGATTAATTCTCAGTCAAATCTCTAAGTAAAAGAGTGTTGTTGATTGGTGCATAAGGATGTGAAAAAGAAGAAGTCAATTTGACTTTTACATGCCAAAACCAAAAGTAATGTAACTTGTGCATGTGGGCGAGGAAGGAAAACCGATTTTGACAAAATGAATTTGGATTAAATTAAATAGCAAATGAGGCAGCAAGAAATTGAATTCTGATTGGGTAATAGTGCGGCAAATTTCCTTATAAATAAGAGCCTTTCCTACTTCAGTTTCTTTCATCCCATTCAATCTCAGTTCAATTCTTCTCTTTCCTATAATTTCTTAATTTTTTTCAAAGCATTATCAAAACTCTACTTGAATGTATGCTCCAAAATATTCGAGAGAATTGTATTGAGTGAGAAATTATAACTCACTTTTTATAATGAGTTCTTCTACCTTACCCGTGGTTTTTACTCTGATTAATTTCAAAATTTTTCACATAAATTTTGTATTATTTATTTTTTATCTTATATTATTATTATTATTATTATTATTATTATTATTATTATTATTATTATTATTATTATTATTATTATTATTATATAGTGGACACTGCCAAAAAGTTAAGTCTCTTACTTTTATTATTATGATTATCTATTAGACATTGTCTCCTAAATATTGTAAAAAACTAAGTCTCATGTTTATATTATATTTTATTATTGTGTTTGTATAGTTGGTAACACTACTGCAATTATAGAAGGTTAAACCTCCTATACACATTACAATTATTTTGAATTTTATTGATAGTTATAGTTAAAAGTCCTAAAGCATTCTAACACTTTCTTATTCGCAATAATGGTGATCAAGTTAAGATTAACAGCTTCAAGGGGAAGAAATTCGGGCTGTATTTCTCACCATCCTCGAAGCATTTGTTTTGTTTTGTGTCAACAACTTCTTAAGAAGAAAGGAAAGTATGTAGCATTTCCCATATCTTCAGCTAAAGTATTTGTTATTATCAACCAATTTTAGATTGCTTTGGACAGATTAGAAATCAATGGTAATTTTTATCAAAAAAATACATTTTTAACAGAAAAAATAAATATAAAAAAGAGTTATGTTGGGTTGTAATTATGAACAAATCTTAAAATTAGACAATTAAAAAAAAACTTAAATATATGAGAATTTTCTAGAAAACAAGTAATGATAATATCTAAAATCAAAATAGACAGATTGAATTGACCATACTTCCTCTAAAACATTTAGTGTAGGATTAATTCTATGAATTTTGATATTTTAATCGTTTCCGACAATAAGTGGTAATTAAGAAAAATTATATATGCACGAGAAAATATTAAATAAATTGGTCTTATCATGTTAATATTGTTTATATAGTAAAATGATTTAATTAATAAAATAAAAAAATTATTTATTAATAATAAATAAAAAATAAAATAAAAATTTAATAAATTTCTCTTATTAAATAATAAAATTTAATTTAATTTTTTTAATTGTTATTAATAAATAAATAATACTATTATATTAATTATATTGACATAAAAAAAAAAAACATTCCACTTGAAACTTTTTCAGCATAAGTACTTTTACTTTGCCTGCAGAGTAGAGCACGTGGATGGTAGATAATTTTTTGCATATTTATTTCTTAATAATAACGCATGACTTTATGTAAAACATTATCAATTACTATAATAAATAAATAAAAAGACTTCAAGCATACACGTGGCTAGAACAAAACAATGATTGGCGAAAGGTGAAAATTTTGGTAGGTTTTGTTAATGAAGATAAACGATAAGCTAGAGATAAAGCATTGCAATTAAATAAAGTTTATAAATAAAAAATTGACTCATGTCTTGACTTGAGATGAGTTAGGAGATCAAAATATGTTAACACTATTTACTTAGGAAAGAGTCATTTATAAATAAAAAATATGAAAAATTTAAATAGGTTATTAATGAAATAAAAGAAAATCATACGTAATAAATAAAAATAAAAGAATAAAAATAAATAAATAAATAAATAAAAATTATGGTGAGACTGGCCTACTTCAAACTCTCTCCTTTATCTTAATCCTTATTAATTCTTGGTATAGTATGGGTATTTCACTTTGTCCCATACTCTTTTAGTTCTTTTGCTGTATGCTTCGCAGAAAATAGTAGTGCCTTTAGTCGAAGGGTCAAGTGCTTTGCACCATCCTCAAATCATTTACGTTGATTCAATAAACTTGTGAGAGAAGGGAGGAACTTTCATGGAAAATTTTAAAGGTGGAATATTGTTTTCCTATCACACTCAAGTTGGAAATTTTTTATTTGTCTATTTAACTTTAACAAATTTGTCTCTTACGGGGAGAATTCCAGGACAAGTTGATGGAGGCTCTTGATCCTTTTTATTTCCGTTACAGCAACCACGCAAACCTTCAAGTAATTCTCTTCTGAAAATAAATTCCACTCTGAAAACGGAAACAGTGAAAAAAAGAGATGGCAGAAACAGAAATTAGCATCGGTGCTGGAATAAATTCATTCGATGTTCACTCTCTCTTTTCTCCGGAAAGAGACTTTCTTATTCGCAACAACGGTGCTCAGGTTAAAATTGACGGCTTCAAGGGGAAGAAATTCGGGCTGTATTTCTCAGCATCATGGTGCCCTCCGTGCCGGGGATTCACACAAATTTTAACGGAGGTGTACAATGAACTCTCTCGCAAAGGTGATTTTGAGATCATCTTTGTCTCTGGGGATGCAGATGATGCATCATTCGATGGCTACTTCTCCAAGATGCCATGGCTTGCAATTCCGTTTTCAGATTCGGAAACGCGTACTCGCTTGGATCAAGTGTTCAAGGTTACGGGAATTCCCCACCTTGTTCTACTTGATGAGAGCGGCAAAGTTTTAAGCAACGAAGGTGTGGAAATCATTGGGGAGTATGGAGCTGAAGCATATCCATTCACAGAAGAAAAGATTGAGCAAATGAAAGAGGAAGAAGAAAGAGCCAAAAGGGAACAGTCGTTAAAATCTGTCCTGGTCTCCAACCTCCGTGACTTTGTTGTTTCTTCTGATGGCAAACAGATTCCTGTTTCGGAACTTGAAGGGAAGACCGTAGGTCTTTATTTCTCAGTGTCTTCGCGCAAACCATGCACTGATTTTACTCCAAAGCTCTTGGAGGTTTATCAGAAACTGAAAGAAAATGGAGAAACTTTTGAGATCGTTTTGATTTCTCTCGACGAAGAGGAAGAATCTTTCAAGCAAGATTTTGAAAACATGCCTTGGTTGGCATTGCCTTGCAAAGACAAGAGCTGCAAGAAGTTGATTCGATACTTTGAACTCTCCACTCTTCCGACTCTGGTGATTATTGGGCCAAATGGGAAAACTCTCAATTCCAATGTTGCGGAAGCAATCGAAGAACACGGAATTGAAGCATTCCCATTCACTTCAGAAAAGATTGCTGAAATAGAAAAAGCGAAAGAGAATTCTCAAACCCTGGAATCAGTTTTGGTTTCTGGGGATCGAGATTTCGTGATTGGAAAAGATGGAAGTCAAATTCCAGTGTCTGATTTAGTTGGGAAGATCATCCTTCTCTACTTCTCAGCAAGTTGGTGTCCTCCATGCCGTGCTTTTCTGCCCAAATTTATAGAAGCCTACGAAAAGATCAAGGAAAAGAATGAAGAAGTTGAAGTGATATTTATCTCTAGTGATAGGGACCAGGCTTCATTTGATAAATTATATTCAGAAATGCCATGGCTTGCACTTCCCTTTGGTGATCCAAGAAAGGCATCATTGAGTCGAAGGTTCAAAGTGTATGGAATTCCAATGCTAATTGCACTTGGAAAAGATGGCCGTACTGTCACAAGAGAAGCCAGAAATATGATTGCAGAACATGGAGCTGATGCTTATCCTTTTACCCAAGAACGTTTGGAGGAGATTAAAAAGTCCAGAGAAGGATGGATCTGTGAGGGGGAAGTTTGTCACAAAGCTTAAAACCGTCGGCTCGTGAGTGAACTATTCTCTCTCTCTCTCTCTCCCTCCCCGTGCATATACAGTATCTTCTTAATCTTATTGAGTTTATAATTTATTAACACTAGTCATTGATCTGACTATGTTTTGTTTCGATTTTCAGAGTACGTTTGAAGTGCTTTGGAGCAAAGATTCGGGGGAAAGGTTTCTGCTGTGTGCTTAATTTGGTTAAGAGACTGTTGACTATATGTATGTTTAGTTAAATAAGAGTTGTGTAATATTTCTCTTCTCAAAGTAATGAAGTGTGTTGATGTGTCTTGTTGTATAATAAAATAATGGTTGTGTGCATTTGAATGCAAGTAGAGAGTGTTCAAGTCTTCTTCTCTGGAGAGTGCTGAATGGCAAATGGACCACTAATTAATTAGAGACTAATTAATTAGTGGTCCATTTGCCATTCAGCACTCTCCAGAGAAGAAGACTTGAACACTCTCTACTTGCATTCAAATTCACAAAAAAAATTAATAAATTAATAAAAAAATAAATTTATTAATAATAAATAAATAATAATATAATTTTATATTAATTAAATAATAAAATTTATTATTATTTTTTATTTATTATTAATAAATATATTTTTTATTTTATTAATTAAATAATTTTATTATTTGATAATATTAACTTAATAAAATTATTTTATTAAAAATTTTATAATATTAAAATTTTATTGAATTAATATTATTAAAATAAATTAAATAAAAAAATACATTTACGGTAGAGTACAAATTAATTAAAGTTCCCCTGTACCAATAGAGTATTACCAGACAGTGTTCAATAAAAGCCCCTGCTCTGATTGGACTCCCTCAAACAAATGCCTTGATCAATGTGAACAAGATTTTAGAGCATATTTATTTAGCTAACTGCCCCCCGACAATATGATTTAATGCAGGAAGAAATGTATAACCATGAAAAATCAGAACAAGAGTCAAGAAAGTTCAAGTATTCTGTTCTCTCTCTCACACACGCACGTGGATTTTTGAACATTCACAGGCCCAATTTGAATTTTAGCCGGAAGTCACAGAAATAATTGCCTTTCTAAAGAACACCTTTCCTAAACCGCAATAGATGATTGGTAACTTTGTGATTGTAGAAAAGCAAAAGCCAGAATTACACTTCTGAATTTTCTAAGATATGGTAATGAATTGAGCTTCCTTTTTCCAACATGTATCGACAAATTAAGCATATGAACAAATGCAAAAACTTCAAGCAAAACACCGCTAATTTTGATAAGATTTAGACAGCAGTTGTTGCGTAGTTATAATTCTCGGTTACATTTTCTAAGTATTCATTCGTTCTACTATAGATTGATATGCTATAAAGCTTTTTGAATTTTCTAAAGTTGTCCACAATTCTGAATGAATGGTCATTTATTGACAGGCCCAGCAGACCATTTTAAAATAATATTGGCTGGATCTTAACACATTATATTTGGCAAGTCAAGAGACTTAACTGTAGTAACAATTTTCAAGCTCTGGAAACACAGAGAGTCAATAAAAAATCTACACTTATCTCTTAATTATGTAATCAATAGAATAGGTAATCACTTCAAATCAACATCACCAGAAGGGCAATAGCTTTCCTTTTGAAATCACTTAACTTGAAAATCTTAGCCAAACTTCTGATTTTGACGATAACATTAACTTTCGAAACGAAAATATGTGTTCTTCCTTCATTATTGGATGTTACCGTTGACAGATTCGTAGTTTTGTCTGAAAAAGTGCTCGGATGTTTCTATCAAATCCCATACTTATCCTGTCCCAAAAACAGTGTTATTAGTTCGAATTTTAAAAAAATACGGAATGGAGTTATGAAGCCTTCACTAATGTCAAGTTCCAAACGAGAAATTTATATAGTTGTTTCCTTGTGCCAATAGGGTATTGCCAGAGAGACAGTTCAATAAAAGGCCCTGCTCTGATTGGACCCCCTCAAGCAAATGCCTTGATCAATATGAACAGGAATTTGAAGCATATTTATTAAGCTGACGCCTATCTGACAAAATGATTTAATGCAGGAAGAAATACAATTACTCTGTTCACACACGCGCTATATATATTTGCTTCTTTAAATTTTATGAGCCATAGAATATGAAAACAGAAATTTCAGACTACATTCCTTTACTGCCAATTTTGTTGAATTTTGAGAAGAGAGATTAACATTTTCGGAAACTGATCAAGCCATATATTTTTGATGTTAAGTTTCCAACTTCTTCGGGTTGGAAAAAGGAACTGAGAGAGTTATTGTGATCTTCAAAAACTGCTCCATCCATATTTTTTGATGATTGAAAAACAAAGTAGATTAAAAAAAAATGCAAACATATATATTACCCAACAAATGTAAAGGAGAACATACATACCTTATCACGGAAGAGTACTGTCATGGAATTCTTTGATCATCCTCTGCAACAATTTCTTTGGATGTTGAAGGAGGTGCTGATAATGTTGGAGATATCTCCTAGTTGAATCCTGAATCTAGACTTGTAAGCTCTGGTAGGCTCCTAGTGTAGAGAGTGCAATAGATATATATATAAACATACTTACTGTATATTGCTCTGTTTGGTTTTGTCATAGCTATCCATTCCAGACAGAAGAAAAACAATTTACTTGTATACATAACTCATGCAATCATTCACTCATTTGTATTGTTATGTTCAGTGTTAATGAGTTTCTACTCCGTTTTAATTGAAGATGTTAAACGAATTTATGTATTTTATCTAATTCTTTGACATATTTTAATTGAGGTTTTGATTCTTATTATTAATTTGTTCTTGGAAGTTTATTTTCTATAGGTTTTAGTTGTTGATTGTTAACTTCTCTCATCTTACAAGCTTAAGTTGTTTTGCGTCCATTTTTCAGAAAAAAAACAAAAAAAGAAATCTGTTGATGGTGACATCTTTCATCTTATTAAGCTTTGATCTGCATCCATTTCCGGAAAATTCAAAAAAAAAAAAGGTTTTGATTCAGGGTCCCCAGAAAATCAATGTCGCTCGTTGGTTTCCATCCCGCTCTGTTTATTAAGCAACGAACATTAACCACAGATGAAACAATTATGCTATTGAATGGAATTCCATCCTTGGTGGGAACAAGTAATTGTCTGGCACTGTTCCAAGATGATGATGTTTTATCCGGGACGCCAGAGAAGAACAGTTGGAAAGACGACCTTGTTAGACATGTCTCACAGCTCAGCAACAAAAATTAAAAATTATAAGGATCAAAGGAGTAATAAAGAGATTCAAAAATCGTAGAATGGTAAGATCGCGGACAGTGTTAGCAAATTCAAACCAAAAAAAAAAAACAAAGTCCAACAAGATGATAAAATCTGGCATGCATTAACAGCACAATCCAATCAATCAATCACTAAAAAATAATGCAACATATCAAATTAAGTCTTGGTGCATAAGTCAAAGTAATAATATAAAATTGTTCGTCTTATTTTTATTTAAATAGCAATCAATGCATTGTATGGGGTACAACTAATGGTCATCAATCGCTAAATAACTTTTTATTTTTTTAAATTATCCTCTAACCTTAATACTACCATTGATACAAAAGTTATTTAAAGAAAAGGTTACGTATTATTTTGCCAAAAATAAATTAAATACTCTTTTTTATTTTCCAAATTAAATACAAATCCCCGTTTGGTAACATGCGTTATTTGGGACTGAATATGCAGGCTATGTTTATTGTTTCAGAATGGCAGAGACTTCTGAAGAAGATTGTGTATGCTTAATGGGCAGAAATGAATGGGCCGGAAATTTAAATTTTGTCGTGGACATTATTGTTTAAAAGCGCGCCCAATTCGGGGACTGAAATGATTCCAAAAACAAAAGAGAAGAAAAAGACACAACTTAGCACAAAACAAGAATAAGAAGAAGAATAAAAAGAAGGGAAATCGAAGCCTTGAAATCGCTATTCTGTTGATGTTGCGCATCGCATTCAATGTGAAGGTGCATAAGAACTTGCTTTCTTTCAAATAACAATTTACTAATTCAATTAGAGGTGTAATCGTTCTTGTTAACTTGTTCTAGTTCTGAACCCACCCTCATCTCTATTGTTTATACCAGGTCTCAACTTTTATTCATAGTTATTGTTTTTCTATGGTTTGTGATAAATACTCGAGGGCTCAGAATGATAAAAAGAGTTAGCTTTCCTTCATCATTAGTTACCTGCATTAGATTACATTGTCTAGTCCAAGAAGATTGTAGATCTTGTTACCAATCTGCTGTATTTAAGACACATGATTATGTGAATGTATGCATAATTATGATTAACAAAATATGTATGTGCATGGTCTTATTAAATGTTAAATGTGTTATCTTCACTCAATATCCAAGTACTGCCTCATATTTTTGGAAATATTCACAGATTGAAAATTGATGTTAAATTTTTCTCTTCATTTAATTATGGTATTAATTTCCATTAATGTATTTGTAGCTTGTTAAATATATTTGAAAATGTAATTTTTTCTGTATTTGTTGAATTAATGTAATTGTAGTGTTCTGAAGAGGGATTGGAAAGACTTGGGTGTTGACTCCAAGTCTATCTCTAACTTGGGTCTTCAGCCATGCGCTGTAATGCTAGTTGTATTATTGTTGGTTGATCTTATCACTTCTCAATTCTTAGCTCATCAAAACAATTTTCATCTCTTCATCGTCAACAAAGAGTCTGCAATCGATCTTATTTCCCATCAGGTGCACTTGCTCTAAGCTCTTCATAAATATATTTTTTCTTATTTTATTAGCTTAAACTGCTGTCCGGTGTTATTCTCATTTCTTATTATAGTTTCAGGTGTTAATTTATCTGTTCAGTTGTAATCTGTTGCACAACCCGCTTGCTTGATCATTGAACTTTTGTTTTAAATATTTGCTTAGTCAATCAGAATACATTAATTTATAATTTGGGGGTTGTCTTTTCTGCATTTTTTATTTTTATTTTCCTTTTCTTGTTGTTACAGTTGTTTGGCTTTACTTTGTTAAACTCACAAAAAAAAAAAAAAGAAAAAAGGGAAAAAAAGTTCATCCATAAGAAACAGGCAATGGCAGCAGAAGTAGCTTTTGCTGTTGTTTCTGGCGTTTCATCAAAAGTTGCAGAGTTTTTGTTTAGCCCCATTCTACGGAATATATCTTATGTGTTCAAGTACCAAAGTTACATGTTGAAGCTAAAGAGTCAAGTTGTGCATCTCAAAAGTAAAAGACAAAGGCTGGAACAAACCGTTAAGGATGCCGAAAGACAAGGGGAAGAGATTTATGATGATGTTCAGCAATGGCTCATTAACGTGAACGAGTTCGTTGAACGAGTAGAGAAATTCATCGATGAGGATGAAGTCAAAGCCAAAAACAAGTGTTGTTTCAAAGGGTTGTGTCCCAATTTTATGACTCTTCACCATCTTAGCAAAGAAGCAGTGACTATGGCACAAGTTGCTACCAATCTCTCAGCAAAAGGAGACTTTAGTAATGTTTCCTACCGTTCTGCTCCAGAGAGGACAGAATTCAAGAAAGTTGTCAGAGGCTACCAACAGTTTGATTCAAGAATGAAAATTTTCCAGGATGTTATGGGAGCGCTCAAGGATTCTAAGGTCAGCATAATTGGAGTGTATGGCATGGGTGGTGTTGGGAAAACCATGCTAGTCAAGGAAGTTGCAAGGAACGTGAGGGAAGAAAAGCTATTTGATGAGGTGGTTATGGCTGAGGTAACACAGACCCCAGACCTGAAAACAATTCAAGACAAAATTGGTTATGATTTAGGCCTCACATTTCTCCAGCATGAGAGTTTATTTGAAAGGTCTGGTCGACTGCGTCAAAGGTTCATGAAAGAGAAGAGGTTCCTCGTAATATTAGATAATATTTGGGCCAAAATTGACTTGGAGGCTGTTGGGATTCCTTTTGGGGATGATGATCAAAGACAATGCACATTATTATTGACATCTAGAAATCAACATGTATTATGCAATGTTATGAATTCTCAGAAGAATTTTTGCATTGAAGTTTTGTGTAATGCAGAAGCAATGAGTTTGTTTCAGAACATTATGGGTGATGGTTCAACAGAAACATATGATTTTCAAGCTTTAGCAGTTAAGATTGTTGGAAAATGCGGAGGTTTGCCAATTGCAATTACAACAATCGCAACTGCACTGAAAAACAAGGGTACTCTCGTTTGGAAGGATGCCTTGAATCAGCTCAGCAATTCCAATCCTAGACAGATCAGAGGAATGGATGAAAATGTGTACTCTTCCATAGAATTGAGTTACAACTTCTTGGAAAGTGGGGAAGCAAAGTCACTATTTCTACTATGTGGTCTGTATAAAGATGGTAGTGCAATAATGTTTGATAGCTTTGTAAGATATGGTATGGCTTTGGGTTTATTTAAACATGTTCATTCATTGGAAGCAGCCAGGAATAGAGTGCATGCGTTGATCAATATTCTCAAAGATTCATGTTTATTGCTGGAAGGAGACACTGAAGCTGCTGTTAAAATGCATGACATCATTCATGCGGTTGCTGTCTCAATTGCCACAGATAAGCTTATGTTTAATTTTCATAATGTTGATGAGTTGACGAAAGAGCTAGAAAACCCCATACAGACAGATCTAGTTGCCATTTCTTTACCTTATCGAGAAGTTGAAGAGCTTCCTGAAAGGTTAGAATGTCCAAAACTCAAGTTATTTTTGTTGTTTACAAAGTATGATAGCTCTTTGCAAATCCCAGACTTGTTTTTTGAAAGGATGAAAGAACTTAGAGTTTTACACTTGACTGGATATTTTATCCCTCCATTACCTTCATCATTTGGTTACCTAATTAACCTTCAAACATTGTCTTTGGAATGTCGCCCACTACAAGACGTAGCAATAGTTGGAAGGCTAAAGAAATTGGAGATTCTTAGCTTTCGGGATTCCGATCTTGAGCAGTTTCCTGTTGAAATTGGACAATTGAGCCGGTTAAGGTTGTTAGATTTGAGCAATTGTAGGAGACTTAAGGTAATCTCACCAAATGCCATAGCAAGGTTGTCTCGATTAGAAGAACTATATGTAGGTAATAGCTTTACTCAGTGGGAGAAGGCTGAAGGAGGAAGTAATGCCAGTCTTGTTGAGTTGAAGAAGCTGTCGAAACTAACCACTTTAGATATACATATTGGGGATGCCCAAATTATGCCGCAGGATTTGGTCTCTGTGGAGTTGGAAAGATACAAAATATTTGTAGGAGATTTGTGGGGCTCGATGGATAGGTTTCGTAAACATGAAATCTCTAGAATTTTGAAACTCAATGGGCTAGAAAAAAGCATTTACTTGGGGAATGGGATGAAGATGTTGTTGAAGAGAACCGAAGAGCTTTATCTATATAAACTGAATGGTTTCCAGAATGTTGTTCATGAATTAGATAGCGGGGAAGGTTTCCCTCAATTGAAGCATCTACATGTACAAAATGATTATGAGATTTTATATATTGTCAATTCAATGGGACAAATTCATTGTAATGCATTTCCCTTGCTGGAGTCATTGTCTCTTTATAATTTGATAAACTTGGAGAAGATATGCGAAGGCCACCTAATGAAAGATCTATCTTTCAGCAAGTTAAGCATCATTAAGGTAGAAAAATGTCACAGCCTGCAGCATTTCTTCTCATTCTCCATAGCCAAAAACTTCTTGTGGCTTCAAGAGATGCAAGTGACTGATTGCACGAACCTAAAAATGATTGTTGGTGAGGCAAGTGAAAACCATATCGTCCATGAGAATGAAAGTATTAACTTCACTCGATTGCACTCCTTAACACTAAGAGGTTTACCTCAGCTTATAAGTTCAGGATTCAACCAGGAGATATCTCAAACATTATCAGCACCTCCGTCAACATCCAAAGAAATTGTTGCAGAGGCTGATCCCGAGGATTTCATAACAGTACTCTTCAATAACAAGGTATTTGTGTGTTCTCCTTTGCATTTGTTGGGTAATATATATTTTTACATGTTTCTGTTTACTTTGTTCTTCAATCATCAGAAAAATATCGATCCAACTTTTTTTTAAGAACAATAACTCTTTTTGCAGGTTCTTTATCCAATCTTGGAGAAGTTGGAATTGTCCTCACTTAACATCAAAAGAATATGGCTTGATGAGTGTTTAGCAATGTCTACATGCCAAAATCTGACGACATTGAGAGTGGAGAATTGTAGTCGTCTGAAATTTCTGTTTTCATATTCTATGGTTATTAGTTTAGTGCGACTCCAAAAACTTGTAATACGGAGTTGTGAATCTTTGGAAGAGGTAATCAACACCACAGGGTTAGGAAGATACGAAAAACGTAGGATTGGATTACCGGTTTTTCCTAAACTAGACTCCTTGGTGCTCTCTTTTCTTCCAAGACTTGCAACATTCATCTCAGAAGAAAATAATATCCTCCACAATCACAGTGACACTGGCATGCAATCTCTCTTTGATGAAAAGGTATTTTTTTTTTAGTTTACTTCATTAAATTTGATTTACAATAATTTGTTCTCCTAATTAATTCTTTGTTAATTTGCTCTCTTGGTTGTTAAATTTAAATTCAATTAGAAACTCAAAGTGAATGTTATTAGTCATTAATTAATGTAATAAATTAATTGAATTGAGTTCTTGCACTTCAGGTAGGACTCCCTAGTTTGGAGGTATTAAGTATTGAAAGAGTGGATAACTTGAGAAAAATATGGCACCACCGACTTGCTTTGGATTCTTTCAGCAAATTAAAGAACTTGCAAGTAGCAGATTGTGGCAAACTGATGAATATTTTCCCATCGGATATGATTACAGGAAGAAGACTTGAGGGATTGGAGTATTTGTTCATAAATCAGTGTAATTCAATTGAAGAGATAATTGAAGAAACAAGCTATAATTGCAATAATTGCTTCAGGAAGGAGGAGTTTGCTATGGCTAGCAGGTTTGATGTGTTTCCTAGATTAATCTCGCTGAAACTATGGCATCTACCAAAACTCAAAAGTATCTCTCAAGGAATACATATTCTAGAATGCCCGGTGCTGGAAGAATTACAGTTATCTAAATGTGAGAATGTGGAAATATTATTTGCTTCGTCTGAATTATTGAGCAGGAAAACGGAGAAGAAACAACCCTTGTTATTGGTTGATGATCATAAGGTATGAAAAGAAATTAATTAGCCCCATACCATTGTTGTTAATTAATTACTTGTCTGTATATATTTGTTATTTAAACATGGATGCATGCCACATTCAATACCACTGTTTGTTTTTACAAAACTTGTCTCTGTGCATGAGTTTCCTTAACTTTATGGGAGGCATCTTTTAATATCCAACAATAAAAAAATAAATTCATTATCTTTGCTTTCCTGGGCATTTCTTTAAAACTATTCTATCAAACATATTTTAGAATTTTAAAATTGATATTCTACTAGGAATGTATATACTCAGATTTGTTCATGATTTGCTATATATGTGTTCGTATAGCAATTGTATGATTTAAACATACTTTGAACCTGACAGGATACTAACTCCTATTTTATCTTATTAATGTGGTTGATTTTCAGGCTGCATTTCCCAGTCTAACGACTTTGGAAGTAACATGCTGTGACAGGTTGAAAAATTTGGCGACACTCTCAACTGCTGGAAGTCTGGAGAAACTTACCAGAATGAAGATAACTGATTGCAAAATGATAGAAAATACCATAGAGTTGCAAGCTGGAGAAGAAGGGAAGAAGGGTCATATTGTTTTTGACCAACTGAAATATTTGGAACTTGATAGTTTACCAAGGCTTGAAAGCTTTTGTTTGGGGAATTACACTCTTGAATTCCCACACTTAGAACAAGTAGTTGTGATTGGGTGCCCAAGCATGAAGATTTTTTCTCAGGGGGCCTTACACACACCAAAGTTACACAAAGTACAATTGACAGAAGGATGCTGGGAAGGAAACCTTAATTCTACCATACAAAGATTGTTCGAACAAATGGTAGCTATTTATTTACCAAAACTTTTCATGCGTCCCCATATGTTCTTGCACAGCTTTGTTTTATTTTGTTCATTTTTTCCCCCTTCATTTAGCTGAAGCAGTTGTCTCAGTAGCACAAAAACCTAGCACTGCAGCACTACTTCCCCCAGCAAATACATATATATTTGCTAATTTTATTAATATGTTATATTGATAGAAATTGGAAATATTACTTTATATTTTGCACGCGGATTAAAAAATGTGTTTCTTTTTTATATTAAACATGTATGAATTTGCAAATATATACAAAAGAAAGTTGTTCGAAATATGGAAAGAAAATATTGTGAAAATATGATTACATGATTCTAGGAAACACTTGCCATATTGACAAACGATTCCAGCCGTTATGAGAGATTATTGCTTCTTGAGCTACTTTGATTTAGCTTAATATTTGTATTTAGGTTTTTGGTTGCCTTAGTCAAGTACACAAGCAGTCATGCATGACTCTTGGAGTGTTGTCTTATTTTCAACTTTATCATATACATCTTTTTCTATCCCCTAGATAAAACAACTCTGAATTTAACTTAGAATGACAGGCCTAAGACATAAACCATAGCACATTCATTGCTCCACTAGTCTTGTTCCCTTCTATGTATATTCCTAACACATGTTGTTATAATCTTTATTGAACTTTTTCATGTATTTTAACAGCAATATTTTGGTTTTGGTAGGTTGGATTCTGTGGCTCAAAGGATTTGATACTCTCACAATTTCCACGTGTGAAAGAAATATGGCACGGCCAAGCACTTCCGGTCAATTTCTTCAGCGATCTAAGATCTCTGGTGGTGGACGATTGCAACATTTTGTCGAGTGCTATTCCAGCCAATCTGCTACGGTTCTTGAACAAATTGATGATTCTGGAAGTAAGGAATTGTGATGCAGTAGAAGAGGTGTTTCATTTGGAAGAGCTAAATGCTGATGAACATTTGGGGCCACTGTTTCCTAAACTTTTCATGCTGAAGCTCAAAGATCTTCCAAAACTTACAAGATTCTACAACATCACTGAGAATACAATTGAATTGCCCTCCCTGTCCTATCTGTCTATTGAAAATTGCCCTACTATGGAAACATTCATCTCCAATTCTACTCTGGTAGACATGAAAGCAAATAAGAAACCTCGAGGAATGGCCTCAGAGGAGAACTTCCTGCTTGATGGGCAACCTCGCTTTGACAAAAAGGTGATTCTAGTTAACTGACACTCCCCAACAACCTCTTTTTTTTTTTAGTTTTATTGTGTGATTTAATGGTACTGATGCAAATGTAAACTAATTTTTCAATATGAATATAAAATGGTCATGATCTAATTAATTAGATAATGTGAACTATAACATGAACGATTGCATTCCTGTTTTCCTAAATCATAGTGTATTTAGCTTCAGATTTGATTAATATTTTAAGTGTATTTGATTTGGTTTATGTTTTTGGTTCCTTCCGTAAATTAAATCACTTAAAATAAGTTATTGAATATTTTGTCCTTGGACTTAAAATAAGTTATTGAATATTTTGTCCTTGGAAGACTACTGAGATTAGAAATTTGCATTTAAAACTCAATTTGGTTGATTTTCAGTTCGCATTCCCCAATCTGGAAGTGTTAAAGCTGTCTAAACTGCCCAACTTGCTGCATTTGTGGAAGGAAAATTCTCATCCCAGCAAAGCTTTTCAAAATCTAGAATCCCTAGAAATATCTGAATGTAGTAAGTTGGAAGAATTAGTGCCATCCTCAGTGAATTTCCAAAACCTAACGACTATAGAAGTATCAAAGTGTGACAGGTTGAGAAATTTGCTGACACTTTCAACAGCTGAAAGTCTGGTGAGACTTACAAGCATGATCATAACTAATTGCCAGATGATAGAAGAAATCATACAAGAAGTTGGGGAAGAAGTGAAGAAGGATTGTATTATTTTCAATGAATTGGAATATCTGAAACTTGATCGTTTGCCGAGTCTTACAAGATTTTGTACAGGAAATTACACGCTTGAATTCCCATCCTTGAAACAATTAATTATGAAAGACTGTCCAAACATGGAGATTTTTTCTCAGGGACTCTCAGGCACACCAAAGCTGCATAGATTACAACTGACTGAATCAGAGAATGAAGAGCATTGGGAAGGCAGCCTTAATTCTACCATACAAAAATTTGTTCGAAGAAATGGTGTGTATGCATCTCCCTTGCATTTGCTAAGTTATTTATTTATTTTCTTATTTACATTTCTTCTGTTTAATTCGTTGGTTATCTTTAATTTCTCCTTATCAGTTACTAATGGTGCTCAATCTATTAACGCAGTGAATTGAAATATTCTTCATGTGGGACTGTCTAGTTTGGTGCTCCATGAAAAACTTGGAGAAAAATATAGCAGAGTGGAAATATTTGCTTGAGTTTGAGCCCCGAAGAATTTCACAGGGAGAACTGCTCCTAGTCGACAATGTATGAATTAATACTCCATTGACCCTAAGATTAATAATATTCAGAATATTAAAACAAGAATTCTGCGGAGTATTGTGAATTCAGTACAACATACTCCTAGAAATAATTAGAAAGATTTTTGTTGTGCCTTTAGAATTTCTGATTTTGTTATTTTTATGCCTTGAGTTGAGTATTGTGATACTACTGCAGCTGCTGGGGAAGGATTTGTTTAATGAATGGTGAATTTATTTTTGTCAACTGCAATGGATTGCGATGGTATGCTAATTTAACTAATTGAAGATTGAATGATGCCGGCACTACCTCAATAATATACTGATTACATCCCTTTTCTGAATGCACTGGGGTAGAAATTAGAATATGGAAAAAAGTTTTATATATATATATATATATATATATATATATATATATATATAATCTCATCAATTATTGAATGGTGAATGATCCTCGATTTGTGGACTTGCAAAATTATTTGGATTAATTTGTTTCATGCATTTGATTCCATTGCAGTTATAGGACAAGTACTCTTATGCAAAATATAATTTACTTGTATACATAACTTATGCAATAATTCACTCATTTGTATTGTATTATGTTCAGTGTTAACTTCCATCATATTACTAGCTTATAGTTGGTTTGCATCCATTTTTCCAATAAAAGAAATCTTTTGATGGCGACATCTTTCATCTTGTTAAGCTTTGATTTGCATCCATTTTCCGAAAATTCAAAAACAAAGTTCATTTTAATTCAGGAACCCCCAAAATCATTGTCGCTCGTTGGTCTGCATTCGGCTGTGTTTGTTAAGCAACAAACATTAACGACAGAGGAAACAGGTATGCTATTGAATTGAATTCCCACCTTGGTTGGAACAAGTAATAGTCGGGCACTGTTCAAAGATGATGATGTTTTCTCCAGGACGCCAAAGTTACACAAAATTATTGCATTTGGAAGAAAAAGAGCAGTTGAGAAGACAATCTGAATACTGCCATTGATACAACAGTTATTAAAAGACACGGTGTTGACTCCTAGTCTCTCTTACTCGGGTCTTTAGCCATACAACAGTAATGCCATCCAAATTATTGTTGGTTGGTCTTATTATTTCTCAATCCTTAGCTCATAAAAATAATCTTCATATGTTCATCCTCAACACAGCTCTGCAATAGATCTTTTTTTCCATCTGGTGCACTTGCTCTAAGCCCTTCAGCAATACTTTCCTTTTTTCATTATTATTTCTTGTCATTTTCTACAATATTTGTTTCTCATTTTACTAACTTAAACTGCTGTTCATTGTTGTTCTCATTTCTTAGTGTTGTTTCAGATATCAATTTATCTGTCCAGTTGTAATCTGTCGTAGAAATACTTTGCTTGCTTGATCATTGAACTTTCGTTTTAAATATTTGTTTAGTCAATGAGATTACATTACTTTATAATTTGGTTGTTGTCTTGTCTGTAATTTTTATTTTTTTATTTCCTTTCCTTCTACCTAATTGTTGTTTGGCTTTATTTTGTTAAACTAACCAAAAAAAAAACACAAAAATAATAGACATCCATAAGAAACAGGCAATGGCAGAAGAAGTGGGTTATGCTGTTGTTTCCCGCGTTTCATCAAAAGTTGCAGAGTCATTGTTCGATCTCATTCAATAGCAGACATCTTATGTGTTCAAGTACCAGAGTTGCCAGAGTTGAAGTTTCATAATATAATGGCCTGTGTTCCTAAAATTGCTAAATATCAAACATCCCCATTCCAGGATGTTATGGAGGCGCTGAAGGATTCAAAGGTCAACATGATTGGGGTGTATGGAATGGAGGGTGTGGGCAAAACCACTGTAGTCAAGGAAGTTGGAAGGTATGCGATGGAAGAAAAGTTATTTCATGATGTCTTTATCTTATTATTCTATTAAAATTAATATTTAATTTACATATATTTATTAAATTAAATATTAAAATATAAAAAATAATTTAAAATTTATTAATTTAATAACAAAAAATATATAAAAAATATTATTAATATTTAAAATTATGTAAAAAATAATTTTAATTAATTTATTATATTGATTAATTAATTAATAATTAAATATAATAAATTTATTATAAAAAAATATTTTTTATTAATTTTTTTAAAATTTACATTTATCTATATTTTACTTAATTTTAGGAGTTAATATTAGAGAAATATTAAAAAATACCCCTTACATAAAAAGAAAGGAAAAAATTTCTTGAAGGTGGAGGTTTCACGATCTGTCAGACTTGCAAAAATATTTGGATTAATTTGTTTGACGCATTTGATTCCATTGCTGTTAAAGGACAAATACTTTTACGCAAAATACAGTTAACTCGTAAACATAATTATGCAATTATTCACTCATTTGTATTGTATTATGTTCAATGTTAATTTCCATCGTCTTACTTGCTTAAGTTGGTTTGCTTCCATTTTTCCAATAAAAAAAAAAAAAAATTGATGATGATGTTTTCTCAAGGACGCCAAAGCTGCACAAAATTATTGCATTTGGCAGAGGAAGAACAGTTGGGAAGACAACCCGAATACTGCAATCGATACAACAGTTAATTAAAGAGATGGTGTTGACCCCTTGTCTGTCTCTTACTTGGGTCTTCAGCCATACAACAGTAATGCTATCTAAATTATTGTTGGTTGGTCTTATTACTTCTCAATTCTTAAAACATAAAAATGATCTTCATATCTTCATCCTCAACACAGCTCTGCAATCGCTCTTATTTCCATCAGGTGCACTTGCTCTAAGCTCTTCAGTAATACTTTCTTTTTTTTATTGTTATTATTTCTTATCATTTTCTACAATACTTTGCTTGCTTGATCATTGAACTTTCGTCTTAAATATTTGTTAGTTAATGACAATAAATTAACTAATAATTCGGTTATTGTCTTGTCTGTATTTTTTTATTTTTTATTTCCTTTCCTTCTACCTAATGGTTGTTTGGCTTTATTTTGTTAAACTAACCAAAAAAAAAGCAAGAAGAATTGACATCCATAAGACCCAGGCAATGGCAGCCGAAGTAGGTTATGCTGTTGTTCCCGGCATTTAACCAAAAATTGCAGAGTCATTATTCTATCTAATAATGCATTTATTTTAATAATAGTTTAAGCTAAAATACTGATTTTATTATTATTATTATTTTTTAAGGAAATCGTAAAGACTTGGGCGTTGACTGTTAATCTAATACTTAATTTGAGTCTTCAGCCATGAAAGAGTAAAGTAATTCATCTACAAAAGAGAAGAGAAGAAAAGAAAAGAAAAGAGGAGCGAAACATTCTAGCTACATCTGTTCATCCTGAAACATATTTTGCAATCAATCAATCTGATTTTTCATATCATCAGGTGCACTTGCTCTAAGCGCTTTCGAAATTACAATTTATTGTATTTGTTTTCTCGTTTTGTTCTCTCTGCAGTTGTCTTTGTTTTAATTTTTCTTAGTTTTGTTTCAATCATTATCTGTTGCTGACAGACTTTGCTTACTTGATCGTTAAACTTTTGTTTTGAAACATTTGCTGAATTAGTGGATTACAAGTCTTCTATTTACAGTTTGGTTGTTTTGTTGTCTTTCTCTCTCTCTATATATATATTTAAAATTTTCCTTTTCCTTCTGACTACTGGTTTTCTGTTTACTCTGTTAAGTTGAATCAAAAAGGAAAAAAAAAAAGTGAGGATTATTTATTCATAAGAAACGGGCAATGGCAGCAGAACTAGCTAATGCTGCTGTTTCGGGCGTGGCATCAAATGTTGCGGAGTCAGCGTTTGATACCATCAAACAGAAGATATCTTATGTATTCAAGTACCAGAGCTACATGGATGAACTGGAGAATCAAGTTAAGGAGCTTGGGTATAGAAGACAAATGGTGGAGGTACCTGTTAACCATGCTAGAACACAAGGGGATGAGATTTACGAGGGAGTTGAAGCTTGGCTAATTAGCGTTGATGAATTCACTCAAGGGGCTGTAAATTTCATCAGTGCACATGAAGAGGAGGCTAAGAATATCTGTTTCAGAGGGCTGTGCCCAAATTTGTTAAAGCGTTATCATCTCAGCAAGAAAGCAGTTAAGGCAGCAAAAGACGGTACTAATCTTTTGGGAACGGGCAACTTCGGCAATGTTTCCTACCGTCCTGCTCCACGGAGGACAGAATTCAAGAATGTTGTCAGAAGCTACCAGCAGTTTGATTCCAGAATGAAAGTTTTCCAGGATGTTATGGAGGCGCTGAAAGATTCAAAGGTCAACATGATTGGGGTGTATGGAATGGGGGGTGTGGGCAAAACCACACTAGTCAAGGAAGTTGGAAGGCAAGCGATGGAAGAAAAGTTATTTCATGAGGTCGCTATGGCTGAGGTAACACCAACCCCAGACCCGAAAACAATTCAAGACAAAATTGCTTATGATTTAGGCCTCACATTTGACATGCATGAGAATGTACATGAAAGAGCTGGTCGACTATGCAACAGGTTGAAGAACGAGACTAGGGTCCTTGTAATATTGGATAATAGTTGGGCGAAACTTGACTTGGAGACTGTTGGGATTCCTTGTGAGGGTGATGAGCAGGGACAATGCTGCACAATATTGTTGACATCTAGAAGTTCACATGTATTATGCAATGAGATGAATTCTAGGATGAATTTCTTGGTTGAAGTTTTATCTGATGAAGAAGCAATGGATTTGTTTTGGAAGACTGTGGGTGATCACTTTACACAAACGTCTGATTTTCAACATTTAGCAGTTGAGATTGTTGGAAAATGTGGAGGTTTACCAATTGCAATTCAAACAATTGCAAATGCTCTGAAAAATAAGAATCTTACCATTTGGAAGGATGCCTTGAATCAGCTAAGAAATTCCAATCCAAAAGATATCCCTGGAATGGAAAAAAATGTATACTCGACCATAAAATTGAGTTATGACCTTTTGGAAAATGAAGAAGCCAAGTCTCTGTTTCGACTCTGTGCTCTAAAAAATGCTGGTAGTCAAATACCAATTATTCTCTTGGTGATGTATGGTATGGGTTTGGGTTGGTTTAAGAACATTTACACACTGGAAGAAGGAAGAAATAGAGTGCACGCCTTGATCGAGAATCTCAAAACTTCATGTTTATTGTTGGATGGTAACAATAAACATTCTGTTAAAATGCATGACATCATTCATGCTGTTGCTGTATCAATTGCTGCAGATGAGCTTATGTTTAATATTAAAACCGTTGACGACTTGCAGGAAGAACAAAGAAAAAATTCAGCTGCTCTTTCTCTACATTATGATGGTATTGAAGAGCTTCCTGAAAGGTTGGAATGTCCAAAACTCAAGTTATTTTCGTTGTTTTCAAATTTAAAACATGATGGAAACTCTTTGCAAATCTCAGACCATTTTTTCGAAGGAATGAGAGAACTTAGAGTTTTACATTTAACTAGAATTCGTTTTTCTTCCATATCTTCGTCACTCGGTTGCCTAATTAACCTTCATACGTTGTCTTTGGACTCTTTCAACTCACTAGAAGATGTAGCAATTGTTGGAAAGCTAACCAAATTAGAGATTCTTAGGATAAGGGATTCCAACATTGAGCGGTTGCCTTTGGAAATTGGACAATTGAAGCGATTAAAGCTGTTAGATTTGAGAAATTGTCAGAGTCTTAAGGTAATAGCACCGAATGTGATTTCAAAGTTGTCTCGGTTAGAAGAACTATATATGTATAATAGCTTTACTCGTTGGGAGAAGGGTGAAGGAGGAAGTAATGCCAGTCTTGTTGAGTTGAAAGCGTTGTCCAAATTAACTACTTTAGATATAAATATTCCGAATGTCATAGTTATGCCTCAGGATTTTGTCTCTGTGGAGTTGGAAAGATATAAAATATGTATCGGAGATATGTGGAACAGGGGGGATCGGAAAAGCATAAGAACTCACGAAAGATCGTTGAAACTCTGCGGGCTAGATAAAATCATTATCTGGGGAAGTGGAATGAAGAAATTGTTGAAGAACATTGAATATTTATATCTGAATGAATTGACTGGTTTTCAGAATGTTGTTGTTGAATTACACAACAGGGAAGACTTCCAACAATTGAAGCATCTCCATGTACAAAATGATTCTGAGATTTCATATATTATCAATTCAGTGGGAAATATTGTCTTGCCCTTTCTGGAGACATTGTTTCTTGATAATTTGATAAAGTTGGAGAAGGTATGTCAAGGCCAACTCAGGGAGGATCAATCTTTCAGCAAATTAAGAATCATTGGCATAAAACAATGTCATGGACTAAAGCATCTCTTCTCATTCTCCATGGCCAAAAACTGTTTTCGACTTCAGGAAATTCACGTGGCCGATTGCAAGAACCTAAAATCGATTGTTGACGTGGAACATGAAAACCATATTGTCCGTGAGAATGAAAGTATAAACTTCTGTCAATTGCTGTCCCTAAAACTAAGGGAGTTACCACAGCTTACAAGCTCAGGATATGACCAGGAGATATCCCGGACATTATCTGCAACTACTCCAGCATTCAAAGAAATTGTTGCAGAGGATGATTGCAAGGATTTCATGACAGTACTCTTTAATGATAAGGTAGGTCTGTTCTCCTTTGCATTTTGTGGGTTATATAAGTGTTTGCATGTTTTATTCAAATCATTTGAAAGAATATGGATAGAATAGTTTTTTGAAGAGCAATAACTCTTTTAGATTTAGCAGGTCATTTTTCCGACCTTGGAGAAGTTGGAGTTGTGCTCACTTAACACGGGAAAGATATGGTCTGATCAGCTTTCGACAATGTCTACTTCTTCTTGTCAAAATTTAATAAATTTGACGGTGGAGAAATGTAATCATCTGGAATATTTGTTTTCATATTCAATGATTAATAGTCTTGTGCAACTCCAAAGCCTAGTGATAAGAAATTGTGAGTCAATGGAAAGAGTAATCGACATCACAGGATTAGTAAGAGATGAAAAGCAAATGATTGAATCAGTGATTTTTCCTAAACTAGAGTCTCTGAAGCTCATAGGACTTTTGAAACTTACAAGATTTATATCTATGAGCTCATCAGATTCAGAAGAAAATAATACCCTCCACACTGGCATGCAAATGACTCTCTTTGATGAAAAGGTATTTATTTATTTTTTTCATGTACTTCATTAAATTTCTTCTCATAATTAATTATTTCTTCTTTAATTTAATCCTTTAATTTTAAATTTAATTAATAGCTTTAATCGAATATCATTAGCAATTAATAAATGCAAATTGAATTGAATTATTGCAGGGGCATCATCGACTTACTAGAAATTCTTTCGGCAAATTAAAGAGAATGGAGGTATATGGTTGCCATAACTTAACAAGTGTTTTTTCATCAAATTTTATTATGGAAAGAAGATTCGAGAAATTGGAGTTTTTGAAAGTGTCATGGTGTAATTCAATGGAAGAGATAGTTGAAGAAGAAACAAACTCTAGTACTAATAGTGGGAGGTTTGACGTGTTTCCTCAATTAATCAATCTGCAACTAGCGTGCCTGCCAAAACTCAAAAGTATGTATCAGGGCATACACGTTTTAGAATGGCCAACATTGAAAGATTTAGAAGTAAGTAATTGTAAAAAACTGGAAATATTATTTGCTTCTTCAGAATCAGAATCATTAAGCCAGAAGATGGAGAGCCATAAGCCCGTGTTCTTGATTGATCATTGTAAGGTACGAAATGATATTACTTAATTTTGATTGATTAATTAATTTTCTATATGATTATTTAAACATTATGAATTAATTGGATGAATGCACGCATGCATCATATTCATGTATTTAATTTGTTGCCAGTTACTGTATTAATTAATCTATTTATTTCTCTCAATTTTTTACAATCTCATAATTTTATGGCAGTAAGTACTAAATATATCAATATCCGAAAATTAATCATTAACAACTTTTGGATTAGTGGGATTCAAAGCAATAGATTAAGGTCTCAAATTAAATAATGATAGCCAGCAGTATGGATATCATAATTGGATAAGACATAATATTCTTCTGCTACAACAGTATTGTATTTTCATTACCTTCATTTTTGTGGAAATTTCTTGATTTCTCATATAATACTCTCGATAACATTTTTCCAAATTTTAAAACTGATGTTCTACTTGGAATATATGCACTGACTTGTTCATGATTTGCTAATTTGTTCATGTCCCAATTGCATAAAATGAAGCAAATGTAATATGGCTGAATACCGTCTTTTTAGTTTATTTTCTTAGTGCTTGGTAAATTTTCAGGTTGCATTCCCTAGTTTGAAGACTCTCAGAGTAACAGGTTGTAAAGGTTTGAGAAATTTGGAGACACTTTCGACAGCTGAAAGTCAAGTGAGACTTGCAAGAATGGAGATATCTGATTGTGAAATGATAGAAAAAATCATAAAGATGCAGGTTGGAGGAGGAATGGAGGAGGATCCTATTGTTGTTTTCAGCCAATTGGAATATTTGGAACTTGATAATTTACCAAGACTTGAAAGCTTTTGTTTGGGAAATTACACTCTTGAATTCCCATACTTGGAACAAGTAGTTGTGAGTGGGTGTCCAAGCATGAACAAGTTTTCTCAGGGAGTCCTACTCACACCAATGCTGCACAAAGTGCAACTGACAAAAGAGGAAGAGCGTTGGGAAGGCAACCTTAATTCCACCGTACAAAAATTGTTCCGAGGAATGGTATGCTTTCAATTATTTACCTATATTTCTCGTGCTAGCTTCAACCTTGCTTGCGCAGTTTCATTTTTTTATTTTCCTTTTTTTGGGCGAAGCAGTTGACACAGTTGCACAAACATTTAGTCACTGCTCGATCCACAAGTCTAGTCTTGTGACCTTCTATGTATATTCCTGAACAATAAGTACATATACACACGTTATAAGCTTTATTCTGCATATATATCCTTATTTTTTTAACTGGAATATTATTTTTGTTCGGTAGGGTAGATTCTGTGGTATAAAGCATTTGAAACTCTCAGAATTTCCATGCGTGAAAGAAATATGGGATGCCCATGCACTTCCTGTCAGCTTCTTCTGCAATTTAACATCGCTGGTGGTAGATGACTGCACGTTTATGTCGAGTATTGCCATTCCAGCCAATCTGCTACAGTTCTTGAACAAGTTACGGAAACTGGAAGTAAGGAATTGTGATTCAGTAGAAGAGGTGTTTCATTTGGAAGACCTAAACGCAGATGAAGTTGAGGTGTTTCCTCAACTTGCGACTTTGAAGCTAGTAGATCTTCCTAAACTCAAAAGATTCTGTAACTTCACTGGGAATATAATTAAACTGCGATGTTTATCCGTTCTGTGGATTGAGAATTGCCCAAATATGGAAAGATTCATTACCAATTCTGCACCTGCACACGTGACAGCAAACACAGAACCTCAAGAAATGACCTCGGAGGAGAACTTCCTAACTGACAGACAACCTCTCTTCGACGAAAAGGTAACTCACTTTCTAAAACGACCTATCCTTTTTGTTCTGTCTTATCTCTGATTTAAAAGTATTGATGCAATTATTGACAATTTTTTCAATCTGAAATACAGAAAGGTCATCTAATTATATGATCGGAAACATAATGAGAATAACCATGTACCAATTGTGCTCCTCTTTTCTTAATTCGTACAGAATTTAGCATCTCATATGACTAATATATGTTCAGAATATTATATTTAATTTATATTTTAGTTTCGTTCCCCAGATTAAGTTTATTGAAAATAAATTTTAAATGTTTTTCCATGGAATTAATATGCTTGATTTCCAGGTTGCCTTCCCTAGTCTGAGAGTGTTGACGCTGTCTAAACTGCCCAAGTTGTTGCATCTGTGGAAGGAAAATTCTTCATTGACTTCCAAAAATCTAAGTACATTGAGAGTATCAAAGTGCGACGGGTTGATAAATTTGATGACACTCTCAATGGCCAAAAGTCTGGTAAACATTAGAAGAATGGACATAAATGATTGCAAAATGATTGAAGAAATCATACAACAAAAGGTTGGAGAAGAAGTGAAGAAGGATTGTATTGTTTTCGAGAAACTACAATACTTGGGACTTAGATGTTTGCCAAGACTTACAAGCTTTTGTATGGGGAATCACACACTTGGATTCCCATTCTTAGAACAAGTATTGGTGAACGAGTGCCCAAAAATGGAGTTCTTTTTTCGGGGAGTCTTAAGCACACCCAAGCTCCAAAGACTACAACTCACTGAATTCGATTCAGAGGAGCAAGGGCGCTGGGAAGGCAGCCTTAATTTTACCATACAAAAATTGTTCCAAGAAATGGTATGTAGATATTATATGCATCTTTTGTTTTCTTTCTGTATTAAATTTGCAAATGATTTATATATAATATGTATGTATAATGTGCAGAATTCTAAAGCGGAAAATTGAGCAAATCCAAACTCATCCTTGATCTAGAATGAAGCAGAGGAGCTATTTGGAATCGTGCACACTAGTCTTTTATACATGTACATGTTATGTTCTGTTGTGCTGTGTTTGAACTTGTACAATTATTGATCAAATTATTAGTATTACCAGTGCTTGGTTTCCATTATGTTGTTATTGAAGATCTTGAATCTAAATTAAATACTACAAGACATCATTCAAACTACATGATTTACTTTATGGTATCAATAAATTCAAGTTAATTGTGATAATATATGTATGCATGCAGGCATTTTTCATGATTCATGTGTCGTTCTCCTCTTTATCAAACAAATTTATCAGTTAAAACCAACTAGCATTCACTCTCGAGATCAGCAAATACTAAACTAAGCAAAAAGCTAAAATTATAATCAACTTCAATCGAAAGGCAAGAATACTATTAGTCAAAAGTGATGTTCAATCGAAAGCTAACTAGATGTAATGAGTCTCCTCATAGCTCCCAAGAAATTAAAAATAAAAGATATATTTGAGTTTGCAAGGACAAAATTCAAATAAACAAGGAATTTGAAAATCACAGAATAAACTCGCAACCGTCACAGCAGTATCACAAGCAACAAATATACAAGTGTCCAACGTTATGCAGTGCAAGCAAAAGCAAACATTTTTGCACAGCACAAGTCCTTTGCCCTTGGAGTGATCCCAAACCCAGGATGCCATCGTAACAGAGTTTTGCACTTATTCGCTCAAGAGAAACACTCCATGTTTAACCGAATCTGGTATCTATATTCCTACAAAAACTTATATTGTTCACTCATTAAGACAAACCTCTACTAACTTGTATCAAAGGCGCAAGAGGTTGATCACTCCATTCTCAGAACATGTCGTGGTCCTTGTAACTAGTATCACCTTCATTCAAAACATTGCCTGTGAAATAGCCAGCAATTTGGAAATCTTAACCCACTGTGTTGGCAATTTAGCCCAGCAAATCTTTGAACAAGTTGGGATTTTGATTTGTTGGGGTCACACCCATCTGCCTCACAAGAGCATCCTTCTCCAGAGAATCTTTAGCATTTGGACCTTTACTCGATTGTGTTGAGTGCATAGTTGTTGCATCTCCAAGAGTATTTTTGATAGTTAAACTTGACAAACCATATAAAAGATTTGCATCATCGCCACTACTCAGCCCACTCCCACCCATCTCTCCATATAGTGCCATAAGATCAGGTTCTTTATTAGTATCAGGTGCACTGTGATTCGCATTTGAAGGAATTTGGGATGAATCAATGAGCCCTTCCAATTGCTTAAATGGATCAATAGATGGTGCACTACTAAGAACGGTTGGTTCACCCAAGTCAAGCAAGTCTGGCTGAGGTTGAACAATTGTCTTCTCTGATGCAGTTTTGTCAGAAGTTTTTGACACCTGAGGCTTGTCAATTCCATGGCTGCTTGCCTTTCCACCCTTATGGCCAGATGTAGATGCTCTCCTCTCTGTTTTTGATGAACCACCACCAAACAATGATGCAGCAAGCTTCTGCTTCTCTGCAGGAATTTCAGCTTGTGGCTTCCTTGAATCGTAAGAGGTGTCGCGTGCTTTCAAGTTTACTGATCCTGCTGAATCTACTTTTGTGACCCCATTCACTGTTTTCTCAGAAGTAGAAGTTGAGGTAGATGTTTCAGAAGAGGAGTAAGTTGGCCTACCCCACTTCTTTTGAACCCCATCAAGTCGTAACTTGAGTTCTGATGGATCTGTACTTGATACAGATGACACAGATGCTACCTTCTGGGTCTCCCTAGGATAGGAGGGCTCAGGTACTGGAACAAGTTCAGTAACCGATGAAAGAGGGACAGGTGCCACCCTGGATGGCAAAGAAGGCTTTGGAAGCTCATACGCCTCAAACCTAAGACCATGCATCGAAGCTTCATGCTGGTCTTGGTTCCTAAAATTGCTAATATCAAAAATCCCAGAACGTTCATTCTCGGGAATATAGGGCTGAGCTCCTTTATCCAGTGCCTGTTGAACATAACCATCGAGGAACGAAAGATTTTTATCAATCTGCAAGAAGGAAATAACAATTTATTATTCTGATAAACTAATGCAAGGAATGCAAAAACCAGCACAACAGCAGACCAAGGATCTGGGAAAAGCAAGCACAGATTAAGCATGTCATCTATTCTCTCTATCCATTCATCCAATAAGGGTAAATTCTCTCATAGATATACTCCACTAGGGACTAAACCGAATTAGGAATAAATTTGAAACACAAAAACTCAAGCGTAACCCTTACAACCTATGGGTCAATCTATAACATTGATCTTCATAAACTACCCCAAATTTTCTAGTATGAATTCAAACACCATTGTGACATCTCACAGCAAAATCAGAAATCAACAGATCAATAAGCATATACGAATTTCTGGATTATTTTATGAGAAACAGTTGGCTAATGGAACAAGCATTACAAACAACAGGATTGACAATGCCCAACCTTGCACACGTCTGTCATTAAGAAATACAATGGTTCATTAATATAACAAATGTGACCAAGAACTATCATTTGGGGTATCTATATATTATGGTAAAACATTGCGCTTGTAGAAGTATAGCCCAATTTATCCCTTAATCATGATTAAAAGAAGAAGAAGAGGATGATTATAATGATGATGATTTTATGGTATAATATCATGCTAGAAGAAGAGCAGCCCAATTAACATACTGATCATCATCAAAAGAAGAGGATGAGAATGAACATAATATAATCACTATAATAACAAAGGAAAACACAGAAATCAAACATCATTCAAACGACAGCAAAGACAAAATCATTTAAAACCTGAAAGGTCCCAAGCAGAAAATTAAAAGAGATAAATAGAATCTGCATCTATAGATGACCTCAATATCCTCACAACTTGCATCTGAAGGCATAATAATCTCAACAGCACGAGCATCTAAGCCAACAACTGTTTGGAGTTCATATGCACGTTGCTGCAAGTCTGTCGAGTGGGAAGCTGATAATTCCTCTATCAGAGATTGACACTGCAGCAGGAAAGATATAGTTATAACTTTCAGATTTTACAATAAAATTTCTATCAACACCAACAAGACGCTGACATTAATACACGTACATCAAAAGCCAAGACAAATATAATCAAGAGAGCAATGCATTAGAAGCAGCCAAGCTATAATAACAGTAAATATACTAAAAATTAGATAAATACATGGGATGGAGAGAGAGAGAGAGTGAGAAAGATCTTGCAATTTCTTCAAAGATCTTGCAATTTCTTCAAAGATCTTGTAATTTCTTCACTTTTCATGAATATAATCTGCTGATAGATACTCTGACATTTGTTAAGGCTAATTTTAAGTGAACATAAGTTGTAGTTGGTAATTCTTTCATTCTTTTCTAACATGTTACGTAAGAAACTTTTCATAGACTTTCATTTCAGGCTAAAGCATCTATTCTATTTCATTTGGTATTGTACCTGCAGTTGATAATCTCTTATGCAAACGGGGAGCATATCACAAAACTTTGACTATTATTTTGGGACAAAAAGGTAGTGTTTTGCCATTCGCCTAAATTCTGATATCATGCACACTCTATCATTTGTTGTTATGAACTAACCAATTCAAAAGAAAAGGATGCATCATGGTTCACATGAGTGTTCAATGGCATTAGCTACATTTACTATAGGAATCATTAAAACAGTTGAGGTGAGAAAACCTACCTCTGGCAACATATCCACTTTCCTCCCGGCAGCTATTTCAAATGCATATATTTTCATGAGTGCTGTAATCGCATATGCCTTCAAGATAAGCAAAGAGTTGTGTCAAATTCATGAATTTGCGATACAGACTGATTGAGAGACACACACTAGATAAATTTCATCTCAGTAACTTATATTTACTACAAGCTATCATCCAGAAACAGTTTTAACAGGAAATCAGCTAAGTATATTATTTAGTTATGTATTGCAATATCTTGATTTTCTAATATATGAAACCAGCGAAGTATAATAGTTTAATTCAGTTTGAAATGAAAAAGAAGATTTAAGTTTTACCTCCTCGGTTATGTATTTACTCTTAAAAACAAGACACAAACATTTGTTACAATGAATCTAGAACATAGATAAAGAAACAGGAGAGATGCACATCATGTAATCACTTCCATACGGAATTATAGTTGCAGTTGACATGTACACCTATGCATGCAACAATCATGCATTTAAAAAGAACATATCCCCCCAAAAAAAGGGGCATTCCCATCTAAAATTTCAATGCAGCTTTTAGAAACAAAATAACATTTCAAATGTGAAAATAGCACAATCCAAAATTTGGAAACAAATTATGACTGCCATCATGTATGAAGCTTTGAAGCAGCAAGGATACGACTTACCCAGTAGGAATAAGCTTTCTAAGAAATTACTTATACCTTAACAGTTTCATCATTCGAATATGCCTCCGCCACATCACATAGTTTTCCCGTAATATAGGAAGCAGAAAACTTTCCATCAGCAGTGCCATACTCCCCTAAGACCCAACATATAACCTGTTACCAAAATTTCAGCAATTATGCAAGTATACACGAGGATAACATTTTCTTGCTTTTTTCCACGGATCAAACAGAAGTAAAACTATATTGGACAGAACGTACTTGAAGAAATACAGATGGAAGCTTTGGCTCACCAATGATGCGCAAATATGATTCCACCTATCCATGGAATTGAAATTCTCATTTGCTAAACAGAAAAGAAGAAACTGGAAAAAGGTGAAAAGCTAGATAACATATGCTAACAATCTATCCATAAATTGTGAATTATTTCCATTTATCTTGTAATATTAAGTAATAATCTAGTCATAAACAGCATCAAAACAGCCATTCTAACAGGCTTTTAAAACATCACATTGTGTATATGAAACTAAAACTTTTCATACAAATGAAATAATATGTTATTTTGGTTTTGAGATAATTTATCACCATTTGTCTGTTAACTAATTAGGATGAAACTTCTCTCATTCTGAAGGATCAAAATAGAGTGTTGAACTTGACTGTGTTGATATTTGGATCTCAAACCATTAGATGCTCACTATTTTCCCTCTGCACGTTATTGAGATTTTCTTATTCGCGTTTTTGTTTTAGTTGGGAAGTATTATTAAACTAGTTTCATTGACAATCATAGTCCGAGAAGCAATAATGATTTTGGCTATACATCATTCAAATCCAAAAAGACCACATCTTTTATTTAGGATTTAGAAATTTAGACATTCATGTGCATTAGTTGAATATTGATATGAAAAATTCCTTGATTTACATTTTTCAACATGCAAGCTTACAAAAATGCCATGTCTGCCTCTGATGAGTATAATTAAATTTATGAAGCATGCAATAAATGAATGTATGAGCACGTGTTCGCGTGTCTACAAACATGCAAAACCACAAAAGAAACATACAGCAGATGATCTCAGCTGACTGTCTGCATTATCATCATCCTCTCCGAACCCTTCTGCTATCAATCGCATCAAGTTATGTGCCACCTTGATATTGACCAGGTCCCCCGCATGCTCAAACACCTTATTCATGGTCTGCAGAGTAAATACATCAGGCATTGCTAACATTGAACAAACACTTTTAAGTAATAATATTGTATATTTAATAATATAGGGGAAAGCCATCATTATAATTACCTTTATAAACCAGTGGTTACTTGGAGCAAACTGCTCTGCTAGCTCCACACACCGAGATGCTATTTCAGTTTTGTAATGATTATCATTAATGCTAATCATGTAATCAATCATGCGGTCAACAATCACTTCCACGTTGGATGACTTGGTCATTTTATAAAGTAGTTCGAAGGTTTTTCGCTTGAGAGTATCATCTGGGTCCTGTGACATGCAAAATAAAGTTTAAAGGAAACAATATATTACAAAATGGTGGCAAGGGAAACCATAAAGATATGTCATGAGAGATTGCTTATCCAATCAATGCTTCCAATAAGTCCCAGGCCTCCCAACACACAAATTTACACACATCCACGTACAGTATACATTTTCTCTTTTTCAGATAGAAAAGAACTAGCAACAAGTAGATCACATAAGCATAGAATGAGCTGCTTCATTTCCATATCACATTAGTACTTGATATCCCACTTCCATTCAAATTTTATAAAGTCAATAGCACACCTAAAGATGAAGAAAAAATTGTATAATTTTGCTCAATAGTTTTTTCCCCCTCCCTTCCTCTAATGGTGACAATTTTGATATACAAAGAAGAAGTTGCAAAACATCTCACAACCCCTTCACAAAACATACATACAAATAGATAACAGCTGCCAATATGTCTATAAACTCAAACAAATACATAGCGCAATCAACAAGCAAAACCCATAAATGATTCCTCCTGAAAAATCCTTTCCCTTAATCAAATGGCCCAAGGATCACTTATTCTTCTCCTCCGTCCTTTCTCTCCACCGTATGTCCAAAAAGTAAAAGTAACTGCAAAAACAACCATACACCATACAGTTCCAATTTTCTTTCCAAACGAAACAGCCAACACCCTAGCCACCAAAAGTAATATTAAAAAAAAAGAGCATATTTACCAATAGAAAAATAAAATAAAATAAGAAAATAACAATATGGAATCTAATCGTATGTTATAGTTACAATCCCAAGAGGTGAAGTCATATAGCAACATCAATGGAATGAATTAAGAAAATTATGTAGGGACGAAACAGAACAGGAACAGAAACAAAGACCTCCAACAGCTTTATGGACCCAAACAAGAGTAATCTCATAAGCATCTGAAAGAATAATCTCCCTCACCTCTAAGCAATCAATAACAGCCAACTGATGTTGTTCAGCAATCTCTGGACTTGTCTTTATCAATCGACCAATCGCATCAATGCCCATATATTTTAAGTTATGACTATCACTCTGCCAACAAGTTTACAATATTATAAATGCAAGTCATTACCAAAGAAGCCAAATTAGATTGAGAAATGACCATGCACACGGCTATAGGACCAAACCTTCAAAAATCTGGCAATAACATCAGCTGCAGATTCTAATAACTTCTGATTTGGATATATTGCAGAAACACAGCATATGCACTCATAAAGAACAGCATTTCCTATATTACTCGATGAATCACACTTCCTGAATATGTCACCTATGACAGTATACATGTTCTCACTTGCTTGCTTGTCCCCACTTCCCAGCAAGGCCAGAATTTTCAGCAATCTGATCTGCATAATTAAACTATGATTTGAATTAACCACATCTCTTGGAAAAAAGGGGCAGTAGATTGACAAATATAGGTGAAAGTAAACATAACTGTACAATCAAAGACAGTCAAGCAGACATATTATAAAGCTTGGGAAACAAAATGATGCCAAACATAGTATGGCACTAATCAAGTGAAGTAAATTAGTTTTAGAATTTTTTTTTAATAAAAAAATCCCCAAGGGTGATATATGTTCTATTCAACCGAATATATTTTTGAATATCCCAGGAAATTAAATAGCCATTGAAGTAGCATTTTTTTCCAAAAAAAAAAATCCATGCGACGAACAAGTACACATTTTTCAATATGAATCAAAACCAAGCAAAAGAGGAAAAGAATGAGAGCAAAATATGTGACATACCTGAATGAAAGGAGCTGGCATCTGATGGTAATCGTAACTCTTAGGCAACCTATGTTCGGCTACTTGTTTAAGAATGTTTACAAAGCTGATTACTAAGTCCTTGTAAGAATTGACATCTATCGTTATAAGATCAAAAAGAGGGCACAATGTTGCACCCATGACCCCAGGATCATTATCACAAAGCCTCTGCCACAAAGCAAACGATACTATTAAATACATGAGAAAACACATGTAAAGAACATGGAGTTAATAAATTGAAAACCTCGAAATTTTTGAGCTGTAGCCTTCAGTTAATGCTTGAGCAGCAAAATTAGCAGGAACTAATTGGTGAAAAGTAGCTAAAATAGAACACTATATATACATTATCGTTTATACATTAAATAACAATACACTATACCAGTATTCATTAAAATTTTAACTACGCGTACATTTGATTTACAACAAAAAAGGGAAAACAATCAACACCCACCTTCCTGAAATTCGAGACGAGATGCTGAACAGAGGAAGAAGACTTCTGATAAAACCTGTGAAGCGCCATGATAGCTTTCTTTCTCACAGCCTCTTTAGAATGGCCCAAAAGCTCAACAACTTGCGGCAAAATCGCAGGAATCGTTTCTTCATTAATCAACTTACAAACAGCATTCAAAGCAGCACAAACCACCAAATAATTATCCGATTTCAAATCCTTCTGAATTGTATTAACAATCAAGATAATCAAATCATGATCCTCGTTCAAGAACAAAGTAACAGCCAAATACCCAGTTCGTTTCAGGACCAAATTATCATCGTGGGTCATTTTAACAGCGTGAATATACCCAAACGACGCGTCGTGACCAAGCATCTCGACGTAGACGAGACGAATGATGTACTCCTTCATCTTCCGTTTGGGAATATCAGGCTCGGAGATTCGGCCTTTCAGAGTCTCGATCTCGTTGAGTATAATTCGGTCTTCCTCCGCCTTGGATCGGGCTTCGCCAATGGATTTGACGAGGTCGAGAAACTCCTTGGATTGGCCAAACCCGCCTTGGGAGCCCATTGCGAGCTCCCTTCCGATCGTCTTCAATTGCTCCAGCTTTGCTCTTTCTTCTTCTTTCGTTGGTTTACTATTGAAGTGAATTGAATTGATTTCACTTACGAAAGAGTGAGGGAATGCGAATTCTCGCAGTACAAAATCAACGAGGGTTTCGTCGAGCTCACTCTGTGATGATAATTAGATCTAAGATTTCTGGCTTCGCACGTCTTCTGTTAGAAGAATAAAATAGACAAATTTGGTTTGTTTGGTTCTACTTCTGTGTATGTCTTGGCCTGCTCTTGTTTTAAAATTTTCTTTCAATTTTTTTTTTTATATACATAAATAGAATGAAATGAGAAAAAAAAAAAGAATATGAAAAACAAATAATTTAGAATATTAATTTAAAATTTAATACAAATTTTTTATATATTAATTAAAAATTAAATCAATACAAATATAAAAAAAAAAAAAATTTAAAATCTAATGCAAAATCTTACGATATAACATGTCACTAGCTTATAAATTAATAAAAAAATTATTATTATTTATACAAATATGAACCATAATGCAACATTACTCATCCGTGTCGAATATAATTTATTTTATTTTATTTATATAAAAATATAAAATATACGATAATAATATAATATTATTATATTAAAATTAAATAATTAAAACATATAATATAAAATTTTAAATTATTTAATTTAACGATAATAATGTGACAATTACTACATATATTAAATAGTTAATAAAATTGAAATCTCAAAATGTAAAAGATGAATTATCTCTCTAAAAAAAAGTTTAAAGACAATAATTTAAATGATAAAAGAACTTGATTTGTAATTATTTGTATAATATGGTAATACATTAATACAATTGATAAAATACAAAATTGAATATCCAAGTTCAATAATTTATACAAATTTGATATCTAAGGAATACTTGACAAGCCCAAAACGAGGAAGCAAATGAGCCGACAACAAAATACGATTAGGCCCAAATGATGGGCCCAACAGTGATCTTGTTCTGAATGCAGACAAGAATGGTGTTCCTTCCTTTGCCAGAAACTTGTTCCGAACACAAAGAAAGAGCAGTTACTTAGGCTGGCTGGCTGGCCTCAAAAACTACGTTTTTGATGTCTGTCCTTTCCCTAAACTAGAAAACTTGGAACTCTCGGATCTCCCGAAATTTCACAAGATTCATCTCCATGACTGAGAGCTCATTTCTATCCCTACTGACGCGCGATCTCTCTTCAATGGAAAGCCGACGTGTTTCTTCTCAAAGATGGAGATAGATTTTAATAATATTCTCATGGAATCACCAAAGTTTCAAAAATTATTCCAACTCCAACAAATATTGGAATGCATCTCCCCTTCTGTTGATCGGCTTTCTTTTTGTTTTACATCAGTTATGCAGTTTGTGCAGGCAAGCCGCTAGCACAGGTCCTTTGCTCATACCGCTAACAGAGCTCTGAAAATTATTTGCTCAAGAGAATTAGAAAAACCCCATGCACGTTAACCAAACTCTGGTTACTAATATATGTACAAACCTCTAGCTACTAGCTTGCAATTACAACGTACGGCTGGTACAAGACTAGATTGATCTCGCCATTTGAGGCATGCAGATGGGCGTGACACAGAAAAACAATTGAGCGTGGCTCAAGAGAAGAAACTGGGCTACAGTAAAGTGGATCAGGCCCAACCATTCCTATATACGGTAGGAACAACTGACCATCAAACATGACAGTTTTCCTTTCCTTTTGCCTTACGCCAAACAGAAAAGCGCGGTTATTTGATTCTTCCGGAAACACAGAAAAACAGAGAGAAGATGGAGAGTTCGAACACAAAAAATTGCACCGGAATCATACATAGGAAGTTTCATTAGTTTGATTTCTAAGCATGAGATTCGTTACGAGGGCGTTCTGTATCTCCTCAACGTTAATGATTCTGCCATTGGCCTCAAAAACGGTTCGTTTCATCGTTCTCCTTCTTGTCTTTCTCTGCTCTGTTTGCATTATAATGACTTGAAATGTGCATTGTAGGTTAGTTTGATGAATTTTATTCTCTATTTATTACAGTGCGTTGCAAGTTTGTTGAAGTTTTGCGGATTGAGGAAATTTTTTGAGGTTACGGATAAATGTTTAAAAGTGCTTTTTTAGTAAAATCACTCCACGCAAAAGCACTTATAAGTTCTTGGAAAAAGCATTCTCATAAAAAAATTACTAATGTATCATGCGCACGCCTGAACAGGCGGTAAAGAGAATAGTCTTTGGTTTTGGTACTTGCTTCCTTCTCAGGTAAATTATGTGTTTAATGCTTTGAGGGAAAGATAATATATGTGTGTGTGTGTGTGTCTCTATATATATATATATATATATATATATATATATATATATATATATTTGTCTATTGAATGATGTTGCAGTAAGATCTTATGGTACGGAGGAGCGAAAGAAAGATGAGCCGCAAGTTTTGCCATCTGAGAAGGTTTACAAATACATTCTGTTCCGCGGAAGCGACATTAAGGTAATGGAGATTGTGATTGCTTGTTATTGGATCTATTTGTTTTTTTCTTTTCGTTGCAAGGCCAATCTTTGAGACAATTTGTGTTCAGGAAGCAGGATACCAGAAAATTTATTTGCTTAGTAGTTTCTTGAAGCTGTATATTCTTTATTTTTTTTCCTTCATTATTTTCTCTATTTTCTTCTGTATTCATAGTAGTTCAGGTATGCACCGCATGGTGATTGTTTCTCATTTTACATTGACCATATAACTGATCCTTTTTAGGATATTGATATTTTTTATGATGCCATTACAAGTAGGCATATGCATACAGATTAGACAGACATATCAAGTAACTTGTGTATGTTAATACGTTGGCTTGTCAAGTATATGAATTATCCCTTATTATTTCTTTCATTTCAGGATTTGGAAGTTAAGTCCTGTCCTCCTTCACAGAAAGAGGAAGATCAAACTTACCAAGATACTGCTAGCATTCAGGTATTGACATGTGGAAATATACAACGAATATCGATTTTTCAGCATTAAAAAGGGAAATTTACTTGCTTTTTCTTTGCTCTTTTTTTTTTTTTTTTTGGCTTTTCTTTCACGGTTGCAGTATTCTGGGATGCCTATGAATTCTCCACCGTCAGTATCAGTTGCTGGTAAAACTTTGATAGAATCAAGGAAATGGCAGGATACTCCTACTTTGACTAGCAGAGTCATTTCAGGTGCAATGCCTTCACATCAACCGGCAACTCAAGTTGGTCAATTGAATCATCCCCAAGCTACCCAGAGTGCTGCTTCACCATCATTTCCAATGCCAATGTATTGGCAAGGATATAATGGAACATAAATGAATAGTTTTTACCCTCCAAAAACTCCTCTTCCTTTTCAATCTCCATCCACAGTGTCATCATCCTTAACTGAGCAGAATGGAATTCCAACTTCTCTGGTCCCAGGATTGAAAACTGCATTTGGATGTGTTGCTGGTGATCCTTCATCAATTGCATCCTAATTTTTCATCCTCTCTTCCATCTACTGCTGCATATATGACTGATCATAATCCAGCTTTGTCTTAGGTTCTTTTTTCTTGCCAAGACACCAAAACTATTAAAGCTCCAATTGCTGGCAAATTGGTCTCTGATCCTGTACTTGGACATCCTGCTCAGTCCATGCATTTTCCTGCATCACTCTTTCTAGGTTCTGCTTCTGGCCCTTGCCAACACCACCGCCATGATTGTTAACTGCAGATCAGTTAGTGCCATCTGGACCACCTGCGCTTTCTTCCACACAGGCAATGTATGCTGATAAGAAGGATATGGGTGCTATGCTACCAACATCATCTAATCCTCCTGCTACTGTGTCTCCTCAAGTAACTCAACCACCAATGTTGCCATTGCCAAGTCCTACACTACAGGTTGGGATTCTTTAGCTGAATTTTTTAATTCTTTGACTCCAATCAGTTGTTCTTATTTGTTTTACATCCATTTGCAACGGCCCTCTCCTTAACAGTTGTGCACTAACAGTTCTGTGGTGCTTTTATGTTCTGTTTATTTCAAAATGTGAAATTAGCCATCATCTTTGGTTCTATTTTAGTCAGGATGCAAATATATTGAACATATTTCTTAGTTAAATATTTCCCAAATTTAAGATAACTTTGCTTAAATCATTCAAAGGTGAAGGTTATCCCAAAGATAAGCCTTTAAAGCTGAATTGTTGAGCAGATGGAAATGTTAGATAAAGGAAAGATAACAAACCAGTATGGTTGATTTAGGCAAGATTCTAATACAAGACTACTGCTACACATGCAAGCCAAAAGCCACCTAAGTCCAAACCTGTCATAGATGGATGGATGAGCTTTGATTATCCATCTGCCATGTTTTGTATTTGGTGTTTATGAGTAATTTGGTAGGTACCTTGCATTTCTTTCTGATAAATATGAATGACAGTTGCAATGGTAAGTCTAAACATTTAGATAAGATATGTGGACTCTTAAAATTTGACTGAAGTTTCTGGTTAAAGTATTGTGGATTTTGCAGTCTCAATACTATACGACACATTTCACTGAAGAATTTGATTTTTAAGCAATGAATGAGAAGTACAAAAAGGATGAACTATGGGGTCATCTCGGAAAGGCAAAGCAAGATGGTAAAACTAATAATGTTGAGGATAATGCAACTGATCAGAGCTTGGGGACCAAAGAAGCTCACGGCCTGATAAAAAATATCGATCCTAAGGTAGGTTTTGAATTGTTCTACACATGATCAAATTTTCCTAATTTTGGAAAATTGTTTTCGACAATAGATTTTGTGGCTAAGGTCATGTATTTACATGAATTTAAATGAACGTATATGTTCTCTTCAAAATTGACTTTCATCTGTGCTTTTGTTACTCTATGTGCAGCCTGCGTATAAGAAGGATGATTTCTTTGACATAATTTCCTTCAATTCACTCAGCCGTGGAACAAAGTATGGACAGAATCGTTTCTCTGAACGAATAAAACTGGATACTGAGGTTTGCTCACATAAATAGAATACTGTTTTCACTTACGAGAAGTGAATACCGAATTGAGCAACTTCAAGTAATGCTTCATGGATCCTTGATTTCCTTATTATTGTTTTATTTTACAGACTTTTGGCAACTTCCGACAGAGAGAGCTAGATTATGCTGCTGGATGAGGCAGAAATTATTGGGTTCGTACAGTAGGGAAAGGGGACATGGTTATGGTGGAAGGGTATGTGGTGGAAGCATGCATAACTAATGCAATATGGGTTTTAACATTCAACAAATATCCATGTCCATCACAGTTTGATCTCAAGGGAAATGATGCACATTATCCGAAGATTTTTCGTATGGAGATGTTTGGTAAGAACGAGCAGGTATTGTTAGTTCATGAATATATATATATATATATATATATATATTTTGGCCCACAAACTGGTCTTTCACATCTGCTATCTGATTATGTGAATAGTGATATTAGATTCTCGGTTTCTAATCATGTATTGTCGATGTAGTGCTGTGTATAAAACGGTTTAAGTATGCCTTGTGCTGATCCTGCTGTTCTTCTCCAGTGACAACTGAAATGTATTTGGATTCACATATAAACTTCCGAAATGGATTCACTTCGCTGCATTTTTACAAATCGTGTCATTCTATTATTAACCTGCTACTCCCATGGCTTCAGTTTGGAAATTTTTTAATCCACTTCTGGGCTTCTGGATAGCAAATTCGGCCGGTCTCTTTTGGCCCAACATGAACCTTGATGGGCAGCCTGTTTACAAGCTGCATTAATTGGTGGGTGGAATTAGTGTTAGGATTGACATTTAAAACTGACATCTGACATGATCATTTCTTCTTTTCAAGTAGGAATTAAATCAACAAAAAGTGGTTTACTGTATTGAGTTTTCTTAATGCCAAAAACAATAATTAATTGTATTTTCATTATGGTTTGATTTCCGTGGTGAATGGTCTATATCGATATCGACAACAAACTTTAGTGGATGAGATACAAACTAATGAACTGTATCTGTCGTCTTTTTGATCATGATTATCATTTCCTTTGGACATTATAGACCCATTTCCTAATATTCAATTGCCAAAAAAATATAATGTATTTGCTTTATCTTCAGCTGGTGTAGCTGTTTCTGGTGGAGTTCTTTCTTCTCCCCAACCCAACCCATCAGCTAAAAATTGCCGTGTCTATCACTCTCTCTGCTTTGCGTATAAACAAAACAATTCCTCTTTTTACGCCGCTTCTTAGCGTCCAATTTGAAAAAATTGCAACTAAAAAAAATTAAGAAATTTTACAATTACAGCTGTATGCACCTTGGTGCTACGCACTTTTTATTCATCAATTCTGTGCATGTATTCTTCTAAGTTGTTCAACTTGACTCTTCCTTGTTGTCACAATGGCTGCAGCCAGTGTTGAACCCAAGCTAGCCAGAACTAGACCACCGGCACCAATATAGACTCCATCTTTGACTAGGTAACATTCTCGGTCTAGCCATCCTCTTCCATATGGCTGCTCTCTGCTCATACTCGTGGCTCCACTTAATAAAATCACAGCAATTCCAAAATTGATCCTGTTTCATTAATGCAAGTCACAAAGTCAAAGAATTGCCTTCTATTCTTAATCAAACCACATGTTTCTGTTTTCAATTATATTTATATTTTCCGGGTGTTGAATCTCAGATCAGAAGAATCTCAAACATCTCCAGCTGTCCCATGCTCTATAATCCTTTGTTTTCTTTGACAACCTGGACTCATTTGAAAATCGAGCCAAAGTTTCTAGAAAAAAGATTGGATAGAGCATGAAAGCTATTGCCTAATGTGATGTGGGTCCATTGAAGTGGTAGCATGGTGTAATTTCTACGTCAAGAGAATGACAACTTACCAGGAGAAAATTACAAGACCTGTGGCAATGCTGGGCTTTCTAGTGCTGGAACTATTCCCTTTCTCTCTTGAACAAAAGTTTCTGCAAATTACCATGTTTCCAATAGCCTGAGCAATAGTTAGACAGATTAAAGCTGCAATTCCAAATCCATATGCATGACTTGCTGGCAAATAACACAGCTTTCCATCCACTTTGAGATCTTTCCTCTGCCACATAAAGATAAATTATTACCTCTCCTTGCTTGCGATGAAAAGAGAATATATTCATATACTTGTCACTAAAATTTATTTACCTTTGCTTTCTTAGTCTCTGCAATGAAACATGAAACGAAGGAGACAAGGCCAAGGGAGATGACTATGCAGAAAATGAGCACAAAACCGTATCGTTGTTGTTTTTCCATGGAGGGTTTGTGTTGTTGCTGAGGCGGGGAGAAAATGAAGAATTAAGAGAGGAGGAGAAGAAGAAATCTTGAAACTTACTCAAGGGATAGAAGAAAAAAGAAAAAGTGGTGGAATCACATTGGTTCTGGTCATTCTTCTCTTGTTTAGATTTCTTACCGTGTGGTGTTGGTGGTGGTGGTTGAGTCTTCTTTCTTCCAAATAAGTCTTTCATTGCTTTGAAGTAGAGATACCATTTCTAACTGTATTTAGATGGTTTTGGAATATTGTTGACACTTTTTTCTCTGTGTCCAAATTCTTCTGACATGATCAAGAGTTGGTCAACTTTCTAATGGTTGTGACTGGTGAGTTTTTCCTGGATGAGATTTGAGAGAAGACAGTGACAAATTGATGGCTTTGAGGCTTTGTCTCAGTCCCTTTGGAGGGAACTCAACTGGGATTTTGACATATTTTATATTTCTATTTGGCCTTCTTGACAATCACATGCTAGGGGAAAAAAAAAAGTTTTAGGGGAGCAAATTGCGCTGGAACTGGATTCCATATGTATATTAACATACACCTTCAAGGATTCGGTGCTTCCCCTCCTGTTGTTGCTGCTTTAATTCTACTTCTTGGTAGCTTCCTTAAAAGATAAGAATTTTTTTCATTTTTGTTTTCTGTTTCACTGTATTTTTCTAACTCTCTGCAGAAACTTCATAAATATAAAGAAGAACATCTTCATTAAAGCTTGCATATAAATTATGTAATGCGTCTTCCACAAATATGCCTTTCCTCCCCTCTCCCTTCTTCAGCCACCATGGAATTGGACCCATTCATGGCCGCTTCTGACTTTTCTTAGGACTTTACACAATCACCAATAATATTCATTTACTGGTCAATAATGCTAGAAAAAAATTAACTGTCGTGCCTCTGTTAATCTTAGTTAATAGCTCCCAGTTTGTCCATCGGAAGAACGATTTAAAATACATTCTTGAACCACTAAAGTAAAGAATCCCTTGAGAAGATTAGAAGAATTTATTCTTGCTGTACAATTGAAGCTACACTTGAAAGTCACACAAACTTTATTCTTTTCAATGAAGTTGCTGAACTAGAAAACTAATACATAGAATCAGAATAACACAACATCCAAGACAAATCAATACTTAACTCTTCTTTCTCCGAAGGGCCTCAAGAACTGATTGTGCAGTACAGTAAGCAATTGCCTGGACAGTAACCATAGGGTTCACACCTAATGCAGTTGGAAATACACTTGTATCTGCCAAATACAATCCTTCTACTTCCCATGTTTCCCCCATCTGATTAACTACTGATGTTTTCGGATCAATTCCCATCCTGCAACTCCCCATTTGATGAGCTGAACATAATGGCGTCGACAAATCTCTTAATGGCCTTGAACTTTCTCCCTTCACAAATCTCTCAAACTCATCTGAGCTTGCTTTCTTTATATTTAAGGTCTTTCCTTTGCAGTGATGTGTCCCAATTTCTTCTGCTCCGGCTGCAGCTAGTATCCTTAGTATTTTCTCTAATCCTTTCTTCAGATTCTCTTCATCTGTAACTTCCATTTGGTAACTTATTGTGTGTGGTGAACTTACTACTCCTGATCCTTCGTCCCTCACCAATGCAAATATATGTGCAGTTCTTGAGTATTTGCACATCCGCAATTTTATGTCTATACCAGAAATCCATGGTATCAAACTTGAGAACATTCCTGGATGCAATGCTGGTGTTTGTAACACTGCGCCATATCCTGACTTGTCAAAGTCTGCAACAACTGTAGACATAGCCGTTATTATCCCTCCTTCATAACTCTTCTTCCCTTCTTCTGGCCATTCAGAAGATGTCTCCGGGAAATATCCCCATGCCATTGTCACAGGATGAAGATGCAGGTTTTTCCCGATGTTGGAATTCTTCAAACCACTTCTTTTTAACAAAGCTGGAGTACTCAGGGCACCACCGGCAACAATTGTCACCTTTGATTCAACAATGCAGATTTCTTTCACTCCTCTATTTTCAAATTCAAACGCAATCCCACTTGCAACATCTCGATTTCTTCCTTCTATTTTCTCGTGTAGAACTTTTACAGCTTCACATCTAGGAAGAATTGCACCATTACCTGAATTCACCAAATCCACTAGCCATGTCTCTGATGTACCTTTCTTCTTCCCGTCCTTGCAGCCTAGACAGCACCATCCACAGTAATGATTTGGTGGCGAATTTCTCGGTATTTTGTTCACAGGATAACCCAATTCTTTGCACCCTCTTCTTAAAACTGCATTGTTAAATCCTTCTTCATCAACTTCTGATTGAACTCCCATTTTCTCACACACTACCTCCATTGCTTCCTCGTATAATTTACTGTCAAACAATTCGAGTTTATATTCATCACACCATTCATTAACAACATGTTCTGGAGTCTTGATTGAAGCTGACCAATTGATTGTAGATCCTCCACCAACAGTAGAACCTGCAAGGAGTATCACCCCCATATCATCTGTGGCCATCAAACCGCTGGACAAATACATTTGATTCATCGTTTTTCCTTCAAGAAGTGAAAGATTGCTTCTAGCAAAATAGCTCCCTTTCTCCAAAACAAGCACTTTGTAACCAGCTTTTGCTAAAACACCGGCAATAACACCACCACCTGAACCAGAACCAACAACAACTGCATCACATTTGACAACTAAAGGTGGAGAACTTACACTGCTGGCTGCTGATGAATTTCTCTTCTGCCGGACAGAAACAGGGAAACCAACTTGCCGAAGACTGTCAGCTACAATTTCTCTTGGGAGTTTCATATTAATCAAACCTTTGTAAAGAGGTCCATACAACTCTTCTTCTAGATCAACTTTTTCCTCTTCTTCATCTTTTAATCCTTCATTTCTGGTTTCTTTCAATGCTTTGGATTGCCTGGATTTCGTCTTGAACTCAGGGTCCGGTCCTTTGTAGCCTATTGCCTTCCATGACAAGTTCTCATTCTTCTCATTTACCTGAAATTTAGAGTTCATTGTCACACATGCAATTTAGAAAAAGAACACAGAGCACTTGAAAAGGATTTCCTACCAGTTAGATTTGAGAAAGTTTTAGAACAGTTGTAACATATCAATATAAATGATACAGTAGATTCATGTAATTATTACAAAAAAAATTTATTTATTAATAATAAATAAAAAATATTAAAAATAAATTTTATAAATTTTTTTATCACATATTAATTTAATTGAAAGTCATTTTTTTTAATTTTTTTTATTTATTATTAATAAATAATTTTTTTATTAATTAAATAATTTTATTATATTACTTATATTAATATAATAAAATTAATTATTTCACTTAAAAAAATTTTCACTAATTTTATTGTTGAGATTTTGAGTTCTAAGTTTTTAGGTCTTCATAATTTTTTGGGCTAAATCATGGGCTTGATTGCAAAATATTTTAGCCAAAGCCCTGCCCATTAATGAGGGTTTAATTTTTGCAGATACTTGTAGTAGACTTGTAGTTAGCATTCAATGCGGCACCAAATTCCCAATATTAGACAAAACACCAAGAATTCAATTGAATTACCAACCATTTGTTGTTCAGGTTTCTGTTTTCTTTGCTAAAATCATAAATCAAAATCAAGTAATACGTAAGACACTTTTTTTTGACAAGGTTCTTTATAGGTAATTAATACTCACCACAAAACACACCTAATCTTGACAACTACATAGCGTAGCCATAACTTTAAAGCAGCCCATAAAACTTCATAGCACCACCAAGGTGCCAAATCCTTGCTTCATATAACAAATTAACCATGATTTACTAGTTTGGTACTTGATTCTTTCGTGCATTTTAGTCCTCACCTAAACGTTATAACTGATCGACCTAGTTAAGAGCAAAAGAAAATTGAAATCTCTATCAACTACTCTTAAGATGTTATATGAATGTGGCTAAATTTTGCATGCAAGGACATTTTCCATGTATTCGAAAACTGGAAAATTTGTTGTCATAGTCTAATCTTTTTAAGGCCGGTTGAGTATCGTTTTCAGAAATTTATTTCGATTTTGTAATCAAAATAAAAAATTGAAAAGAAAGAAAAGAAGTGCCTGGGTGAAGAAGACAAGTAGAATAAGAAGCTTGACGGCTTTGTAGAGCATTCTGAGATGATAGAAATAACTGAGACACCATGAACGCACAACAGCTTCTCTTTTCTGCTGAGACAACTGAGGAAAGCTATGAATGTACGGAAATTTACTTGAAATGCAAGCACTTCCACACAATATCAAGCTTCCAATGCATGTCGATAAAAGCCACAATGTCAAACGCACCAACTTTTTCTTCGGATGTTCAAGCCTCTCACTCATCAACCCTCCTAGCTGCAGACATATGCACGCAACAAATGAGCAACTACAAAACCTTCTTTTTTTTTTTTTTCTTTTTTGGTTAAAAAAAAAAAAAACAAAAGTGCTTCTTCTAAAAGCACTTCCGGGATAAATTAGTTGGAATACATACACGTTCCGGGGTTCCGGCCATGGAAGCGGAGGACTGGAAGAAAGTGAGAACATCCTTGTCGATGGTGGGCTTGACGTCGGTGGAGACATCAATGGAGGGTAAAAAGGTGTCACAAAGGGAAGTAAGTGATTCCATTTCACGGCAGCTGAGGGAATTCACATAAAAGTGCTTCTCTTCTCCCCAAAGCTGAAGAGAATCTTTGGCAATGCTTCCCAATTCAATCACCATCTTCTCTACTTTCCCATCACCATTTTTCTCCATACTTGACAAATATTGCAGAGCTAGAGTGAAGAACCGATACTAGAATCGAATGGGAGTAAATACTTGCCTAAACGTGCTGGTATATATAATAAGAAAGTGTTTGAGAATCAAAATTATTTAATTATTTAATGAATAATAAATAGAATCTCAAACAGAAATGGAGAGAACCAGTGGAGAAGATGAGTAACCGAAGTGCAAGATCACAGCATTTATGCGAGTGTCGAGAAAACCAGACGTGTAAAACAAAAATAAATGGTATCTCTGCATCTGCCACCAGTAATAAATTAAATAATATTATACAAAATTGACCAGAGTTTGAGAGGGGTGAATGCATGTGCCTCTATTCATCAACATAAAGCCAATCATAATGCTTACTGTTTCTGTTTTCACTCTTAACCACCTGTTTTTATTTTATATTATCTTATTAGTTTTTGATTTGACAATGCAACTTGCATGATTTGTCAATTTGTAAGAGTTTGACCAAAAAACAAATAATAAATAATGTAACTTGCGTGCTGTTATTACTTTGTAAATTATAATAATTTTAGATAAAGTTTTAAAATATAATTTTTATTAAATTTAATATTTAATTAATATTAAATCAAATTTTAAAATTTTAACACCATTAAAATAAAATATAGCTAGGATATAAATAAAGAACGAATCTGCTCTCTGGTCATTCGAATTGCCATCGATAACATAAAATATGTTATGATCACAACTTAATTACGACGGCCATGCTTTGAAATATGTCTAAATTAAGTATTTTAAGCAGTAGCCTGTGCATTGGCTGGCCAATTAGCCATGCAATCCGATGATATTATTTCCAATGATTAATTAATTTCTTTCTGTGGATATTCTTTCCTATTTTTTTACAGCTTCTTCGTTGTCCTTCCATAAGTGCTTAGAGCCCAATGAATATATAATGTCACAATAACTATTGACTATGACTAATTAAAATAACAAATTATTGTACCTATATATCTCAGCATGCATGATGCATGCAATTGATTGGCAATATATATAGCTTCATTAGTATTCTTATTTTGTTTATTTTTATTATCTTATTTGATCTCTCTCTTTACACATCATGTAGACATTTCCATGTTGAATAATTCATGGTCATATTTTATGGCTTCTTCGACCTATGTCTATATTTGTTCATGTATTTGGTATAGCTTGGGGCATTAGTTGAACATGGCAAATTAAATACAATGAATGTACTACAATTATGTAATGCACTAAACAAGAATAGTCTCTATTGAAACATTGCTATCATGTTTAATAACAATTATGTTATGTCGGATATTATTGATTCATACATATTCACTTAATCCTACTTCGTGGTCCATTCTCTATTATTTACTTTGCATTGTCGAGAACGTTTTTTTCATCTTTTGCTTGATGTGATGACTTTGAAAACCATATAATTTAGGCTGTAAGTGATAGGTGGTGGTGTCTTTTGCATGTTGTGGAAATTCTTATGGGTTTCGACGGGTAACCGAAGCGACAAGCCAAGTACCACAGGCTGCACAGCTTTCCCACCACTGCTTTTTGCAAGTACTTGTGTCATTAAATTGCTTTAGCTGAATTACATGTCAAATAATTGATTTCTAACTTTTGATTAATTTTCGTTCCTCCAACAAAGTTCTTTGTAATCAATGCTTCACTTTGTTATCCCTACAACTTTTAATGAGGAAAAATTTGGCCACCAACACCATTTATTAAATAATCCCGTGGTTTCCAAAAGCACTTCCTCATATGTTTCCTTCACAGAAAGCACCTTGAGCATTTACTTTCAAGAGACTATTGATTAAACAATCTGAAATTGCGTAAGAATTTGGCGTTGCCGACAACTTACTTGACTGCTGTCTGGGTGAGAGTGTGTTGGATGCCCACAAGTCACAACTTGGACAGCATGCTTTAGCTGGTGGTTACATTGATTGTCTACATAATTCAATGGTCGTTTACTCATTAGCAGCAATCACACACAGATTCTTCTTCTCACCAAAAGTCAATGAATATTATATGTATATTATATCCTTGGTTTGGCTGGTTTTGATCTTGCGGACTATTTCAGCCCACTTTCGGCTTTACGTTATTGGCAGCTTAATTGTAATTAAAATATATAGAGAGAGAGACAGACAGGTTCAGCTTAATTTGTTATGAAATATAATTCAAACAAGTTTTCACAATCCATATTGTCTTGTCAGGGTTTGAAAGGCTGACGGATATTACTGGAGAAACGATCGAGTATTTAATTAAATGCCGTAATCAGTGGCGTTAAATATAATCAGTTGCGGTACATAATGCACCCACTCTGAGCAACTTTGAAGACCAATTGTACTTATCATAAAGTCAATTATTTTCAATTAATGTTGATCTATTAATTGTTCTGGTAGATGGCAGGCTGTAGATAGCAGGCTGAAGCCCCCATCTTTCAACTTAATTAACAGTCTTCTGATGCAATATCAAAAGTCCCAATCAAGAATTCAAAGACCAACAGATAATTGATTAACGATAAGCAATTAACTTACCTCTTGCATGTCGTATCCTCAACTTCTACATGTAAAAACTCTATCTTACAATTAAGATGGGGTCTTAGTCTAGTTAAAAGAACACCGATGACTGCCGATTTATATATTAGGTTTGACAAGGTCACCGTCAATTATAATCTAAAGCAGTATAGATATTAAATATTTAACATTATGTTTGATTTAGGTGCTATCCTCAACACCTAAATCGATTTAAGAAGCTGTCTTGTCCTGTCTTAGATGATATCTTATATCGGAAAGCTTGCATACGAAGGCCATGTGCACCGAATCTTAACGGACCCGGCCTTCTTTTTCTGCTTCTGCATGCAGCAAAAGCTTAGTCTTTATTTCTGAGGGGCCAGGATTTTAACAATATGCAAATGTCTCTTGAGGACAAATCGTAGCCCCATTTAGTTGAAGTATTAATTCGAATTTGGTGAATGGTGAAGCTAATTTTTCACAAATTAATGTGAGCAAAGTTGTGAGAAGAAACTTGGCCGACTATGACTCATGGAAATGAGTGCCACATACACTGACTGTCACAAAGTCCACTACTCATACATCTTACTTGGTTTTAATTTGTTCTCTGACTCTCTTCACTGAATTTGTCTTCCTGCAGATTTTCATGGATTTGATACATATATAGCCCTGTTAATTGATCTTTTTTTGGTTACAAAAATGAATTAATTCATCACTAACTAGAATTCATAAGTTAGACAATGGTATGACCTCTATAATATAAGTCATTGGCTGAAGTCCCAAGGTTTGATTCTCACACTTTTCACTGAATTTGTCGAGTTAGATTATTATTTCGTTAAGTAAAATTATCAATTATAATAGAATTGTTTATCTTTAAACTTAAATTTTTAAGTAAAGTAAAACTTGTCGATAGCTAAATTCATAGAGTACAAGTAGAAGTAGTAAGATTTTCAATTGTAGAGTAAACTCATATTTTTATGCCTGAATCACTTAATTCAGGATACTAACTATTATCAGGATCAATCCATTCACAGCCATAAATTACAAAGAATCAATATAACGAAATGAAAATTTTCTGCGTACAAGTGAATCGAGGAAAGCTATGAAATACATTAACCAACTCTCGGAGTTATACGAGCATGCAATGGGTTTTTCATATCGATTGTAAACTCTACTGCCTCCGATAAGTCAACTTCTTCACCATACACAGCAATCCACTCAAAATTCCAAATCAAATTCGCCACAAAATATTCTAAATCCAGAATAGCTAAATCGAGGCCGGGACAGATTCTCCTCCCTGCACCAAACGGCATCATTTTTATCTCTCTACTTCCTGTTATGTCAAAATTATTTCCCTCTCCATTTTTAACATCACTGAACAAAAACCTCTCAGGCTTGAATTCCAAAGGATCTTCCCACATATTCGGATCCCGCCCCGTATCTGCCACCAAGAAGTTCACTGAGATGCCTTGCGGGACAAGGTAGCCACCCAATTTGACATCTTCGGTCACCGCATGCGGCACTGCCGGTAAATAGACAGGTGGGTGACGCCTCAAACCTTCGAGAATTACTGCTTTCAGATATGGCAACCTGTGTAAATCATCCTCCCTAATGTATTGTTGTCGTTTTTGTAGAATGCTATTCATTTCAGCACAAATGTTTGCTTGAATTTTCGGATGCTTTACAATATTTGCCATGATCCATTGCAATGCTGTCGTTGTTTTCTCAGTGCCTGCGCTGATAAATTCATCGCTTAAACTCATTATCTCACTTTCTTCAAGAATTTTATGCTCCCCAGGAAGTCTTAAATCAAATAATGTATCTACATATGACTCGGAATCAATATCTTTCTCTTCATTTGCTTGCTTAATTTTCTTTCTTTCCCGAATCAAACCCACCAACACATTTTCTTTACTTCTGATAATATCACGAAATTTTTTCCAACGATTTCTAAACAAAATCTTCCCCAGATTTGGGATAATAGAAAAGACTTTAACTCCAGGGAAGGACTTACAAAGCCGATTTTGCGCATCTTCAAGTTTTCTAATCTCATTCTCTTCGACATTATCTCCAAAACAAATGAGAACTAACATAGAAAAGATTGCACGCTTAAAATGCTCATAAACAAAAACACCACCGTCCCCAAATTCAGATTCTTGTCTCAATCCCCAAATTAGGTTATCCAAAACACGTTTACGAAAATGAGAATACGATTTAATGCGAGACGGGTGGAGAACTCCGGAGGAACATGTGAGATTACGGCGAAGAACACGCCAAGTTGTTCCGTAACGAGACAGACCAATTCCTTTACGTTTGTCGGGAAATATCAGATCGGAAATGGTAGTTTCCGGGCGATCTGCAAACACGGCACCCCGTTTGACGAGGGCTTCGTAGGCTAGAGTGTTGTCTGCGATGAAAATGGACGGCTGAGATCCCAGTTTTACGGTGATGATCGGACCATATTTCTGGCGAATGCTAGAAAGAACGAGTCCGCATTCGAAGAAAGATATTCGATGCCACAAGAAGTTGGCGAAGAAATGAAAACTTGAAGGTCCCGGCGGGAGATTTCCGGTGCCGGTTTTTGATGGTAATAAGAGAAGAATAAGAATAAATCTAACAAGGAAACTGATGCAGAGAGAAATAAGAATGATAATATAAGATTGCATCTTCAATACCTGCTCATTCTCGTATCTTAATTTTGATTTTTGTAAATTGAAAGGTAATTAATTCTATTTTTATCACCAATTCCACATTTTATGTTGTTGTGTTTAACTAGATTTACATAAACAAATTAGTTATTATCTATAATTAATAATATTTATTATAGATCAGTCGTGTGTATATATACAGATTAATATATTTCTCTTTGATTTCCTCTTTCATTCATTTAGGAAATACAATTATTCATTTATATTTCTAACCATGGGTGAGGCTTCCGATGAAGTGGGGAATATCAGTTAATAAACCTCAGGAACCATATAAAACCCTAATTCCTTGAACACCATCTGCATTCAAACCCTTTGTCGTTCCAGAAGGAATTGAAGGAAACATAATTGCACTCTGAACTGAACTATGACCCAGTCCAAGAAGATGCCCAATTTCATGCAGTGCTACAGTCTGCAAATCAAATGAACCTGGAACTGCGCCCACAAACCAGGACTCATCTGCATCGTAATGGAATCTCCCATCTGTGGGTGCAAATGCGTGAGCTAGGGTTCCTCCACGTCCATAGAAGGTATGCCTATCCTTATGGTTACGTCTCTGAAAACTAATTTTGATATCGGCGTTTCTGTAATCCTGTACTTGCGAGAATCTGAATTGGCTGTTGGCAGCCCATGTTTGAAAAGCTCGTGCAGCGGGTTTTCTGGCATCAGCTCTGGTTCCTGGAAGAAATGCGTAAGTGAGTTGGTATTTGGAAGGTGGCCATTCAGGGCTTCTTGGGAAAAACGAATGGTGAGAGACTGCATGGAAATGGCTAGATTCTTGTGTTTTCTTGCCAGCACCCATTCTAGTTGTACCATTGACAATATCTGGAAATCCACACCGTGGCATTATCATCTTTGCTTGTATCCAAAACACCAGTGGAGTTTAGATTGTAATTGATTTGATAAGTTTTGATCGCGGATTCCAACAACTCATCAAAATCATCGTCGTCGGCATTTTTTTTATTCTTGGAACTGTTATACTCCAAGTAACCAAACATTTCCAAGTATTTTTTGAGCTCACGGGTGCCTTTAACCTTGTCACCTTTGTGACATCCTATCAAATTTTCAATAAATCCAAATGACGATTATTGCATTTGGCCATTGGAGTGCACTAAAACTGAATAATTAGAGAGAAGAGAAAGTAGGACGATAATAATAGCTTTAAACGCCATTGTTAAACAATACAAAACAACTAGAGAAAGCTCTCTTCACTCTTTGTGTGCAGAAGCCATATTAGGATATTTCTATTTATAGATTTCATCTAATTTATTCGATTTGAATACTTAATAGGGAATAGGATGAATTTTGTTTCTGGCGAGGTTGAATCTGTCGTTTGATATAAGGTAGTATAAGGTAGTATTAATTCTACGCCATTCTTACATTAATTCAATTGTCGTAGAATATCTACATTTGAGTAATCTTTTCTCTTAATAATAGAGATTATTGCCAGACATTGGACACGCATGCACAGATACTAGATGGCTTAATTTAAGGACCAATAAAATACCTCCGAAGTATAAGCAATTTGCTATATCATAATTAATTCTTACAACATAAAGGGAATATAACTAATTATTGCATTATATAACCTGAAGGTAAGGCAATGTTAAACAAGTGTCATTTTGATGTGTAGAATTAATTTTTTTCATTTACATTATCCTCAATGAAAAAATTTGCTTTTGATTGTTATCTATTGAATTAAAAACATAATAAAACAACTGACTTTTACTTATTTTAAATTAAAAGAATATAACTTCTAATTTGTAATTTTTTGTTGTTATATTATATCTTTTTATTTTATTAAACATGATAAGATAATCAAAAATTTAAGATACTAATTAGCTATCAAATATTTAGGTAGGTGTGACAATTTGTATTATGTAGTGTTAAATAAAAGATAATTTGAACTTGATCTGTTAAATAATAGTATTAAGAATTGAAAATCTAATTCACACAATTATTAGATGATTAAACAGATTATAATCATTTCACCTTTTTTATTTTTTTTGTTTTTTATATATTGTATTATATTTCTATATTATTTATGGTACTCTACTCAAGTGCTAATCAAATTTATTTTATAGATAACTAAATACTTTTTAAAATATAATAAATAGAACTAAATTTAAAAATAATAATAATAAAATAAATTTATAAAATTATAAATGAGATAACATATTATAATTAATCAAATAATTAATCGTGTCATAAATATATTATGTGTCAATAATTTTAAATTCGAATATAATATAATTATTAATTTTATCATGTCATAATATTTATTTAATAATTATACTATTTTATATCAGTTTAAACTTACAAATTTGTGTAAAATTCATGTTAATTTAACAGATCTTATTAAAAATTATCACCTTTATATTTAGGTGGTATGTTGGCATGAAATCTTTTCCATTCTATTGCTAACTTTTGAGATAATAAAGAATATTTTGTCCTTTTTTAAATAGTAAATGATGGATCAATTTTTTAATCTATGATTTTATTTATATCTCCAATTTTACATATATATATATATATGTATATATTTGATCTAAATTCAAGATTTTCCTAACTTATGTGTAAATTAGTGATCTAAATCAAATTTGCCCCCTTAGTTTCTCCCAAAGTCTAAATGACAATAGATTTATGCAGTCCTTGAACAGAAAAATCACACCCAAGGCTCCATTGAAGTACTTATACAAGTTTCCTTTTGACTCTTTTGTATCACAAACTATTGAATAGACCAAGAATATGAACAATTAATTACTTTCATGCAAGTGAACAGTCTCCGAGTCAAAAGCACCTTGAGTTTGCACCCACAGCCCATGGCTCGTTTGCATCGTAATGGAATCGTAATGGAACCTCCAATCTGTTGGTACATATGCATGAGCTGGCGTTCAAAGTGAGCAACTGCATGGAAATGGCTAGATCCTTGATTTTTTTTGTCTTTTCTTTCCGAAACGTATCGGAGTTGTACCAACGAAAATATCAGCAACTCCACAACGGGACTTTGTCGTCTTTCCTACAGTTGTCATCCAAAACCCAGTGGATTTTAGCTGCTTGTAAATTTTGTTGGCAGATTACAATAAATCATCAAAATTATCGGCCCCGGCATGTTTTTGAGTATTGGAACTGTTATAGTTCAAGTTATTAGCCATGTTGAAAGAAGTGGGCATGGAAAGATCATGTTCTCACAAGTCAGACCCAAGTTGTAGTTAAAGAAAGCCCATTATAAACCGTTCTACAGTCCATTACTTAGATAAAATAGAAATCGTAAAAGAAGAAAGTGCTTTGTAACTCCATTTGGTGCGGTGGAATACAAAAATGTATATCATTCTATAGAATATTATACCCTATTTCTTTAATTTTCAGTAACCAAACATTTTCAAGTATTTTTTGAGCTCATGGATGCCTTTAACCCTGCCATCTTTGTGACATCATTTCAGATGCTCGATGAAGCCGAATGGCGAAACTTGTTTTTGGTCATTGTGCTAAAACTGAATAATAGGAGAGAATAGAAAGGAGGAAAATCATAAGTGGGGGAAATGAGAAGAGTCTAAAAGTTTACATGCCATTGTTAAACAATATCGAATAACTAGAGAAAGATCTTTGCTGCTTGTGCAGAACTCATATTTTGTTGTCTCTGTTTATAGACTTCTCATGAGGAAAGAATATTGGAATTTGGAAGTGAATAGAATATGAGAAAAAAAAAAGGATTACAAATTATAATAAATAACACATTAAATATTCACACTAGTTTGGAGACGAACTTTTTATATGTAATATTACTTTTTTTAGTTATAATATTTTGAGGATAACCTAATGTGGAAGCAAGAATTTTCTTGAGAAAATAAAACTTATTCGAGGTAATCTTACCATTACGGTAGCGGTCTTGTCTTTGATAAGGAACATTAAAGTCTAGCGATGTGTTGACTTAGAAATCTAAGTTTTTAATCTTTAATATGATACACGAGTCTTATTTATTTATTTTGTATATTGTAGGTGGAAACCTTAAGTCATCTGGTCTTCATGTCTAGCAATTACTCTTTCTACCTTATTGAGAGGAAAAGTCATGCATATGTTATATGGTAATGGGAATGTAGAAATCCCTTTGGCCATGGAAAGAACGAAGGAAGTACACTTCACAATTTTGTATTTCCATATTTGCATTTTAAAGATGTAGAAGCTGACTTGTCATTACACACAACCACACTGATAATTCTAATTAATTTCACGCCCTTCTATTTTATTAAAATCAATATAGAAAGCCTCCATGCATGATGCATATTAATTTGTTACCGATGGAAACCTGGCCAAATAATCATGGACAGCAAATTCCTGTACGATCCCAAAAGCTCATATATATACAGGAAACAACAAGTACTTGCTGTAGATAACTGGATATGTATCTTCTTGGTGAAATGGCAAAGGATTAGCAGAAATTCATTAACTTGTTAGGGCTACCAGCATGCACTAACAAAATTTTTATCTCCATCTATGAATCTTGTATAAATTGAATAAGTCTTGTGTAGAACAATTATATCACTTTAACATAATTGATATAATAAAATTATTCGATTAATGAAATATGAAAAATTTATTTATTGAGGGTAAATGAAAAAATTAAAGAAAAATTTTATAAATTTTTTTTACTATACTAATTGAATAATGAATTTTTTGTTTAAATTTTTTTATTAATTACTAATAAATAAAATTTTTTATTTTATTAATTGAATAATCTTATTACATCAATAATCGAATCACCCATCCATTTAAGACTCTCGTTTAAATTATCATCTTAGGCCAACAATAATGGCAATAACTCAAAATGACAAATCAAATTTGCCATTAAATGCGACATAACTAAACCAAGACCATTTGTAACTCTCATTTCTGCACAAAACGGGTTTACGAACTCTGACAAAATTAGAAATAAAAATAAAATTTATAATCTTTTTATACAGTTCCATAATGTTATGTCCCTTCATAGAAATTAGAAAGTTTAAAGAATTAAGCTGCAAAATATAAATTTCAACTCTTATATTTTATTACAAAATACATCGATATCTTGTTCATCTATAAATCTCTAATTTACTACTATTGTCGTTATCTTAAGTAATCATTATCCATGTATGTATAATTGTAAATATAGAAAATGCTACAATTATTGATTGATAAAACACAATGGCATATAGTTACATAAAAGAAATTATAAAATATATTCAATGAAACATCAAATATTTAAAATTATTAATTTGTATACAAATTATGTACCCCAAATTTGTATGTGTAGTATTATTCTTTAATAACAATGCTTTAAAGGAATCCTAATGTCGAGGCAAGAATTTTCTTGGGAAAATTAAACTTATTTGAGGCAACCTCGCCTTCCCTGTAGCTGTCTTCCCTTTGATAATGACCATGCCATTGTTCCCGGTAGCGGTCTTCCCTTTGATAATGAACACGCCATTGTAATCTGGAAAATTGAATAGAAGACTTAGAAGTCTAAATTATTGGTCCAAGGTTGATTCAGTCTTACTTATTTTTTATTTTTTGTGGGCAGCAACGTTAAGTCATCTCGTCTCTATTTGCGGAATTTGCGAGGCAATTATCTTTCATTGTTATTTAGAGGCAAGTTCATGCATACACAAGAAATATTCAATGATATATGGGAATGCAAAAATCCCTTTGGCCATGGAAAGTAGAAGTCAACTGCCGTGTATCTAACATAGATGTCAACCTAAAATGAAAATCAACGTATTCTAAGATTCTATTCGCTTCCCACTATTCTTCTGTCATAAGAATTAGTCTATAAATAGAGACATCAAATTAGGGATTCTGCACAACCAGCAAAAAGCTTAATCTAGCTAGTTCATCGATATTATTTTGCAATGGCGTCTAAAGCTTTCACCCTCTTCTCATTTCCTCTCCTTATTATTCTCCTCCTTTCTCTTCTCTCCCATTATTTAGTTTTAGCACACTCCAATGATAAAATCCAATCTTCGCCATTTGGGTTCATCCAGCATTTGAAAGGTTGTCACAAAGGTGACAAGGTTAACGGCATCCATCACCTCAAAAAATACTTGGAAAAGTTCGGTTACTTGAACTATAACAGTTCCGAGAATCAAAAACATGCCGGCGAAGATGATTTTGATGAGTTATTAGAATCTGCCCTCAAAACTTACCAGCTCAATTACCATCTTAAATCCACTGGGGTTTTGGATGCCAAAACAGTAGGAATGATGACAAAGCCTCGTTGTGGAGTTGCTGATATTGTCAACGGTACAACTCGGATGCGTTCTGGCAAGAAAAGACAACAAAATCATGGATCTAGCCATTTCCATACAGTCGCTCACTACGAATTTTTCCCAGGAAGCCCCAGATGGCCGACTTCCAAATACCATCTCACTTACGGGTTTCCTCCCGGAACTCGAGATGATGCCAAGAATCCTGTTGCAAGAGCTTTTCAGACGTGGGCTGCAAACACTCACTTCAAGTTCTCCCAAACCCAGGATTACAATAATGCCGATATCACCGTCAGTTTTCACAGCGGTGATCACAGAGATGGCTTTCCTTTCGATGGCCCCGGTGGAACCTTAGCTCATGCGTTTGCACCAACAGATGGGAGATTCCATTACGATGCCGACGAGCCATGGTCGGTGGGTGCAACTCAAGGTGCATTCCATTTGGAAACTGTTGCATTGCATGAAATTGGTCATCTCCTTGGTCTCGGGCATAGCTCAGTTGAGGGTGCAATTATGTTTGCTTCAATTGCTCCTGGAGTGACAAAGGGCTTGCATGGGGATGATATTCAAGGAATTAGGGCTCTATATGGTGTTTGAGCTGGATCGGTGTCAAATGAAAGAAACAAACGTATTGCTTGCGTACGATCTGGAGGAAAGTTACTGTATTTTTCAGCTTAATATATATAATAATCATGTTTTTTCATCCTTTGTATGAATGCATTGCCATCACAAAATGATTATATAAAACCTTTTGTTATCAGTTCATATTGTTATTTGCAATTTAAAAATACACCATTTGCAAGTTAACTACCTATTTTCACCCATGAAAATAGTACTCTTTATATCCATCATTTAATGAATTAATATTATCCAAAGGAGGTAATAACATTTTGGTCATTGAATTTTGAAAAAATTATATGTAAAGACAGTTTGTAATTAATTGTTTATGTGTTCATCCATACCAAACCCTATTATAATTGGTGCAAGTAAAATCTTCCCTATTTTTGTGCACAAATACACCTATAAAGTAAAATCTTCCCCATTTTTGTGCACAAATACACCTATAAAGGATTGCTTAAGTTAACTAGCAACACTTATAAATTAAGAATTGGGGTAGAAAAAAACTACAAATTCAAATTAAAATGGGAATGTAGAAATCCCCTTGGCCATGGAAAGAAGGTGGAAGTACACTTCACAATTTTATATTTCCATATTTGCATTTTAATGATGTAGAAGCTGACTTGTCATTACACACAACCACACAGATCATTCTAATTAATTCCACGCCCTTCTATTTTATTAAAATCAATATAGAAAGCCTCAATGCATGATGCATATTAATTTGTTACCGATGGAAACCTGGCCAAATAATCATGGATAGCAAATTCCTGTACGATCCCCAAAGCTCATATATACACAGTAAACAATAAGTACTTGTTGTAGATAACTGGATATGTATCTTCTCGGTGAAATGGCAAAGGATTAGTAGAAATTCATTAACTTGTTACGACTACCAGCATGCACTAACAAAATTTTTATCTCCATCTATGAATCTTGTATAAATTGATTAAGTCTTGTATAGAACAATTTTATCACTTTAACACAAATACACCTGTAAAGGATTGCTTAAGTTAACTACCAACACTTATAAATTAAGAATTGGGGTAAAAAAAAAACTATAGATTCAAATTAATTTTACTCTTTAAATTCTTATTGATGTCAAATTAATCTCAATTAAACTCCTTATTAAATTGGTATATATGTTAAATGTAATATTAATAAATTAAAAATTTTTTCTAATCTTTTTTCTTCTTTATTTAAACAAATATTAATATATAACTTAATTAATAATAAATGGTTTAGATTATATTTTAAATTTTTTAATTTATATCATAAAATATAAAATTAATTTATAAATTTTATTAAGATATTATGTGTTGGTTCTTGAGGATAGCATTAACAGCTTCCAATTCTTGTTTTACAAAAATTCCAATAATCTATTGGGTTTCAGGTTATGTATACCATTAATTAAAGATGCAATTGATATCATAAATAAGGGACGGTGGAAAGCTGTTATTCTTGACGAGGCCTTTAAACAATTGAAAGAAGTAGTGGCATCGAATAATCCATCGGCAGAAAATAGAGTTAAGAGTTGAGAATTGGTCATTGGCCAAAGGGAAGGATCGTCCGTTTCGCATACGAGAGTTGACAAAGAACAATTCCCCGTTTCAATCTCTCCGTGTACATAATCTTCTTATTGAGTCAATAATTGACTATATGTTAGCGTGATACTTGGAAATTCGCCGACTAGATTTCTAGAAAACCTGAGGAGTCTGAATCTGATTACAATTTTAGATGAGTATCAGTTACGTGATGTCAACAACTTAACGAGTTTCCTACTTGGGAAACTTGACAAGGCACCTGTAAATTTTGATACAAACAAACAACCTCCTGTGAGTCCATAGCGAAGTGCCGGCTAAGGGTCCTCAAGTTTACTTGTCAAAGTTGACGGCGGTGATGAAATAATGTAGTCGTGTATTTGTGCGTGGACCAAAGTTGACGCGACGCTGAAGGCTTGGATTACCCTAAGACAAGGGCAACAATTTGAGGAGTTTCATGGTGTTGTCAAATACATCATTGTTCACAACGGTATGTATCCCAATATGTATTTTTATTACAGGAGTATAACCGACCTCCCTGTAAGTCCATATATTCTGTTTTAGTCTTGAAATATTTGTTCTTGCAGGTTCTCAAAGATGATGGTCCTGTTATGCTTGGTCCTAGTTTGGTAATTAAACCGGAGCTAATTCGCAATCTGTTCAATCAAACAGCTCGGAATTTGCCCTTTTTTCCCTCAGCACACATTCCAGCTTTTGCATAGCTCTTAACGGTTGTTATAAACATTGAATCGTACAGGAATTATTACTAAATTAGGTAGAGTGAATTGACAAACGGAAGATAAAATATGAGTAGACTAATTTTTCTGTACCAAAAGGAAGATAAAAACAGAGTGGAGGATTTAAACCGGAAGGGAAAGTATGTTTGGTCGTCAGAGGGAAATAGGAACTGTCTGTTATGGGGTCTACACCAGAAACATTTCAAGATCCGTCTCTTTGAACATGGATTTCATTTTTGTTTCTGTTCCCAAATCTGCTCTGCTCTGCACATTCACTGGTATTATTGGTGAGAAACATACATAGGTATAAGAAGAGTTGTTCATTCACTTGGAAATAATGATCAGTATTCCCATCAACATGATCACAATTGGCATCTGAATCAATAATCTATTGCTAAACATCGGGAATCAAGATCAAATCGGATCATATTAAATTAAAAAAAAAGGGCATTTATTTGACCACCTCACTAAAAATAACATCAAAACACCATGCTCACTCTTACATTTGGAAGTAAATCAACAAATCGGGGAAAAGCATTATCCCAGTTCAATTTTACAAAGTCAATCTCATCACTCTATACTAGCAAGCATCATCCAAGAATAAACTACAATGTTTCAACCATTGCATCTAATCATTTACCTCACTCATAGGAACCATTACCATTAACACCAACTTCAACCGCTTTCAACTTCGCCATCTTGTCCTCTTCTTTAATCTCATCCTCCTCATCAGAATCCAATGTGAAATTACTCACAATCTCCATTTGCTGCATTTCAGCTCCAAGAGGCCTATACTGCGAAATGTCACCACGAATCCCATTTCTTTTAGCCATAATCGAGTACAAACCCACTGCAGAAATCACAAGAAACGCAAGATAAGCATTGAACTGAAGCGTGGCAATAGCTCTTGCCCGGTGATATTCTTGATGTCCTTTACACCTTATAGTATAATTGCCAAAACTCTTTTCATGTAAAGTGCAACCATTAGCGATCAAACTTGTGAAAAAAGACAAACCCATTTGCAAAAACCACAATCCTTGCATAACCATCCCAATGCCACGGACCAATCTTGCATAATTCAATCTAGATTTAGACGTTTCCAATCCCAAAATTGTCGAAACCACACATATTAAAATGGGAACAAGCAGAAGATCATAATATCTATTCTCAATCCCACTTGTATCTTTCCTTTGCAGATAAAAAAGCAAGAATTCTTCCACAAAACCAAAAAGAACAATCAAATCAAGAATCACCTCAGGTAAAGAGAACGAATTCCTAAAATTTATTAACAAACCTAGTACTGAGTAAAGAAAAAACAGAGAAGCAATAGCAAGAACTTGCAACTGAAGAACAGAACCAACTCTGTCACTCGATTCAACCGCGTTAAAGACAGAAACCAAAGCGTTCAATATAAAGAAAAATGAAAGGATCAGAATAAAAACAAAGCTAAAAGAAGAAAAAGACCGGTTTTTTCTTCCTGTGTTCTTAGAAACAGAAGATCGCAGTGTTGTCGTCGCGGCAATATTACCGTTCCTTTGAGTGAGAGTTGGAGATGGGTCTGAAACGTGGTTTGATGCGCAGATAGATTCCAACACCCCAATCAGAATGAAGCCCCCGCCAGCAGCGGTGAACGTGAAAAGCCCCATAACTAATTCTCTGAAAAAGCAAGGATCTTGATTTGCAGAATGTTAATTCCGAGATGGGTTTCAACGTTCTGAAAAAACAAGGTGCGGGTTCTTCTTGTTTGCCATGTAATTGTCAATCGTCATGTTCCAAAGGTCGAAAGAATGACGAACTTTTTCAGAACCTACAGAGTCAGACTTCCGATTCCAGATAAATCAATTGTTTTCCATTTGTCAGATTACTTCCTCTCAATTGGGCTTGAGCTTGTACTGGGATGGTCTGATCTGTGACCTCTTTTCACTTTGGGCTGAGCTAACAGCTCCACTATGGGGAAGTGTATAACTAAAAAAACCCATTTATATTTTGCTTTTAATCCATTAAGAAGCGGGTGTCTTTAAGATTAAGATTAGGCAAGTATAGAAATCACATATTCACAATTTGAAAAAAAAAAAAAAAACCATAATTCAGAATTTTAATTTCTTCTCATTCTTTAAATTAAAAGTGTAAAACAGATCAAACGAATACAACACACAAAAATTGATTTGACACAACACAAAAATTCCAATTCAAATCATACTAATATTTTAAACACAAAAGTTTAATAAATCAAATTGACATAATACCACACAATTTATTTTTTTAAAATTTTTAATAATAAAAATCTAACTCAAACAGTTTTTTTTTTCATAGAGAATTATTGTCCAAAGTCTTTGATACGCCAAAATTTCTTAAAAGATTAGGATGGATTGAATAATCTTGACAAGCAAAGAATAAAAAAGGGCAAGAATTTTAAAAACAAATGAGGGGGTGCTAAAAATAGTTCACACTTGCAGTGCTAATATTTGTTTAAAGATCTAAGACAACAATTTTTTTTTTCTTACCATCTCTCCTTAGAGTGTGTTTGTTTTTAAAAATAAAAAGAAATAAAGAAAAGAAAAGAGGAAAGGAAAAGAAAGAAAAAAGAAAAAAAAAAAAGGAAAGAAAAGAAAGTGTTTTATTTTGTTTATTTACACCATAGAATTATCTATGAAAATGAATTTGTTATTTTTATTTTAATAAAAATATCATTTTCTTTTAAAGTTATTGATACTTATTAATAAATTAAAAATTTTAATTATTTTTTATTTTTAAATTTTAGTTGTAATTGTATTTTATTGAAAATAATTATTATAATAAATATTTAATAAATATATTTTATTAATATTCTTATCATAAATATTTGTTATATTAATTAATTAATTTTATTTAGATAAAAATACTTATTTCTATTAAAATATTTTATACATTTCATAATTAAAAAATTAAATCAAATTCTAGTTTATTTTAAAATATAAAATATAATTATATTAATAATTATTTTTTATATAATAAAAATTATGGTATCAAATAAATATAACTAACTGTATGAATTATTATAAATATAAAGTCATAAAATAAAATTATAAATTAATATACATATGAACATATAAAAATTATTTATAATTAAAATTATAACAAAAATAATGATAATTTTTTTTTAAATAAAAATAAACAAGCTAATAATAATTCTTTCCTTTTTCTCTTAGATTACAAAAAATAATCACACCATTATACTCTTAATTAGTACTATAATTACATAAATACAAACATAAAAAAGTTAATATAGTCCTACAAGTACAGCAATATTTTTCTGAATTTATGCCCATTCACAACTGGATAATACAATACTACAAGCTGGGTTTTCCATGTGAGCCTGACTGATATAACATAACATAACATCAAATTCAAGGCCATACTCAAAAAGGCCAAAAACTGAAGTGATAAGCAACAAGTTGTAGCCCATAATGTCGTCAGCCCCAATCCCGGGTTCTCCTGCAACCCATTTCAAGCAAGTCTACAAACAAATACTGCTTCAATGCTTGTACCATGTGGTCAAAAGTTAGGAGGAAAAGTTAGGCAGACTAGTCCTTCAAATTCAAACGTGCAACAAGGTAATAGCATTATAGTTCTAAGTTTTTATATTCTTACAAGTAAGGACACATAGTAGTTGGGTACAAAAGTTTTCTACCACAACTTGGATATAAAAGATCATTTTAATAGAGATTATGGACTGATTTAATGAAATAAATAAACTATATCTTTATTTATAAAAATGAAAGTATAATATTATAAGTTTAGAAGTATATTCTATTTAAAAAAAGTACAAAATTTGTATATTTAATTGAAAATTAATTAAATTAAACTTTAAAATATAAAAGTACATGTAATAATTTATCGATCCTTAAATTTTTATGTTTTTTCAATTAAGAATGAATAGCAATTTAAGTACCAAAAACTTCCAAACAAACTTATTATATGTGAAGAGGCATTAAATAAGGATAGAATTTGTTTATTTGTATTTTTATTTCTAAAATCACAAAACTTTAGGGATCCAAACGTTATTATACCAATGTACAACTATTAAAGAGAAGAAAAGTTTGCTTCTGCTACATTCGAGTACAGGAAACAAAAGTTTTCCATTAAATATGACGTTGTCTCTTTCTTTTCGGGAAGAAATGTCAAACTGAATCCACCCGATAACTATGCTGTAATATTTAGTTGTAGATATCCACAAAGTTATTTATAAATAGAGACGTTATAATATGTAATCCGCGCTGCACTCTTTCTCTGTGGTGTTTCATTGACTTGTATCAGAAAAAAAGGAGACGGGCATGAAAAACAGAAGCATGGTTCACTGTTTACAAATGTTTTCTTTTGTCTTGTTTTTAGTGTTGGGCATACAGGATTCTGTTCAGGGTAGATTGCTACCAATCTCAAAAAAGCCTCACAGAAGGGATGTTGCTGCCTATGCTCGTTGGTTGGTCTCTCAGAATTCTTGGGGGGTCTTAAAGTATGATCCTTTTGCTTAAATTTTACGCTCTCTTTTAGCTTATGTTGATCTGTTGTATGTGCTTTGATCTTTTTATTGCAAGTTTAGTTCTGGTTGGTTGGTTCTTTTTGTGTTTATTGGAGAATTCCATGAACGGGTATGTTGGCTTATTTAATTAATTTGCGACTTTCGAAGAGAAGCGTAGTTGTGTTGGGTTGTCATATCTTTGACGAAAGATTGTTCAAATATTAATCTTTGCTTGTTTAATTGGAAGATGAACTAATGGGTACAAATATGACGATTTCAGATTGACGCTGGTCATTTAGAGTGCATAGAAGAAATTTTGCAGCAGTAATTCTTTACTGCTCAATTGTTTGTTTTGGTTGAAAACATCTTCTGTTTATTGTGGATTTTTCATTCTGTAGTGCATATCATCAGTGTTGAAATGTAGATTGCCTTGCTGTTGTCATTCTTGTTGATCTCATTGATGTGAGCTCGTAATTAAAATATTTTTGTTGAGAAGCTGAGATTGGCTTGTTTTTCATTTTGAATTTGCAGTACTATATCAAGCGACTTAGGAGGAGCACCATTTGGGTAATTAATTTCTTTATCCTATTTTTTACAACATAGCTTATCATGTTCTTCCACTCTGAAGCTGCTTTAATTTTGATTGTTTTCATTTGGAAGTAATTGTAATATTGGCTCATTTATTTGGTATTTACTGGCCAAGTATGGGAATTCTAAATCTTGTTATGAGCTATCTCATAGATGGATAAAATTGTTCCTTTAGCTCTTGCAAACGCATTTTGGATGATAATGAGGCTCTAAGTTCAAGAAACAATCTTCTTGCTTTCATTGTTTCCGTAACTATGGGATATTGATGCGCTTCATCTTATTTATCTGTAGGTAGTTTTATCATCTTTTTCAAACATCACTGGCAATATGATAACTCATGATACAGCAAAAAGCTTGCCTTCTACTATTGCATTTAGAACTTTTTCCTTTTCTAATTTGAACTTGAAAAAGAGATCCATTTTGCATGCAGGAATGTCATTTCATTTAGTGATGGGCTGCCTAACGAAGGTAGCGGCATCCCCTATTTCTATTTGACAACTCTTGATCCAACTGCAAGTAATGCAATGAAAGATAAGAGGTCTTCACTAGCTATTAGTGAGTACCCTCTTGGAACTTGTGGCAAACGAGACCCTGAGAACCCAACTTGTGCCAAAATTACACTCACAGGAAAGGTGAGGCTGCAAGCTAAAATGTATCAATTTCTGTCTATCTTGTCGGCCCCAGTATTTGTTGGTTCTCTATGCATTCTTTAGTTTACAGTTTCTTATTTTAAATTGATTCATGTTTGTACAGTCTAATTTCCTTAACCCCTCTAGTAGTTTACCTACCCACAATAACATGAGAAGAAGGAAAAAAAAATTAACTTTCATTAAGTTTTTACTCTTTTTGTTATTATGTTTCATGACCCTTTAATTTGGACTAAATCGGATTAATTATCCATCTTGTGGTTTGCTAGTTGGTGATAGTTGACAAAAATTCTAAGGAAGACAGATATGCTCGAAGTGCCTTGGTTGCAAAGCATCCAGAGATGAAGGGTAACTACGAGTAAATACAATAGTAGCAGAGAGGATCCACCCGCTATCTTTTCCTTCTTTTCGTTCTCATATATTATTTGTTTGAACTTGCTTTTTTGACAGTCTGGCCTAAGGATCACAATTTCCGGTTCTTCAAATTAGAGATTGAAGACATATTTTTGATTAATTGGTTTGGTGGCCCTAAACCTCTCACAGTGGATGAGTACCTACACACAAAAATGTGAGTAATAGAACTGAGTATTATGTCCACATTAGCAATGAAATGGAAGAAATACCTGAAAAAATAATGTGAATTCTGTAACACCATTTATCAGTCCGAAAAATGATAAATTTATTTTTTTTCACTTGAGCGATAAATTTTTAATTTGCTGATGCATTGTCTTTTCCCAAATCTGCAGGAACAAACCTGCATTCGATCTGTCAAAATACATCTGATCTCCATTCCTCTTACGTGGTTGTGTTGGATGCAAATGCAAATTGTGTGTGCGCACGCGCTGTATGCTCTGTAAATAAGTTTACACCAACTATGTATATTGCATTGTTGTTGTTTCATATATGTTAAAAACTCCATTGTATTCCATGAAACAGTGGGAGAAATAAATTGTTAATAAATTGATTGGTTTTTTTATGAAGCTGTCTATCATACTTCATGTGCATAATCATGCACTCTAAAGAAATTCTTGGAATGTATCTCTTTGGTTCAATGGATAGTGTTGAAATGTTGATTCATGCAGTCGCATGCATACTCATCAAGAGGATAAACCCGGCAGCAATTGAGCACATTAGGCAAGAATGATAATTTACTATTTTTAGATGAATATGCAGTTGCAAGAGTTAGCGAAATAGCATAATTCTGATCTAGATACAAGAACTTGGTGATTATTTATCATAGCTTTGGTGAAAATTCATTTGAAGGCACAAAAGTTGCAAGATTTCCAGAATTCGGTGTAGTGGCAAAAAGTTGATCTTGAACTTCTGCATATTCTTGGTTTCAAAATGTACCCAGAAAGCAGGAAAAGGCTGGAAGCCATAACTCATCATCTTCTTGGATAACCAACATTACAAGTACGGTTTTACTTGGAACTTTTGATCTGTACTCATTTCACGTTACGGATTTACCAAAAAGTTTAGACCAATACTTCCTACTACATAACTCAAAAACATTCCCATTCAACGTTGATGATTGTTGAACTCTACCCAGCTACCAGCATCTACTGGAAAGTTAGCGGGTGGTTTTCTCCATAATGCTTCATCTTGAAGATGTGGGATATACTCATACAGAAATTGTGTGAAAAAACAAAAATAAATAAGTAAAAAATAAAAAATTCCAACACGTGTGACTCACGTGACTAACGATATGTAGATAAATCATCTTCCCTGTCAACTGAATTTTAACGTTCATCCAGTAGAACCGGCGAAAGTTTGCTCTCAATTCGCATTTCGCCAACAACACTCTTAATCTCACCCATGAAATGTTGCTTTGTCTGTACTACCACAACCCAATGCTCCAGCCAAAAACTCTAACAAAAACTTCATCTCCCACCTTCTCCACCCACAATACCGAAACTCTGCAAACCCCTCAAATATCCCTCATTCAATGCTCCGCTGCGGAAACTCACGACCAAAGCGTCCCAAAATCCGCCATTGAACGCATAGCTGACAAGCTCCGGAGACTCGGCATTGTTGAACAAACAAGCACACAGAAAAACCCGAATCTTGAACCTGAAGAAACTCGAGAGGAAGATAGTGCAGGGGAAATTTTTATCCCACTTCCCGAGAAGATTCCGAAGTATCGAGTGGGCTATACTATTGATTCCAGCTGGAGCACGCCTGAAAACCCGGTTCCCAAACCGGGCTCGGGAGCTGCTATTGTGAGGTACAATGAGTTGAGAAAGGAAGCTGGAAAACAGAAGTGGTTGGAGAAGAAGAATTCGAGGGAAAATCAAAAAGAAAAAGAGATGCCTACATTGACTGAATTGAAATTGTCAGCAAAGGAATTGAGGAGGCTGAGGACTATTGGGATTGGGTTGAAGAAGAAGTTGAAAGTTGGGAAAGAGGAATTTCGAGGTCGTGAAGATTGTATGTGAGAATTTGTGTAGGTTGAATATGAAGAGAACTCATGATTTGTTGGAGGTATAATTCTTTCTTTCTTTTACTTTTTGATGTGGTTTGTTAACTTTGAAGTGTTCTGAATCTGATGAGCTAGAAATATATAGGTTATGTGAAATAAAGTTTGAAAATTTAGAGGGGAATGTGATAAATTTCTCTACAGAACCTATGCTGATATATATATATATATAGTATTTGTAGAAGTTGGAAATTCTGGTGAAATCATATAATCTCTGTGAATTTAAACTTGATTTTAGATGTTGGTATTTTATAAAACATATGTTCTAGCTCTATTGAACTCAAAAATGGAGGATGTTCAATTGCTGCCGAAATTTTAATTTTTTGCAGTAGTACTTTGGCTACTGATTATCGTCTGGCCCCAAATATTGTGTTCTAATGATTTTCTCTTCCTGTCACTTCTAGAGGAAAACTGGAGGTATGGTTGTTTGGAGGGCTGGAAGTAAAATAATATTGATCAGAGGAGAAAATTATAAATATCCCTACTTCTTGGCTGATGACAGATTCTCCTGATGATTTACCTAATCAACCTGTGGATGGTGAAGGAATTGATGAAACAAAGAGTTGCTTTTCTGGCACAGTAAGTGCAAAACCTTCTGGACCAAGTCCAACCAACAAAAGAGCTCGACCAGCCATAATACAGGGTGTTGGTTCTCCAGACAAAGTAAGATTTCAGCTACCAGGCGAGGCAGAACTTGTAGAAGAAGCTGACCATTTATTAGATGGATTGGGGCCTTGATTTACTGATTGGTGGGGATATGAGCCTTGGCCAGTTGATGCCGATCTACTACCTGCCACAGTTCCTGGAGACAGAAGACCTTTCCACCTTCTTCCCTATGGTATGAAGCTGAAATTGACAAACAATGATATGACCATATTAAGGAGACTTGGCTGACCCTTAACCTGCCACTTTGCACTGGGTGAGTTGAATTCTGTTTCATCATTGCTTTTAATTCTGTTTAGCATCTGTTTCACCAGCTTTCCTCATCTAACAGGTAGAAATAGGAAACTTCAGGGATTGGTGGCTGCCATAGTTAGCTCTGGGAAAAATGTGAGATCGCCAAGATTGCAGTTAAGAGAGGCGTCCAGAACACTAATAGTGAGATGATGGCTGAAGAGTTAAAAGTTAGTGTTAATCTGGCAATTTATGTATTTTTTTTATCATTAGTCATGTAGAATCTCTAGTAGTTTAAAATCCTGATCTTGACTAGGAACCCTTTTGTAAAAAAAAAATTATAATCATACATGGGAAATGCTAAGATTTTTGCATTCTAGTTCTGAGATATTATCAGATAACTAGTGCCTTTATCTTCATTATATCTAGGTGGCACTCAAAAATCTGGAAGCACGACCAAGTTTTTATGCAGATAAATTTGTATTTGGCTTTGGAAATCATCCTTATGAATTTTATCATATTAATTTGGCTTTTGAAAATTTTAATCTGTGGATTCGGAAACCTATGTTTTATGATGCTCTAGAAGATTCCCAACTCCTTTGTAAATCCTTCTCATTAACCTTTTTCTTCATCATCTGTTCTTCCTTGGAAATTGAACTTCTTATTGAGCATGACCAGCAAGAGTAATTATAAGTGGTTATTTGATAATTAATTTTGGTCCTTGCTTCTTGTGAACAAGCACATTTATAAGCCATTGTGGTACTTAAAATGTTGATTTCCTTTTCAAATCGTGATAAGATGTCTTCACAGTCATTGCTAATAAAAAAATACCTTCTTGCAGTGGCTGACTAGAGGAACTCTGCTTTCCTGCAATAGGGAATTTATTACCTTATATAGAGGAAAGGATTTCCTGCCACCTGCTGTTTCTTCTGCAATAGCAGAATGCAGAAAACATGAAATTCTCAGCAACAGACAATGGATAGACTTTAGTACATCAATTGATGCTACTGAGGAGCCTAAACTTGGGAATATGCAGGGAAATTCTGGAGATAATGTAGAGTCTGATACTGGAAACGAATTTGGTAGTACGCATGATCAGAAAAGCATTTTGCATTCAGAACCAAAAAAACCAAGGTCTGCTGAGGTGGCTATTAGAAGGACCAGCTCGAAGTTGTCAATGGTATGATTTTAAAATTAGTTGCTACTGTTTGCTTGAATTCTTGTTGAAGTGTTTGTTGTGTTACAGCACTTGTTTTTCTTTCAGGCATTGGAAAAGAAAGCTAAGGCAGAGAAACCTTTAGCTGAGCTGGAGAAGAAGGAAATCCCCCAGGAAACTGAATTAGATAAAGAGGGTATAACTGAAGAAGAAAGATATATGCTGAGGAAAGTTGGCTTGAGAATGAAAGCTTTCCTGCTCATGGGTGAGTCATATCATCTTGCATGATATTTTTGAATCCAAAAGAGCTGGTTCACTATCTTTCTTTGTCATAATCAAGACAAGTTAAAGGATTTGCTTTACCAAAAGTAAAAAAAAAAATGAAAGAAAAATTTTCAAATGTCTGGCTCTTATAAAAGTTGGCAGTAATGACCAATTTTTCTTTCTGTGCTCAGGTAGACCGGGGGCAATTGAAAACATGCATCTTCACTGGAAATATAGGGAACTTGTGAAGATAATATCTAAGCAGAAAAGCTTTGAAGCTGCCCATCTTGAAGCACGGACCTTAGAAGCGAAAGTGGTGGTATTTTAGTAGCAGTCGAGAGAGGTGAGTAAAGGTTATTATACAGTTGTATATGGGGAAAGAATTATGAAAGGGCTGAATGTTTGAAGCCTAAGACGCTGCTGACTAAAAGAGAAGCAATGAAGCGCTCCTTAGAAGTTCAGTGTCGCGAGGTAAAATTGACAAACTTGTACTCACTCAGTAGTTTGTAACACAGTTTTCCTTCTCTTCTCTAACCTGAAAAAGAGTAAAAGAAAGAACAAGAAAATACCCACAATCATGAGGAGACTTTATTGACTAATAGGCCATGTTGACATGTAAACATATTATGTTACATGATTTGTGACTCGATCTGCACTTTTCATCTTCGGGGAATTTCTTTAATTTTTTATTTGTTTATTTCCTTGTAATAGTTGACTCTGAATGATATATACCTGAACTTATTCACTATTGCATTTTATGATGTAGTCTTTGAAACTACATGTTTTCGAACATGTCTGAAACTTCAGTTGGTGAGCTTTTAAATTGTTCTTGTTTCTTATTAGATTGGCAAGTCATGTTGAAAACTTTGAATAAAGTTTTTTTATTTTTTTCATTTATTTTGCTGTGTACGAACACAAGTATATATAGAGAAGAAAATACAAGAAAAGTTAAACTAATCCTATTTTTTAGAAAGTAGAAAATAGTAAACAAATAAATCCTAAAAAATAGGAAATGATAAACTAATCTTGTTTCTATCTTATACATTCAAAATTTATTAGAGATAGAATTTTAAAAATAATAAAACTTCTAATAGTTCTACACTCCCCCTCAAGTTGGTGCATATATATCTATCATGCCTAACTTGCTAATTAAGTGTTCAAAAATAGGTCGATGAAGTCCTTTAGTTAAGATATCTACAATCTGTTGTGTAGTTGGCACAAATGGCATACAAACAACTCCTCCTTCTAGTTTCTCCTTGATAAAATATCGATCTATTTCTACATGCTTAGTTCTGTCATGCTGCACTGGATTATGTGCAATACTAATTGCAGCTTTATTATCACAATACAGCCTCATAGGTAATTCATCATCTCTTTGCAATTTCTTTAAAACTCGTTGCAACCATAAAATCTCACATATTCCAAGAGCCATTGCTCTAAATTCAACTTCAGCACTACTCCGAGCTACAACATTTTGTTTCTTACTTCGCCAAGTAACTAAATTTTCCCAAACAAAGGTGTAATACCCTAATGTAGATCTTCTATCTGTAATAGAACCAGCCCAATCAGCATCTGTGTAAACTTCAATGCTTTTTTGCTCATTTTTTTTGAAATACAAACCTTTCCCAGGTGTATTTTTCAGATACCTCAGAATTCTGTAAACTATATGAAGATGTTTTTTACATGGAGCATGCATGAACTGACTGACAACACTAACAACAAATGTAATATCTGGTCGAGTTTGTGATAAATAGATCAATTTTCTTACTAGTGCTTGATATCTACCAATATCTACAAGAACTTCCTTGTTATTGTCTCCTAACTTCAAATTTGGATCAATAGGAGTATCTGATAGCTTACAACCACTCATTCCTATTTCTTTTAAAAGATCAAGTATATATTTTCTTTGAGACACAACAATTTCTTTCTTGGAACGTGCTACCTCCATACCAAGAAAATATCTTAAAGCTCCAAGATCCTTAATCTCAAATTCAGAAGCTAAATAAGCCTTTAACCTATCCATTTTCTCTAATTCATTTCCTGTGAGTATGATGTCATCAACATATACTATAAGAACAGTAATTTTTCCTTCAATAGATTTCTTTGTAAACATGGTGTGATCAACATGTCCTTAATCATATCCTCGCCTTTTTACTGAAGTAGTAAACTTTTCAAACCAGGCTCTAGGCGACTGTTTTAGCCCATATAAATATTTTTTCAGCTTACATACTTTTGATCCAAAAAATTATTCAAAACCTGATGGTGGATCCATATATACTTCTTCTTTGAGATCTCCATTGAGAAACGCATTTTTCACATTCAATTGTTGTAAGGGCCAATCAAGATTTGCAACAATAAACAACAACACTCTTATTATATTCAACTTGGCAACCGGTGCAAAAGTTTCTGAATAGTCAATACCATAGGTTTGGGTAAAACTTTTGGTAACCAACTGTACTTTGTATCTTTGTAGAGATTCATCTGAGTTATATTTGATAGTAAAAACCCATTTGCAGCCCATTGTAGATTTGTTTTTTGGTAAAGACATTACTTTCCAAGTCATATTATTTTGAAGAGCCTTCATTTCCTCTAGAACTGCCTCCTTCCATTTAAGAACTTTAAGAGTATCCTGTATATTCTTAGGAATTTCTTCGTTTGAAAGTTGTGAAGTAAAAGCAGCAAAAGAGGAAGATAAACAATCAAAAGACATAAAATTAGACATGGGATGCTTAGTACAAGATCTAATACCTTTTCTATAAGCAATTGGAAGATCAAGATCATTACAAGAGTTGAAAAAAACAAGATCAGATTTAGATGAATCTTTACCTAAACTCTAATCAGTAGATGAATCATGCATCAGGTTAGATTCTTGACAATGTTCAACAGTGGGCAACTCTTTTCCTTGATGCTTATTCCTTCTTGAATAAACAATGAGCTCATTTGATTTTTTCCTTATTTTTTCACTTGTTTCTATTACATCAAAAGATGATTTATGTAATGGCATTAAAACAGATTTTTTCTTTAAGTTCAAATCTGTTTGTAAGTTCTCTAAATTCTTAAGATGTGACTTAGGTGCTGACCTAATTCCTTCTTGATTCCCTAAACAATTTTCTAGCTGTGAACCATAGTCTAGTTGTAAATGAATTTGATCATCTTCTGTTTTATTTTCATGAACATCACCTAAGTTCTCACATGAATCAAATTGTGTTTTTGGAAACAAATTTAATACACTTACAAAATCATTTGAACCTACATTCGAATCTTCATTGCTAATCTCCCCCTGAAGATGAGAATAAAAAAAAAATTTATTCTCAAAAAATGTTACATCCATGGTGACATAGAACTTTTTTGAAATTGGATCAAAACATTTATATCCATGTTGAGTTGGTGAGTATCTTACAAAAACACACTTTTTTGCTCTAAGATCAAATTTTCCACGATTATGATTGTGAATGTGCACAAAAGCAATACAACCAAATATTTTTAATAGTAAATCAGATATTAATCTTGAATTTGGAAAATATAACTTAAACACTTTAAAAAGAGTTTGAAATTTTAAAACCTTACTAGGCATCCTATTAATCAAATAAGTTGTTGTAAGTATTGCCTCACCCCATAAGTATTTAGGAACTGTAGTAGAAAACATTAAAGACTTAGCTATCTCCAAAAGATGTCTGTTTTTTTCTTTCAGTCACTCCATTTTGTTATGGTGTATCATTATATGAACTTTGATGAATTATGCCATTTTTCATAAAATATCTCCCTAAACTCTTAGTAAAATACTCCTTTCCATTGTCACTCGTAAAAATTTTAATTTTTGCATGAAACTGATTTTGAATCATCATATTAAAGTCTCTAATCACTTGTTCTGTTTCAGACTTATCTCTAAGTAAATAAACTCAGCATATTCTTGTATGATCATCTATAAGAGTGATAAACCATTTTTTTCCAGCAAGTGTACTAATTCTAAATGGTTTCCATAAATCACTATGTATAATTGAAAAAGGTTCAGTTGGTTTATAAGATTGTAAAGGAAAAGTTATTCGATGATGTTTTGCTAATTCACAAACCTCACATTGAAATAAGGAAGGATCTTTATTATTAAACAAATTTGGAAACAAATGTTTTAAATATTGAAAGCTAGGATGGCCTAACCTAAAATGCCATAGCATTAGTTCATCCTTACTAGAAATAAATATAGATCCAAAGCAAGTTTTATGAGATTGTCTCTTCAAGTCAGTTTGATCCTCAAAGAAATAGAGTCCTCCATTTTGTCTAGCACTGCCAATCATCTTCCCTAATTTTAAATCCTGAAACTCACATTTAGAAGGAAGAAATTTAGCTTGACACTGTAAATCTTGGGTTATTCTACTGATAGACAATAAATTACAAGAAATATTTGGGACATGAAGGACATTAGTTAAAGTAAAAAACGGAGAAATGACAACAGATCCTTTCCAGCAATCGGTGTAAAAGATCCATCAGCAACTTTAATTTTTTGATTTCCTACACATGGACTATAAGAAGAAAACATTTTTGAAGAACTAGTCATATGATCAGTTGCTTTCAAATCAATGATCCAAGAACAACTAGAGTTAATACCAAGAAAAGCTGCAAGTGAATAATCACCTTTCTCGGCTAAAGAACAAGTAGGTGGGGTCATAAAAGATTGTAAGAATTTTTGTAGATGCTTTATTTGTTCCTTAGTGAAAGAAAATGGCTCTAAAGAACTTGATTGCCCTTATCTGTCAACTTGATAAGCCTTAATTTCATTTCCTGACTTCTTTTTCCAATTTGGTGGTTTACCATGAATTTTCCAGCACGTTTCTCTTGTGTGCCAGGGTCGCTTGCAGTGATCACACCAAGGTCTTTCACCCTTTTTATTGTTTCTTCATTCAACTTTATTTTCATGGCCCTTAGCCACCAAAGCTAAAACTTCTAGTTACTACTTGTCTTTGATATGTACATTATTGTTTAACATTACATTCCTTCTTCCTTCTTCGCGTCTGACTTCTGAGAAAACCTCTCTTAAATTTGGTAGAGGTTTTCGTCCAAGAATTCTACCTTTTAGTTCATCAAGATCAGGATTCAAACCATTAAAAAATACAAACACCCGATCATTCTCATCTCGTTTTTTTTTGCCTAACACAATCCTGAACATAGTTACATTCATCATTATAGCATAAATCCAACTCTTGCCACCAAGCCTGCATTTCATTATAATACTCTGTAACTGCTCGAGGGCCTTGTCTTGACTGCCAGAGTTTGGATTTTAACTCAAAAATCTGCGATGAATTCTCCACATCAGAATACGTTTCTCTTGTACCATCCCAAACATCTTTTGCAGTTGGATAAAAAAGAAAAGGCTTTCCAATCATTAGTTCCATTGAGTTGATTAGCCATGCGATTATTATTGAGTTCTCTGATTTTCATGCTTTCAGACTTAGATCTGTATCTGCTGGTTTCTTCACCTCACCAGTTGGATGACCCAACTTTCTTTTTCCATCGATGACGAGCTTGACAGATTGAGCCCATTCTAAGTAATTTTTTCTGTTTAACTTGTGAACGGTGATCTGTAGTGAGTTTGATACCATAAACTGCTCTGACTGATTGTAAGAAATTATTTACTGGCTTTGGTTCTCCAGTTCGTCCATTGTTCCCCCCGAAGATGAACTAGATTTAGTAATTTCAGTCATGGCAGTTTTTACCATTTAAAATTCTTTGCTAAGTGCCTTGGCTCTGATACCATGAAAACTTTGAATAAAGTTTTTTTATTTTTTTCATCTATTTTGTTGTGTACGAACACAGGTATATATAAAGAAGAAAATATAAGAAAAGTTAAACTAATCCTATCTTTTAGGAAGTAAAAAATAGTAAACAAATAAAGCCTAAAAAATAGGAAATGATAAGCTAATCTTATTTCTATCCTATACATTCAAAATTTATTAGAGATAGAACTTTAAAAATAATAAAACTTCTAATAGAGATTAATTATGCATACTGTTCACATGTTATTACCCAATCAAATAGAGATTAATTATGCAATACCGCTTTGACACAGGTTAAAGACAAGGAGGCAAACACTATAGAAGCAGTTGACAAATCAATAATGCCATTGGTGAGCAGCCTAGTGTGGTTATGTTCCGTTTCACTGAAGTAGATTACAATTTGAGGAATCACACAATTTTAGTCATAATGTAGGTTAAAGAGGATATGTACAGTATGCAGTCAGCCAAATGGATGAAATCAGATACTGAACTTAAAATCTGACCGTTGCTCTGGCTCGGTAATTCCTACTTCCTATGAAGTGAATGTAGAGGTACAACATACATACTAAATTAGTTTCACTCATTTTGGTTTATGCAGCTGAACATGCAATACATACTAAACATTTCCATTTGGCATCATTCATAATAAAATGGGGATATCTGCAAATATTATGGCTGAAATGGAGCTGATTCAACTTCATTTCATAATATCTGCAAATATTATGGCCGTGGCTGAACATGCAATCGTTGCTTTAGGTTAGAGAGGAACATGGAGCTGATTCAACTTCCACAGAATCAAACGATCCCATGGATGCTACGAGAGATGATTCACAGGCCACTCAACAGGCTAAGCAGATTGATATCTCCTTGACACATGGTGGGATTAATAATTGTGAAACTGAATTTATGTCATCTCATAATTCTGTAAGCAAAGAATCCCAGCCTAGTGTAATAATGGATTTGCATGGTGAAGGTGTAACTAGTGACTCAGCATCTTGCCCCGATAATTCTACGGTAATATCTAGAATTTCTTTTTGTCTGTTTTATGTGTATATTCTTGATTTTTTTCATCTCACCTATCTTATGTGAATTTCAGTTAGAAGGAATGAGCTATTCTACTGGTGTTAACACGGAGCATCGTTTATCTGATGATGAGCCAACAGAGTCATCACTTGAATCAGTTAAAAGCATATCAGAAATATCAAATCCTTTTGGTATTGGAAATACGTGGAATGAGATGGCTTCCGGAGCTGTACAACTTTCCAATAGAGACAGGCTTCTCCTGCGAAGACAAGCTCTAAGAATGAAGGACCGCCCAGCCATTGCAGTAGGTGATTTCAATTCTCTTGTATACTTCCAGTTTTCCCTTTTTGCTATCTCTATCGCAACTTTTTCTGGTTCCTGATTTCCTTCCTTGCAATGAATTGCAATCCTGGGAACTTATCTTTGCTACCGGAACTTACCAGGGAGAAGCAATATTGTCACTGGTGTTGCAAAAACAATAAAAGCTCACTTTCGGAAGCATCCTCTTGCAATAGTAAACGTTTAAGGGAGAGCCAAAGAAACTTCAGCCCAGGAAGTTGTTTCAAAGCTTCAGGTATGCAATCCCATTTTCAACTTTGTTTACACCTAAATTAAATGTAATAAGAAATTGTTGTAACGACATCTTTTTTGCCTTTGGTTCATTGCACGTGCAGGAAGAAACAGGCACAGTTCTAGTTTCTCACGAGCCTAGTAGAGTCATACTCTACAGGGGCTGGGGTGCCGAAGATGAATTCAACCACGGCAGTGAGAAGAATGCAAGACAGAAACCATCAATTGGCAGAGAAGTTCGGCCTCAGCCAGCCGTGTCACCTGACCTACTCGCCGCAATCAGACTTGAATGTGGGTTGCAAGGTCACGAAGAACAGCAAGCTTCTTCAAGAAGCCTGGAACTTGAGAGGTTGTGACAAACATGTTGCCGCAAAAATGCTTGCTAGGTGCATAATAAACTTTTCTCCAACAGAAAGACCACGATCATCAGTGACGACACCACCAATTTCTGAACAAATTGGGGAAGTGATATCTTCAAAGTAGTTGGTGATGTTTTTTTCACTGAATGTACATCAATTCTTCATTGTGAGACCAAAGAAAGAAAACGCTGCACGAAAACATCTCCCCTGCTTTTGTTGTGCGTGTGTGGATATAGTTCAAGAAAGTTGTGCTCTTCTCCCTTTTTCATGATGTCATCTGCTTGTCCAAATCACATGGTTTGAATTAGCTTTTGGTTTTGGGTTAATTGGACATACAATATAATCCAAGGTTGGTACAGGAAAAGTAAAATAAATTTTCTGCTGTAACAATGTGCGTACCCCAATAATTTCCCATTCCCTATCAAAATCCTGTGGTTTCTTCGGGACAAGATGGGATGATGTGTAAATTGTCCGGTGTAATGTATACAAATACGTATACACAAACACATCGTGGGCTTCTCACGTGTAATTCAGCGTTAAAAGTGGGAGAAAATTTTGCTTCAAAATCACGAGGACAAGACATTATTAAAGCCACTGTGATAGAAAATTTGACAAATGACTCTACAATGGAGTTCTATCACCCGCTTCAGGGGAAACATGGCACCCGGCAACCTCTCCAGTTCCACCCTCTTAAAAAGGGATAATAACTTTTAAGTCCCTAATGTTTTATATTTTTAAGTAATAAAATATAATTTATCTATTCACCTTCCCATAAACCCTATTTTCCATTAAAATGACTAAATTACTATTTTAATATTAAATTTTAACTATTAGTACCTTATTTGACAACAAAAGATACTTCAATTATTACACTCATTGGCACTAACAAATAAGTATCTCTACATATAGAAACATAAACATTGAGGGGTCTAAATGATATCATTTTATTTTAAAAATATACTTTAGAGAGCTTTAGGTTTGAACTTCAAGAATGATAATATATATCTTGATGTCAGTAAAGAAAGAGAGAGTGTGTGAGATGGGCAGAAGAAGCATTGAATAAATTTTCCACCCAATTCTCTCTCTTTGTTTCTAAGTGCAGGCCCTACCCTACAGCAATGATTGTCCTCATCTCTTTTCTTTCTACCACCACAGCCACCATACCCTCTTCTCCATAGCCATCATTGTTCCCACAACTTATTCTCCACAACCACAAACCTCAACATCTCGTCATCATTATCGTGTCAGAAACCCAAGAAAAAGAATGAAGAAACACGTGCAATTTTTGCTCCAACCCCCCTGCTACTGCTACTACTACTACTACTATCTTTTCATGTATGCATTAAATGTATGAGCTGCTGCTTTGTTCTTGGTTTTGAGCGACAGATATATATGTACTTTTAAAGTCACGATCACTTTGTCTCGTGGGGAATCAAGCATCTTGGTCCGATGATTTAATACACTAGATCAACCAAATCTCTTTAAATTTTGCTCGTACAAAGTATTTAGGTCTACCAGCTTGTTGCTACTTAAACATTCTAGGGTTTCTGGTTCTTCTTTTTCAATTTTCAATTATTAGCTTGGAAGGATATTGCTATGGTGGGGTTTTTATTCTGTAATTTGTTTCTTTATGAAGAGAAGTTTTATATATGATACGGTATCTTTTAATCTTTCTATCACCTTCAATACATTTACTAATGAAAATAATAAGATCAGTTCATATAAACATGACTGTCTTGCTACAAAGAAGACAATTTACCATTGAAATAATTTCACCACCAGGAATTGCCGACGTTAGGCTACAGATTTGAAGACTATGACTTGAGGAAATTGGCTTTTTCGATACATATTAGCAAACGAATGTAACGCCACAATGAGCATGCTATTCTCGCAAATTCTTCTGTCTCCTGTCACGTTTCTTTAACAATAATGTATATTTACTGTGCGATCTTACCAATATATTTAGAATTTAGATATTCTGACTTTAATTTTACACATATTTCTGATTTTGACATTTTGGTATCCTAAATTAGTAATCAAATTATTACCTACTAATTGTCAATACGAGTATGTTTGTGAATGGCAAACAGTACTAATCAAATAAAATTAAATATTTTTAATTATTATATTAGTACGAGTAGGTTAGTGAATAATAAACACTGATAATTAAATAACAATGAGTAGTTATTGAACACTATTAATTATTATGCTTTTAAAATTAAGCATCAGATAATATTTTAATCTGATTCTAAATATAGTCAAGTTTCTCTATAATCTGTTATGGTCAAATTAATTGGTCATTAATGTTGCTTAGAGCTTATGTTTTGTCTAATGCATCTGTAACAAGGCTTAACTATTTGGACAAAGAAATAGAAGCCGTGTTTTGTTGTCAATGGCTATATTTAGGAGGCTGCTACTAACAGCTGGCTTTGGAAGGTTCACTTGTGAAAATTATGTGTCTTCCATCTCAGGAAAACTTTCACATGATTTCTTACAGTAATGTTGACATTGGCATTTGAATACTGTAAAATTCTTCTAATCCGAGTAGAAAACGTGTATGTTCTAGAAAACTAAGAAGATTGACCATAACAAAACTCGTTATAGTTGTAGATTCCAATTGAATGTTCAGACAAAAGATGGTTTTCATGTTTGGTTCCTGTTCAAAATGCAGTATTTGTGCTGTAAAATTTGAATTGGAAACATGAAACATGGATGCATGACCGATCTGGGTTAATTTTGTCGCAGTGAAATGGTTAACAGAAGAATATGTCATCACTTAATTTCTCTAGATAGATTGTTTGCATCCATAAACCTATGTGTTTAATTTATTTTAATTAAGTTAAATATTCAACCTAATTAAAATAAATTAAACACCCCTCATTGATTTTTCACCTTATTACAATTTAAGTCATGATCATCATGAAATCAAAGCTTCCTTTACACCAATTTATCGTGTTCTAAAATTTAAAAGTAAATAGTAAAAATGCTGTATAAAATAATGAAACCAACAGTCTTGATTTCATCGCTCTTCCTTTCTTCATTATAAATATATTACATACTTTTTGAAGTCTTGGGTGTAATCATAATCCCCCTCTCTTTCTCTCCACTACGTCAGAGGAGAGAGAGAGAGAGAGAGAGAGAGAGAGAGAGAGAGAGAGAGAGAGAGAGGGGCACAGAAACCCTAGAATGAATGTTTTTCCTTCTCTTTTCTTTCAATGCCAAGCACGCATCAATCATCATGTCTTCTTCCCATTTCCTTCAAAATCATCATCATTACTCCCACACACCATACCCACAACCTCAGAGCAGCATCATTATCGGCAATACAAAAAGGAAAAAGAAGAAGAAGCCGAAGGAAAAAGAAGAAGAATAAATCAGAAACAAGATGGAGTTTATCTCTTTGCTTTGAGCTATAGCTAGCTCTTGTGGTTTGTGTTTGGAGTCTTTTGCTTCTGGGGAATCAAGCATCTTGGTCCGATTGATTTGCTACTACATGAAGCAAATTTATTGCTTCGATTATCAAGTTCCTTTTAATTTCTTTCTTTCAATATTAATATAATTTCCCATAAATGTTTTTGTAATTTTCCTGTCCTGTTTATAATTTTCTCTTGCGCCCTGGTTGACGTTTGGTAGATCTACCATATGTATTGTCATGATACAGAGGTGAAGGTAGCAGATCTTGAATTAGGGTTTGTAATTTTCTGGCTTTCTGCGTTGAGACTTCTGTAATAATACGAATGTGTTATGAGATCAATCTTATATTCTTAAACGTTTATAGTTATTACTGTTATTAATTTTGATTTAGGGTTATATCTCCTCACCCATCTTTCCGAATGACATGAATGATTACTGGGCGTAGTGTAATGTATACAGCATGCAATATTCGTTGAGTGGAAAGGAGATATTTATGGACATGGGCAAGGCTTATAGTTTCATGCTTTTATCCTCTCTGATTTGCACGAGCTTCTTCTTCTTTGGCTGAAATCGACCAGGGAAAGCAAACAACAGGAGGTCCTTTGTAATTTTCATGGTAATCAATTATTATTGTTGGTTATGTCCTTAGTCTCCCATTAACTTTCCTTTGCCATAAAAAACTGTAATAAATCCCTCGTTTGGCCCCGTGGACTTTTTGTGCTTAGCAACAAACCGAACTTGGACCTTTTTTTCTTTTTTTTACCCCTCAAGGCAATTAGTAGTATAAACTGCCCAACTTTCTATCTTTTCATCCTTTTGGAGACGTTCTTATGGTGTTGTTTGTGGGTTATCTGCTTGCTTTTTAGGGTTTTGGTAGGCCCTTAGAACATGCATATTTCCTATCTGTAATGCGGCAGCACTATTCATTTCCACATTTTGTCTGCTTGTTGGTGATCTTTACACACAGCTTCATCATCAGTATGTCTCACTTTGATCTGCTTCTTGGCTCTAATGTTATGCGTATGAATTACAATGGCCATTGGCTTTAACATAATACCCAAAATTTGTAATCTAAAATTTAAGGTTTATGATAATTTTATTTTCCTGTATTCGATGTGTTGTAAGCTTTACTTTCACATGTTCATTACAAAAAATTTCTTACAATCATTGAACAATTTTATACCACAAACAAGTCTAAAAAAGAAAATCAACGATGAAATGAATCCGAATGAAATGTATAGGTTTTGATAAGAACTATTAGATACTAAGAATTAATTAACATTAATATTTTTATTATTTTTATTAAAATTGAGAGTAAAAATGTATTAATAATTATTATACAATATTGATCATACTTATTTTAATAAAATAAAATAGTAAAAAATAAGGATTGTTTTACTATTTTTTTTTTTTTGGAGAGATTGAAACTAGAAATTTGGTTTAAGGAATCCCTTTTCTTTTGATGTTCTAATTTTGTTTGTCTCACTATAATTTCTTTTATTAAAAAAATTATTTTAATTAAATCTCTTATTTTCTCGTTTTAATTTTATTTTATTAAATTATTTTAATTAAAATTATCAGTCTTTCATTATTAATAATTTTTTTAATGAATATACACAAATTTTTTTTAAAAAAAAAAAGAAGATAAAGAAGTGTAGTTATTTCATTTTATTAAGAATATTTTTAATATTATATAGAATAAATTAATTAGTGGTCTTTTAAAAAAACATTATTAATTGCAAAGCTTGGGTTTTGGGCTCGAAACTTGGAATCCATTGGGCCTATGAAAGATATAAGCCCAAAAGGGGGGCCAAACTAGCCCAGGCCTAAATGAAGAACCGAGTGGCTTGTGTAATTTCTTCCCTTTCCTGATATTTCCCAATGTGTGGCAGACAGTTATCTCTAATCGAAACAAAAACAATTCCACACACAACACAATCATATGTAACAGACACGGATTAAGAACGCAGGTAAACATGACTCTTCAAGCTTCTTCTCTCCACGGTTCCAACATTTCGACTTTCATCTGCTCGCCCAGACCCACCACCAGAACTTCGCGTCGTCACCGCCCTGCAACTCAAATTCGGGCTTATGGTAAAAATTTTAACCCGAAGTTTAAATTTTTGATGGGGAATTTGTTTTTTGATGCTAATGTTAATATTGTGCATTTTTAGTTGAGCCATCGGAGAAGTCAGTTGAGATAATGAGGAAATTCTCGGAGCAGTATGCCAGAAAATCTGGCACCTATTTTTGTGTCGACAAGAGTGTCACTTCTGTTGTTATTAAGGTACTTTCTTTGTTTTTATTTTTAGGTTTTGGGAAATATATGAATTGGTTGGATTTTTTGTTTTAGATTATGCGAATGGGTATAAATTCTGGAATTATTTAGATAGGTTTTAGAAAGAAAATTAGTTTGTGGATATGGGATTTGTTTTAGCATCTGATGTTAAGTTCTAAATTTAGGTTTGAGGCATACTTTGAATTGAAGCAGAGAGGCTTATGGTTTTAAACTTTTAGTTTTGTTTATTTTCTTGCTAAAAGTCAGACATTTTGACCAGCTGTGCAATCTGGTTTGGAGATTTCTATTGCTTGGGTTTTCTTGTGTTTTGTTATTAACTTTGTTTTCCTACAATTTTGACCTTTTGTTGTGTTTAAATGCTTGTGTAAGCTCATTTTTGTCTTCTTGTAGCCGGGGTTTGATTTTTCTGCTGCGTGTTAGTGCATCCGGTTTTATGTCTGCTTATGAGTGACAGTAAATTTTTGCTGAAACACTTGCTAGATTGAAGAACTTAACTTTATGCACTAGCTGGCTTGGATAGTTATATATTGGTACAAGGAAATGTTATATGTTTCCTATTCATATATGCTCCTCTGTTATTTCTATGAATCAGCATTGCCTCATTTGAGTTCATTATCTTGTTTTGTGTGAATTAATTGCATTGGTTCACCTTATTTTATAAATAGTGAAACCAATCTTGGTAGAGTTTGACTTTACGTTTTCTAAGAATGCTAATACAGGTACTTCCAAATCTAATTTTACCATATGAAACCTATCTTTAAATGTTAATTAATTTTTCTGTTTCTTTCTTGAAGACGGGTAACTTACACGTCTTTTCATTTCTATAAATGAAAATCTGACGTCAGAAAATTTGGACAGGGATTGGCTGATCACAAAGATTCGTTGGGGGCACCTCTTTGTCCATGTAGGTTAGTGTTCCCCCCAATCTTGCTCTTGTCCAAAGATACGCACATTTATTGGATATTGTTGCAAAATACATGTCAGTGAATGGAATATAATTTAAGTTTATATTTAAATCTCATGTTGTAATTTTTCAAGTTTGGTCCCATTACTTTACAGGCATTATGATGACAAAACTGCTGAAGCTCAGCAAGGCTTTTGGAACTGTCCCTGTGTTCCTATGAGAGAAAGGTATAATATCTTTACATCTAAGAAGTTATGCAACATATTGTACCCAGTGAAAAATTATTTCAGTAAATTGGCTTTTCGAAACCTTTTATCGCCTTTTTCTTTTTCCTGTTTGCAATTGTAATCCTTTGATTTTACTGGGTAGCTTGTTTGAATTATTTAGCAATATCTTCTCTTTTTTTTCTTTTTTATTATACCTTATTCATTTGTTGGAATACATGTGTGCTGCATTTTGCTTACTATATAGAAAATTAGAAACTAAAATACTATGTAGTTGCTGTACTGGTCACTTTCCGGTAATTACTATAGCAGGTAAAGATTTATAGCCAGTTTTCTTCAGAGAAAATTGCATCTTCTTGCCAACTTGCAATATACTATTATCAAATCAAGAAAAATATGTTTCTACAGGCATAATGGTCCACTTGCCTGTATAACAAGCTGCTCCTAAAGTGCCCAGATTATGAAGTGCAAAGTCATTTGAGATCTCTTCTGCATGCATCATGTGACATATTTGGTGGTTACTTGATTGTTTGCATTGACATATATGAATCACCACTTAATAAGAACATCTGAAGATGAACCCAATGTCAAGGTGAATTATTCTGTTGTACTTGATATCTTGGTTAAAGAACCGATTATTGAAAAAAAATATATTAGCATGGAGCAAAATTATCTTCATTCTTGAAGCAATTTATTAGTTAATCAAGGTTAATGATGGAAAGATTTCATGAGTCTAGGAAAGGACATATAGTAGTCGGAAAAGAACATATAGTATGGAGAATTCTTAAGACATAATGGCTCAGGCTTAAGAAGAGAAACCAGAATTAGATAATCATATCAGCTTGATCTGACATTTATTGTATATTTGTATTGGCAGGAAGGAGTGCCACTGCATGCTCTTTCTCACTGCAGATAATGATTTTGCCGGCCAGGATCAGGTAATGCTATTAACCTATCGGTCACAAGTCATACCATTGAAAGTACATCAAGCATCAACCGTACGCATTGAAACTCACTAAAGCTTCAACTGAATGCCTTAATAAATCTATGTTCCTGCTATAATGCAACGGCATTTTCTTCCTATGCAGACAATCTCCTTGGACGAAGTCAAGACATCAACAGCAAATATGTGACGGGATGACTAGTATATCAAAGTTGACTTGTTTAAACGGCAATCTCTAAATTGTTTGGCCAAAAGAAGACGAGTTCCTGCGAAGACTGCTCCATTGGCGAAATCATTGCCACAACATCAAATATGTAGAGCCAAGTGTATTGAGTTTATTTTTTTAACAAGTAATATCCTGTATTTGGCCCAAAAAAGAAAGAGAAAAGATCCAACATTTAAATTTGTGTGTATATTTGTATGTTAATCCAGAATCATGTGCCGCTTTTTCCATGTTCAATTCTTTATGTTTGTTTGATTCATGCATCGCTAGGTTCATATATATGTTTGTCTTCTTCTTATGAAAATGATGCACTCCTTTAGCTTTCTCTCGTTACATGGTAACAAAAATCTTGTGTAAGAAATAACATGAAATGTGGGGCATTTGCTGCAGCAGCAGCACATATTTCTGCTTGATTGCTGGTTTTACATGGAATATTGTCAATTTTGTCAGCTTAAATGGCAACTTTTCGATCTTTACTCGTAAACAATACTAGGTTGGAGCTCGAAATACCATTATCGTATCCGTTTTCAAGTTCTACTATCAATTTTCATACTTGGTTATTGTATATGAACGTACGCTACGGTTAAAATTTGAAAGGTCGAAATAAAACTAGGAATTTCATCCGCACAATGTGAAATAAAAAATTTGAAATTTCACTTCAACGACGGTGAATTTTCTTAATCTTCAATCATTGATCAATAATGGGCCGAACTTGTACTATCGACCCACAAAAGGGAAGTGATTTCTTCATTGGGAGTGCAAAACTGTATACTTTCCCTCTTCCTTTCTTCTATTAGTTTTCTCTGAGCGATGTAATATTGAAAAGTTCATTATTTCTGATTTTGAACAAGTTAAAGACTCTTCATTTCTTTTCATGATGAGAGAACAGTGTTAGCTTTTCTTAAAGTCTGATCGCTCAAATGACTGAGCCCCGTGTCACCATCACCCTCGGCCGCACTGGCCAGGTACCATTTACCATCTCTCTCCCTCTCTTTTCCAGATAAAATTGGAAAGTGACATTGACATTCATGTTGTCTTGTGTAATTTACATTTTTTTTAATGGGGTTTGTTTTATCAGGTGGTACAGAGAGGAGGTGGAAGCGAACGATTTACAGGTTCTGATGGTTTTCTGTCTGCAAACAAACGGTTTGTCTTTTTATTTTTATTTTTGTTTGTGGTTTTATTTGGTTTTTCCTTTTCCTTTTTCTTGTTTTCCTTCTAATTTCCGGCTTTGGGTATGCTTTATCTGATGTCAAAATGTTCTATACTGTGTGACTTTATTGTTCTGGTATGCTCATTGGATGTTTTGATAATATCATAGGTCTTCATTACAAGAAAATGAGAAATAAATAAATGAAAGATATGGAAAATTTTATCAACTAAAAAATTATATTTTCTATGTGTGTGTATTGAACTTATCTTAGCAATCAAATAGAGAGATTTCAACTCGGATGAACAGACTTTTTGGTTCTCGGTGTTATGAGAATTGGTCATTTGTTGTTTTTTGTTAATGTCAAATTGTGTGTAAGCTTAGACTAATAAGTCTGAGTGCCATTTTTCAGGACACGAGTAGATGGTTTTAAATGGAGACATGGTGGTGATAGATTCGATGGTAATGACTAATATTGTTTAAGCTATGATAGTTTTGTATGTTATCACCTGGGTCGGTGTTTTCATTTTTGGTGTTAATTTTATTTATCCTGACTCTTGGGCTTTGAGATGAGTGAAGGTTCTGGGATTGCTAGTAAAGATCTCCGATTAAAACTAATGCGGAAAAGGCATGCTGAAGCACAGAGGAAGAGGATCCTATGCGAAAAGCTCTCAAAACCCATTCAGCTTCAATCCAGTGCAAATATGCAGCAGCAAGAGCCTCCTCAACAAAATGGGCATATCCTTTTGAGGCAGTATCCTTCCAAAGAAATTTTGAGTGATAGGTCCCAAAAGGACTCATTGAGGAAATATTACTCTTCTCAGACTATGAATCGAATGAGGATTAGATCTCCAAATAGAGTTTGGACTGATTCCAGGGAGCTGTCACTGAGAAGTTTCAATGATCCGCAGCAAGTACCAGCAACAAGGGTAGATGCTGTCTCAAGAACTGGACAGTTTTTGAGAAAAGAGGTTGTCGATGCTTCCAGGCAGACATGCCTTACGACATTGAAAGCCTCGACTGAAACTACCAGGGAATTTCCGCCAACCGGTGGAGTCTTGCTGAAAAGTTCTCATATGGTATTATCCTTGCTCTGGGTTCAAATCAGCTTATTTTGGTGGAGCTGATTTATGGGAACCTTTGACTTATAAATTCTTTCTGCTGTATATAGGCTAAGCATTTATATATTGTTCTCATCGTACCTTTTTTGGCTCTTTCTACAGGTTGTGGAACCTCTCAGTGTTGCTAGCTTATTGCATTCTCTTGGTTTGGGGAAATATGCAATTACTTTTCAGGCTGAAGAAGTAACCTCTTCTCTCAACTATTTCAATTTTTCGCTTGATGCAAGGAGATAAGCTTTTTGTAGGTTTGATCGGAAATGTCATTTAATCATACATTGATTGGAAATCATTAAATGCTTTTGAAAGAGCAGATGATACATGGTTAAATAATAATTACATGTTCTCTGTTGAAAAAGGCAAAAGGAATTCTGGAAAGTTACCTTAATGAGCACTATTAAACATCCAGCAGTGATAATAGGATCATAGAGTGGGGCATTGACAATGTACTACATTATATTATGCAATGTAAGGTTGAATTTAGGCAACTATGAATTGATAGACTTTCTGTAACATTCTGATACTTTTCTGGATTCTTCTCAAAGCAATGAAAGGAATAAGCCTTAATACCATCCTTTTTAACATTAATAAATCAAAATAAATTGAGAAGTACAATGGAGAGGGATAAATTTTTTATTAATCCATCATTACAAGTTTAGAAGGTACAACGCAGCAAATATTGTTAAACAGAATCCGTAGTTGCATTTTTATTTGTCCATCCATGAAGCCCAAGGCGAGTTATTTATCCATTAAGTTTGTAAAATTTGGATGTTTAATGTTTAACACTTTGATGTATATCTGATGTACAGGTGGACATGACTGCATTGAAGCAGATGAGTGATAAGGACCTCAAGGAGTTGGGAATACCAATGGTATTGTCCTATTCAGTCTCTTCTTCTTTTGTTTATTTTTCATTTGCTACAAGAGGAGTTTGTATATAGGACTATTTACTTTAATATGATATCTGGCTTGGCTAAGCAATAATTGTGTTATTACGGTATTGTGCATCCCCCATCCTACATTACTCATACCCATTCTCCTATAATTTATCTGTCCCCATAAAAGCTGCTGAATATGCAGGGACCAAGGAAAAAGATTCTGCTTGCAGTGCAGCCCCTTCCAAAACGACAACCACCAGAACTGTAAATGGGTGTCTTAGAAAACATTTCTTATGTTTGTATTATGTTTATATTTATAAAAACATTTGTGAAAGATGCAATAGTGTAGTAAACTAGCCGATTTAATCTCTTGGATTTGAGTAGCCATGCTGTCAAAAATCTTCTAATTCTTACAAGAATGTAGTTGAAAAGATATTTTCTGCTTTGTTGATGTGGAATTTGGACAAATGAATCAGTGAAATATATATAGTTGCCCTTCTAGCACATTTGTCATTGATAATTTCCAATTTTGTGCATGCTTCTTGAATGTTAAATTGCACATTTGTCACAAGAAAAAAGAGAGAATAAATATGAAATAAAAATTGTTGTCAGAGTTTGTATTAAGATATCATAAATCACAGGTGAAGATAAGCAGATTTACATGTAAAGCACGCATTTTTCACAGAAAATAATTCTAAATGCTGCATTGTTTTCTAGCTTTGAATAGGCTTTAACAGGTAAGAGTACCGGAAGTACATGCTGCCGAGCTTCGCACTCTTGATACATTCTTTCCCATTTCTTGTAGCCAAAGCAACCAAAAACTTGTGATTCCATCTTCCATTACCCAGCACAGCAGCAATCTTTCCCAGCGATGAATCTTTCTTGCAGGAATGATCTGCCGGAAACCTATGCTTCAAGTTCATGCAAACCTTCAAACTGCAGGTCTTGCACGTCGCAGTGTTGGAGAGTGGCAATTTCTCCTTGCAACGTTCAACAGGACATATGTCTTCCTTCTTCTTACTGGGATCACAATCTCCAGATTTCTTGTGATTTTCCAATACCATCTTCTCGCCGTCTCCAAACTCTCCGGTTGTCTCAACGGAAACCCAGCATACTTCACGAACAATCACTTTCTTGCTCTTCTGGTCTGAATTCGGACATTCATGTGACTTGGATGATCCATGCTCCAAACAAAACACATGCATAATCGATAAAAATATTAAATATCCACACCAAATTCATTCATCAAACAATGCTCGTATCATAAAAAATTTAATCTTAACTTTTGACGGCCGTCACATTTGAAAGGAAGAAAATCGAGCTGATTGCAATCTTTGTGCAGGCAATGTTTTCCCAAATCTGGGAAAGCTTCTGTTCCTCCCATGTTTTTCTTCTTCTTCATCTTATTCTTCTTCTAGCGTTGGAAAATTTACGGAAAATGAAATAACAAGGAGTGTTTTGACAAGGTAATGGGGGCCTGGGTCCTTACTGTGAGAGAAGAGAGTCCGACTTTTGCCTTTAACTATCGGAATTAATAGAGATTAAAGCAAGCTTGCAGCATATGTAAGCAAATTAACTTGGTGATGTGGTCACGGAAGAAAAACCAAACAAGAACTGCGTTTTTCACTGAGATTTTACGATTAAAATACAAAGTGACTTTTCCTTGATGTCGCACTCACATCAATAATTGAGTTTCCTTTCATTTCCCATGGCGTTGCTTTCTCCACTCCACTACTTTCATTTTCTGGAACAAAGACAGCAGCATTAATTAATAAGGGGATTTTGTTGCGCGCAGAATGAATTAGGGTGTCTCAATTCAATATCTGACGCAGAATACACACTCTCACAACACAATTGAACTAAGTACTTTATTCTTTCCTGCCCTAAGCAATAATTCTGTCATGGACCTGGTCGTGAATCTTATGCTCTCCCCTCCATGTTTCAGAAACTTCCATGATCTTTGTTCATGAAATCCCGTCTAGTCAACAGCACCAATATTTGATTCTGTCCGCTGGAATTCATCGACCCGCTTCAACGGCATGCAGATTTTTCTTTCGAGGTTTTTGATTGACATAAGAAAATAAAGTTGAAGTAGGGTCATTATTTTGGGAAACGCAAAGAGGTTATGGAGATTCAAGGCGGGTTGATGAAGTTGATGATCGACGGAAATTTGGAAATATTGAATTATAATGTAGCAGAAACACAAGAAGTCCAAAGCAGAAACGGAAGATTTCCTTCAACAGGTCGTCTTCGTCAATTGGTATAAAACAGCGCCAGCATCAGGGAAGGGGACGAACTCGGAAAGAGTTTCTATGTCTGATTTCAGGCTCTTTAATGGCTGGATCGGTTATAGTCTCCTCTGGTCACGCCTTCGAGCGAGCAGCGTTCACGTCTGAAAAACGCTAGACTTCACGCCAACCCTCGTCGACGGTACGACGCCCGATTTCTCAACTGTCATCCCTTATCTCACACGTCAAACCACCATTGTCAAATGGTGCTAGAAACATTGATTCTTTAATTTTATTTTTTATTGTTTTTTCAAAACAAAATTATGATAACAATTAACAAAAGAGAGGAAAAGAACAAGTGAAGTTTGAGAGTGGGGAAATGGGTTTTCTTTTGACATTTTAGTCATTCAATTCTTGGTGTCTCTACATTATTCTTTTGTTCAAAAAGTAGTATGCGATGAAAAGCTGCAAAAGAAGTGCTTTTTAAAAAGTGAATCTGAAAAGTTTTATACTTCTATTCCATCTTTTTGCTTGTCCATTCTGTAACTGCAATTATTGTATAGTATGTGTCATGGTGGTTGTCGGGTTATGGAATGAAATGCATCGGGTTGAATTGTGCTTGGGGGAGGAAGTGATTTGGGCTTAAAAGGACTTTTGTTCTTTCAAATCCACTAAGCTCAAAAGTTCAGAAGAAAAGTGGGGAACGTCCAGTTGTGTGCCCCAGCTTTGTTATTTCATAATTCATATATTGTAAAGTTAGTACATTGTACTGTAGAATAATCAGGTAGTGTTCAAGCTACATCGTACTGTAGAATATTCTAACAGATCAAACTAAATAACATAAAGCAGACTTTGGTTAAGCCAACACTTTGTTCTTTGACAGCTATTAGAAGTAAGAATCTAACAGTAAGGAAGCTTAAACTATCGAAGTGAATAGGATCAAAAGGTATCCAAAGCCAAAGCCAAACCCAAAATGCTCAGAAAATTCAGTACCGGAGATTGCTTTTACTTCTTGAGTTTGCGTTGTTCTGGAAATAACTAAGGTCGGCATGAGAGATTGATGATTTCAGAACTAGATTTTATGATAGCAGAGGTGAGTTGTGCGTGAGAGGGCATGTAAACTAAGTACTGTCAATAACTCCCTTTCAAGAAGCACAACAATAGTAGTTCTCTGCATAATTCAGCAGTCATGTGCAAGGACAATTTGGATTGGGCTTGGCTACTATTTAAGCTATTATTATAAGGGTGTCGATGTATGTTTCAAGTTTAACGAGTCATGGTCAAGAAAATTTTGCACAACTATCACCAATCATGGTCCTTTAATATACAATTTCCTTGTAAAATCTCTATTTCAATATAACCAAACCCACATGAATGCAGACTTCCCTGGAGACAATCAATGTTATTATAGATTAAAAGCAAACATTGATTATGGATTTAGCTAATCAATTTCGGTAGATACTTGTATTTTAAATTAACTAATCCTTGATAAAGACACAAAGAAGAGACAAAACGCAACTCAAAATTAAATAAAAAGCATCTACAATCGTCTCAATGAACTTGCACAAACCCCCAGACCAAAAAATATAAATAATAAGGCACAGATTCAGAGAAGGCTTTAAGCAGATATTTCTTATTCTGAACAAAGAAATTGCTACGTACCCAGATGAACCTTTCAACAAAAACGGCAGAAAGACTAATGGAACACAGGACATCGGAATAAAGAAACTTGTATAATTATCCTTGATATGATAATAGGTAAAAAAAAAGTATACATAATACCAGATACTCACGACCCAAAAGAAGAAAGAATTTTAACTCAAAATCATCTTCTATTCCTCATTGCAGCTTAATTTACCACAATCACAACATTGGAAAACAACTCATTCTTTTTTCAGTTAAAAGCATCACACCTTCTTCTAATTTCTCCTCTTCTACCAGTCTTGATCCCATAAAGACTAAGCTTTTCCATGGCTCTAGCAAATGCCTTAAAGAACTGATTTTGATCCCTTGCATACAGCTCAACATAAGGCCTCGTTCTTGCATCACTGAGCAATCCATGATCTGATTCCAAAACCCCTAAGCCTTTAGGCAGATTCTGGAAATACAAGTTGTCAAACTTGTTTGGAGACATAATGTCATTAAACACGGACAAAGTTGGATTCTTTTGATAATCTGCACAGGCTTTCTGCAAAGCCTGTGCAAATCTGGGATTGTAATGAGAATCATACTGAGGAGTTCTGCTGTAATTGTAAATATTGCCACTGAATTCTTTACAATGAGAGAAACCAATGGTGTGAGCGCCACTCAAAGCCACCATTTCCTGAACTGAAAAGTTTCTCTTTGCAAAGATCTCTAGAATTTCAGACATGGGCATGGTCGGTCTTGGCAGATTTCCCTCAACATATGAAGCTTTCGAAATCCTCCCATCTTTCCTACCCAAGTAAACATTGTAGTAGGGTCCACCCACCATTTTTACAAGATCACGAGTTGCAACGGCGAGGACATCGGAGCAGGAAACGATGTTGGGACATTCAAGCTCGAGAGCCGTCTTGGCACGAGTGATGACATCGAATGCGTCACCGGGGAGGGAGAGATTGATGTCTGCGTCGCGTTCTGCTTTGTTGAAGGGAGTGGAGCTGATGAGAATGGAGGAGTCGCAGCCGTTGAGAAGACAGTCGTGGAAGAAGAGACGGAGGGTTGCGGCGGCGGTGGTGGGGCTCGTGATTTGCTTGTTAGTGATGGTTTCTTGCATGATTTTGTTGAATCCTGGACAGGATTTAGCGTAGTAGTTGATGCTCAGTCTTGATTCTGCGAGACATGCAAAAAATGAAAAGAAGATGAGAACGCTGAGGGACGGTAGTGCAGCTGCTTTTGCCATTTTGGAGAAGTTGCTGGTGTCTGCAAAGCCGAAAGGAGAGCTAAAGAAGCGCTTATCGGCGAGAAATAAGCACTTTCATGAAGACAGTGGGTAGATGCGTAGGGTTTCACCGAATTAAAAAAAAAATGCAACTTTAACTTTACCAGTCTGCGTGCGAGACAGTGAGGAACAAAATACTATTATTACCACCAATCACGGGAAGACTGCTGTAAGGATAAGGGCCCCACTCTCCGTAGGATACTTTGGTTAGATGATTATCAAAGTCATCCTAATAGTTTGTAAACGTAACAAATTAGTCCATACAGTTAATGCTTTGTACCAAATGTGCCAAATTCCCTATCGAAGTTTGTTTAAATATTGGAAGGAAAAAATAATAATTTTATCACACCCACTTAAAAGAATTATATGTTATTTTGTTAAAAAATTAATTAAAAATAATGCCTAAAATTAATAATCTTAATATAATATAGAATATATTTAAAATTGTTGTGTTTTTATTCAATTTTAAAAGAATAAAATTTAAAATTTTAACAAATCTTAATTTATATTATTTATTTTTTTTAATTATATTTAATATTTATTTACTCTATTTCATATTAATTGTGATTTTAAAATTCTAACACCTCAATTTTAAATTTATTTTTAATTAATCAATTTGAATGATATATGACAGATGGCATGCACTAATTTGACATAATAAACGAATTCATAGACTAATTTGTCATTTTTGCAAACTACAGGAATGAAGATGATAATAACCATAGATAAATTGAACTTGGAACTTAAAGCTATACCGAGATTTTTTTAATTATACTATTAATACTATAATTATAATAATAATAATGGGTGTAGGGAGAGGAAACTGGAAATGTAGAGGATGAGGGGTGAGGGTGGGCCAATAGAGTCGTGATCAGACGGTTATCATTCAACGGTGTTTAATTAAGATTTGTGATTGACATAATAAATTTACTAATAATTACTACAAAAGAAAACGGTTTCTTGGGCGCATATTTCGTCACTCAGCACATGAGATATCATGCTGTGCTTCCCCGCTCACACCTAACCAACCATTAATTCGGACATTTATGAGTCCCGCCCTGTTCTTGTTCTCCGCAATAAAGTCTTAAATAAAATAATATTATTATATTAATATATTAAAATTATTTAATTAAAAAAATAAAAATTATTTAATAATAATAATAATAAATTAAAAATAAATTATATAATTTTTTTACTATATTAATTAAAAATAAAATTTATTTTTAATTTTTTTATTTATTATCAATAAATAAATTTTTATTATTTTATTAATAAAACGAAAAAATTTATAAGTTTTTTTTTAAATTTTTTATTTATTATTAATAAATAAATTTTTTTATTTTTTTAATTAAATAATCTCAACTATGCTAATAATTTAGAATGTACTACCTAATACTTTGTCTAATAATAAATAATATTGAAATTAAAATATTTACCGTGGTTCATAATTGAGGTGGAGGAGAATTTGTTCACGTTACATGCAAGTAATAGTGACAATGAAATTGCATGAAAGAAAATTGACCCAATTATAGGAGTAGTCTAATTCAATTTGAAATACCAAACAAAATCAAAAGATACCGTGGCTGGTCAAGAAGCGATTCAAAACATTTCAAACACAGGCCTCAGCTTTTGTCTTCAATTACAATCATATCATCCTTTAACAACTTAACATCTTTTACTTCGATGTTTTGATAATTATGTCCCATATTCCTTCCTGGGAATATGTAACCTCGTTGGAGAAAAGTGTCGGTGAAAGATCTTGAAATGATATTAGTATGTGTACTCGGTGGATATAGACAAAAAAGCCAAACTGTTGACAGAAGTATTGAAGTGCCCTAACGCCACAAAAAAACCCAAAATAAAAGACAAATTTTGCTAGAAGGGAAAAGCAAGAGGATTATGCTATGGTTTAAGTGCATGTGCAAAATGGTCCCATTCCCATATGAACAACTTATTAAGCTTAGCTGGTGACTTCTTTGGTTGTTCCATTTGAATTTGAAAACAGCTCATTTTCTTCATATTCTGTCAACACATACACAGCTAGAAACTTTCCTGCTCCATTACGTACTCTTCGAACTTAATCAAATTCATTCTTGGCAATTCTCCCCCTTCTTAGCAACTTGCATTGAATCAAAGCTTCTTCCACATATGCCCAAAAGCAAGAATCCACAGTTGAGCTAGCAGGAACCTTTTGTTTCTTTGCTTCAACTGGACTCCTTGTGGGTTTTCCTGCTTCCACTAGCCATTTCCCCCACTGTAAGTAATGTCGAGATCACCCATGACTTTTGTAGTCTGTTAGACCTTTGTCGTAGTAGTACTCAGCAATGTCAATGTGGTTCAACCATTCTTCGATAATTCGTCCCAGCATACAGCCACGGCGTCCTGAATGATGCTTGTTCTTTCTGCAGCATTTTCTCTACTTCGGCAACCATTTTTCCCCAGTAATTAGTGAGGTATTTCTTGAACTTGACAACTTCCATGTCCTTTAAAAATCCCTTGTTCTTGTAACTATCATAGTAGTCTTTGTTTTCAGACTTGGAGTCCTTCTTGTACCATTCCAGGTATGCCATACATATCTTCGTGTCATTCAGTTTCTTGGATGGATCAAAAACCATCTTCCTTTTCAAAACACAAGTCATTTCCCATTTCTCCATCTTTGCAGTCAGTACTTTGATGTTGCTGTTTGCTGTCATCAATTCCAATGATGTGGCCAGAAATTAGACATTTAGAGAACTTACAAAGAACATGTTAAAATGCTACCGAAGAAAGGTTTCCGTCAGTAATAAAACAGTTTTCACTTCTGAATTATGCTGAAACAAGAATTTTTGCATGAAAGAAAGGTGATTACATGAAAACTAATTTGAGAGGTGTAAAGAAACAAAATTTTGTTGTCCGCCTTCTCTTCACTCCAATGGCTTCCAATTGCAAAACTATCCCTTCTCGAAGTGAACAGTCAATCAATGCATCAAGCTGAGAAATTCCCATGAAGAGTACAATAGACTTGAGATGTTCCACGATTTCCGCATAATCTACTATGCGCCATTATTCAGTAAGGTTTTGATTTCCGGATACTCCTGAGCCCATTGCCACTAATACTTCGGATACTGCTTCTGGGTCCTCTAAGACAACTACATCCATATTCAGAACGCAAGAGAAACGTACCAAAAGGCTTGTAAGCATAAGTTTGGGAATCAACTTCCATGACAGTAGGATTTTGGGGCAAAATAAGCAATCTCGGTTCTAAGTCTTGGTTTGCAGAGAAAGCAAGAATTCCATGTCAACTGTTGTGACACAGCTTCTTGTAAGCTTTTGTCGCCAATAAGAGGCGCGCCAAAAGTGATGAAGAGCGGGCGCTTGGTTTCTGGATGATTAATGCTTTCAAGTAGCCCTAAAGTGAAAAGAAAAGCAACATATTCTCCCAAAGAATGTTCAGTAACAATTATCGGAATCGAATTGCCAAACTGCACTAGATACGTTACCATGAACTATTTCATTGGAACATAAACCTTCGTCTACCGTGTACTTCTTCTAAGCAACATAACTAATACCAGAAAATACTTGTCTTTCTAGACCTTTTGGCTTAAGGTTGAGTGTAGTATCTAATTTTGGGTATATGTTACAAAAGTGTTTTTAGGTAGAATAAAAATTGAGCAAATTGTCTGATCAAACAGCACCAAATGCCAACATATCTAATTTTCAGTCAATTTGATATTCCCAAAAATAATGTCCATCCCATCTGGGAAACGTCAAATATGGCAGAAAAAAAAGACAAAAACATTCAAAGAACAGGAAGAAATACCTGAGTTGTGAAGCAAGAAAGCTGATCAAGGACAGAGGCAGAAAGGGTTACGGCAGATTTGTGAATGGAGAAAGAAGAATTACTTCTAGTGCAGAGGAAGTTTTGCGGAGGAAGAGATGATGATTGAACCACTTCTGCTTCTTGAAGAAGCAGATTTGTGCAACTGGGAGAAGTTACAAAAGCTATGATAATACAGTTGGGTTGTTGCTGCTGATAAACTCGTAATCTTATTGGATCATTTTGATTCGATTCTCTGTAAAGCTCTGAAATTTTAGCCCATGAAGATGCAGAAGACCAGAACGCGCAACCAAATTTGCCAATTCCAGTCTACTGCTAAATCTGCAATCAAGAAAAAAAATTAAAATATTTAAGAAAACAAGAAAGGAAAATGTTTAAACAATAGCAGAATGTAAGCGCTTACGGGGAAGCTGGCTCATCTTATCTGCAATTTTTGGCTCCGTTTCTACAAGAAGAACTACTTTAATGGTGTGTGTATACATTGAATGGAATCAAGCTTTCCTTTTGCAAAATGAAATGTTACGAGTTCATGATGAGTCAACAGGCCAATAGATTTCTGAGCCTTGCAGAAGAAACTTCGTAGAAATTACCTTCTACGCAAGTTGTGCCAAGGGAAGGAAATATAAGAAATGCTCTGACTTTCCAGGGATTTGCATCATCTGCGCCACACTCATTGCCACCGGTCGCCTTAAATCACCGGAAAAACTCGGATTCATTCTTCACTTAACATGTTTATCGATTTCAATGTCGTATCTGATTCTTTAAATTCATAAAGCTTTTTCATTCCAGAATTCAAATTTGCTTACATTCAAAGCTGATATAACTGGACATTAGTCAATTTTGTTTCTAATTTCTGATAGAATTGAAGATTCTTTTCAGTTTTTTTTTTAATTATTATGTTTCATCATAAATCTTGCCAAACCTTGAATTAATCAGTGAACAGAAATCTATGTAAAAAGTTGGCAACTTCCAATTATCTAAGAGTCCAGAAAATCCCACTGGTTAGTATAAAGCTGCTCTTAATCTTCAATTGGCAGGAAATCTTCCCAATTGATAGCTTGTGGCAGAAACGCAAAAAGCCACAATAGAACCATTTATTTTGCAAGCTTATTACATTCTTTAGCTAACATAAACTATCAATAGATAATCATTGATGTCATATCAGTATGAATGTATTTGTCGTGATTCTGGCTCAGCATCAGCCAAGTTTTCCTCCGCACCTTCTTCTGTGTAGTCTTCTTCGTCTGATGATGTAGATACCTCGTCCGATGGTGGATCCATCTCTTCTTCAGGAGACATCTCCTAGGGTGGATCCGGAGGTGCTGGGATGTCTAAATGGTGGACTTTTCAATGGCTTCCCTGATGGAGGAGTTTTTTTTTTTTATTATTCGCTTTCCAAATGCAGGATTTATTTTTTTCCAATGGTCCCCTTTTGAAGGAGTTCTTTCTCGATATTTCCCTTTTGAAGAAGTTTTTGGTTTCTCAGCAGGCGTTCGCTTGGCCTGGGCTTTCTTAGGAGTTGATTTTTTTGCTTTCTACACAATTGCAAAGAGAGAACTTTTATCAGCTTGTAAAATTCAAAAAAGAATTAACCTACTTCTACAAGTTAACTAGCAACTATGTAACTTGTGATACAAGCAATGTCTGTAAAATTGTCCTACATGTAAATTTGCATTCCAGTTAACCTACACAAAACAAATAAAGAAACCTCGGTGCTATATTTGACATCAATGCACCAAACAAACTAACTGCGTTATGAAAATTATTGTCGAAGCTTTACACTTTGCAGCCGACTTTCTGCAACTTAGCATCTTCAGTATCCTCGGCTGCTGCTGGAGGTGTTGTTGCTGGCTGCAGGTGAGGACTATAGATGGCTTCTCCGTAGGTGCCTTCGGTGGAGTCTTAGGAGCTGGGTTCTTAGCTTTCATGATAAATACGGAGGAATTACTACATAGAAAGTTGAAGAAAAAAATTGTTTATCGGTTTGTAAACAGAAATAGAACTCATCTAACAGTTGTAAATAAACAAGTAAACACAAATGTGATATTGTGAGGCCAGGGAATGCCGGAATCAGGATAAAGGACGAATTCTAAAATAAGGTGTTGGGTGCATAAGCTGAACTTCATAAATTCCATTAGTGCCATCAAATATTTGGTATCAGAGTCAAAACTTTTCTGTAAAATTACCAGCTTCACTCCATTTACCTTCCCATCTGATGAAACATACAAAAAGTGACACATCTCTGCTATGACCAAACGAGATAACTGAAATATTTCACCTCATTCATTGAACTGGGTTTATTACCCTGCGGGAAGGAAAAAAAAAAAAAAAAGAACTAAAAGCAAAATTATTTAGGCATCAAACAAACTACGACTAGAGTACAATAAGATTTAACATTTGGCCAACTAAACAAGAGAATTGAGATAAGAACATTAGATTTCCCTGCAAAGGATTACGTTCACCATATATACCTGCAAAAGAAATAAAACAGAAGTTAGGCAGCTTTTGGGTTAACTGTTTTTCAGAGGAAAGTGTGATTCAAATCATTAAGCAAAATTAGTTAATTTTAATAGAAATTGAGAGAAAAATGAGTTAGTTTAACACTTCAATTAGTTGAGTAATTTGTTCTTTTAGTTAACAGGTAGTTAAAATTATTAAAAATTAGTAATGATTAAAATACTTTAAATAAATATTATATTATACAAAAAAAAAAAAAAATCAAATTTGAGGTATCAATACAACTAAGAGAAAAATTTTTCTCTTTAATTCATCTTGATTTCTTTCATATTTTAATTTTTGAGTTGATTTGATAATTTTTTCAAGTTTTTTTTATTATTTTTTAGTAGTTAAATTTTAAATTTTCTTTTATGTAAAGACAAGTTTCATGCTGTTATTGTTCAGAAAAGAAAAGCAGCCAACAGAAACAGCAGAGTCTCGAAAGCCACTGCAAGAAGAAGATTGAGGTTTATGTAGAGCTGAAGTGAAAGAGATTGTTACTTAACTGATTATCTTGTTTCTATAAATGTAATAATTCTAGCTTCAGCAGACAACACTAATTGTTGACGGCATACCATCATATGCTTGTATAGAACTTACTCGATTTTTTCTTGAGCAGAACTTTTTTTTTTTTTTTCCGGCTAGGTTTAATAAATCAGGATAAAATTGAGATTTTCAATTTTCTCACGTGTATCGACATAAACTACAGGCGATTCGTGCATGAATTTTCTTAGACCCCCATATAATTATTGTGATTTTATTTTGAAAACTTTAAATTGTGCACTTGTCTACAAAATATTGGTGTCAAAATCATAAAATCTTTGTTCTTGATATGGGATTATTTCAATTTCAGTATTGGGCTTGCCATTTGTTTAATGTGAATCCTTACAATTTATTTAATATTTGTAAGAACCAAGACACTCACGTTGTCTATGGCTATACAGATTTGTATCCAAGAATCAGAGTCACCGAGAATCAGCAATGTAATTCGAGAAGATCTGGGCACATTTGCATATATTTGCGTTCTTAAAACGCCAATTTGAAACAATACAACTTTAAACAATTGATGTATTGCTTCAAATATGCATTTTGTAAAGTGCAGACATCGGTGAGTTCGAAACCTTCACTCGACATGGTAAGCTGAAATAGTGAGCTTGTCTGGAGGAGAGACGGACAGAAACAGGCTGTTGCTCATAGAATGGGAACGTCTCTTGTCCTCCTTTCTCTTTGTCTGCAACTTAACAAGTTCTTCAACATGACCTCATGATTTTCACTCTTGTTACGTTGACAAATTTTTATTTTTTTTTGTTTTTCGATAAGTTCACGATGTTAAACGTCCGTGATTCCCGAAGAAGCTTCCCTATTCCACCGACCAGCCCGGTGAAATCACGATGAGCAACATAACTCACAACAGAGACACAATTTCACTAACATTAGTAATGAAACTAGACTTTATGTATATTAATGTCGACGATTAACATGGGAAATTTTACATTAATTTCAGTAGACACGACACAAACAAACTAGAAATGGCTTAACACCAAATGCCCAAATGATGGCTTCTTGTAGTAACTGAGAAAGTCACTGCAGAAAACCATCTGATCTCAAACTTATTGCAGATCAACGTTGATTAACTAACATAAGTTCGCACAGACACAATTTGCTAACATTACGGGCACTTAATTTTGTTTCCATGGGTGGTCATGTCAGTGTAGCATTTGCCGCACATCTCTCTGTTGCCATAAGTGCCTGGTGGAACACATTTACACCTGCTACAGCATGTAATGCAAGCTCTAGCACACACGTTCTTCCTTGAATGTGCTTTGCATCTTGCTGCACATAGTGGAGGGCAATCTGCACATAGAAAAAGCAACAGATAAGTATATTTAAAAAAAAATTAAAAATTAAACCACCCAAAAAAGTTAACATTTAAACTTGCGTTATTGCGGCGAAGATATGTATGTATGTTTTACCCTTTATTGTCCTGACTATAGGCTTCGGTGGAGCAGCTGGTGAAGGAACTTTAGGCGGCGCAGGAGCTGTTTTGGGTGGGCTCATTGGTGGTGGTGTCGTTGTGGGTGGCTTCACTGGGGGTGATGGGGTTGTTTTCGGTGGCTTCACTGGCGAAGGGGGTGTAACTGTGGGCGGTTTCACTGGTGGTGCTGGGGTAGTGGGTGGTTTCACCGGTGGTGGTGTAGTAGTGGGTGGTTTCACCGGTGGTGGTGGTGTAGTGGGTGGTTTCACCGGTGGTGGTGGTGTAGTGGGTGGCTTCATTGTTGGTGGTGGAGTTGTTTTGGGTGGCTTCACCGGCGGTGGGGGTGTGGTTGTGGGTGGCTTCACTGGAGCCTTAGGAGGAGCTGGAGCTGGTGCTGGTACTGGGACTTTGGGGTAAGTATCCTGCGCCAAATTGCAAAGAATTAAATTGTCACATCCCACGTGGTTAGTGAAGGGGAATCTAAACTAGGTTATAATTTTTGGATTAGTAAGAGCACATAAGGTTACAAAATCTAACAATAAAACCGTGATGATCTCTGATCTAGCTACTAAATGTAACTACTTGGGACAAAAGTTCAGCCATTACAGAAATGGTAATCACCTAGTAAACTCAAAAACATCACTGATCTAGCTACTAAGTAAAACCAGAATGCAATGAACTATTTTTTTCTAATAATGACATTCTATAACTGGAGTATGGTATTTTTCATGAATCTAAATAAAAGAATCCATTTTTATACTGTAAACAATATTGTGACAAAGCTTCAGTTTTGAGTGCATAAGTTGAACTTCTATTTTATTTCTACCACATTTAACATCATCAACCAAGCAAGAGAACTGAGATACAAACAGTCTACAGAATACCTTCTCCAGCTCATATTCCTCCTCATTGTTACACGAAACCTACAAAAAAAACAACATATTATGACATCAACCAAGACAGTAGTCTGAGTATTAAAATTTTAGACGAGAAGACAGAGAGCCATACTTTTGTAGTGACCACAAGCAAAGTGGCCAGCAGAAACAGAGCAACTCTGAAAGCCATTGGAAGACCAAACCCAGAAAGAAATCAAGAAAAGTTGAAGGAAGAGACAGCTTAGTGGCCAGTGCTCTAAGCAGAACCAGCTTTGTCATTATATATGGAGGTGAGGAGGTGAGGAGGTGAAAAGGTAATTTACATAATTTCCAGCTGGCGTTGGTTCAATGAATGCACTATGCCAGCTTCACCGGACCACTCAGAACATTACTTATGGCTACCATTTAAAAACCTGAGACTTTTGTCTGCTAAATTAGTATATCTAGTAATACTACTCATAGCATGATAATATTATTTTATTAACCGGCATCCGAGGCTCCTCCTTCAATACTTGGGACATACGATATCCTGTTCGGTAATTTCACTTCTTTTCCGATAATATAGGCTAAGGATAATACTGTGTTCTCTCCTTTTGTCCACCATCTCCTTGGTAATACCATTCTACGAGCAAACCAGAAAATTCCACATTACTCCAAATGGGAGTGTGTGACCGGTTACAAAACATGATGATTGTTCGGGAAATTTTCCTGTAACTCCATGACAGAAGCAGCGGTAGATACCTCGGCATAGTTTGATACATCACCTGTGCTCACTTGCAATCATCACATTACTTGCAAGCTTGACGACTGAGCAATGCCAACTCTTTAAGTAATCTCACCTGCCATATTAATTATAAATTCATTGTACAGTTTTGGGTTTTGTTCAAAACACATTTTAAAGCAATGTACATCTGTATTAAAATTGTATTAAAATGGGATTTGAATTCTTCTTTTATTTTTTAAATTTTTATTTAGATGATAATATATAATATATTTAATAATAAGTTATTTAAATTATATTATAATTTTTTAATTTATATAATAAAATAATTTATTGTTAAATATATTAAGTATTATTATTTTATTAAATTAAAAAAAATTATGAAAAAATTTAAATCCATTAAAACATTACAAGCCTGCAAAAGCCAGAAAAACCAACATTAGGACAGGCATTTCTCTTCTGCAGTGCCAGTGAGATTTCTTCTTGTTCTGCGCATGTGATGTCACATGCTATAAGCAGTAGTCAACTCGATCAGTGAACTAGATTGATTAAGTTGGAATATGAACTAGACAATTCCAGAGCTCTTATCTGCACTTGAACAGCTGATTTCAATTTTATAATAGAAGTGGTTGAATATTGTCAAAATTTATCTGATTTTGTTTAGCCAAAATACAGTACGGTTCAATGAAATTGATCCTTCTTTTCCTTTAATCTTGGAAAACAGACGATTGCATTGCTTCAAGAAACAGACAATTACATTGAAAAGGATTTCACTGCTTCTTCAGACAACCTGTTATCATCTCAGCTCAAACTTTCTGTACTGTTTTAACTTCTACCTCAAAGATTTTTGTCTTTTAAACAAACAGTTATTTGCACCAAAATGTGTTCGGTTTAGAAATTTGAAAAAAAGAGAAAGAGCTATGAAACCTCAGCTGGCCGCGGGACCTAATGACTGATTTGTTGCATGTGACTCCATATTTTGTGACAGATTAAGAAAAATTATTGCCTACTTTGATGGATTAGATGCATATTTTTGAGATAATATCAATCATTTTATGCATGTGCGTATTCATATACAGTAGTACACACTTACAAAAGATAGATCCAATCCTTCACTGGGTAGAAGTAAAACTGCAAGGTAAACCAAAAGTGTTTTGTTTTGTTCTCTGGGCGAAAATATCAGCAACTCTTTTATTTATATTGATCTTAATTGTATTGTCCCAAAGTTACAGAGATTCTCTGCAATAAGAGAAAACATCTGAGCAGCAGTACAGTGAGCATGAGACCAGCTTTGGACCACTGCTTAACTTGCAATGATACCAAACAAGGTACAAGAAATTTAACGGCATGCTTATGTACCAAAACCTGAATCCCAAATTTCATGGCCAAGAATTTTCAAGTTTCCGCTTCAGTGCCACCGCCCATTAGACGGGTGGTGCTCACGCCCTAAAAGCAAAGGTAGGAGCTTTCACTTCCCTACAAATTCATCATTGTGAGTTTAGATATCCGGCTATAACTGGTCTCAACAGACACCCCCCAAAAACAGAGCATAGACATGTGAGTCGAACCGAAATGACTTCATATAAAACGGGTCCAGCAGATTATTGACTAAAAAGAGTGTCAAATGTCCCAAAACAGAAAACAAGTTTCTGGCTTACTTACTGGTTTGAGAAAAGCTTATTTTTGATGGAACCAGGAGAAACTCCCATCAGAACAAATGAGGAACATGAAGTCAAATCACTGCACAGTAACCACCAATACGTAAACAATCTCAAGCATAAAGAAGGGCTTCTGAGATTTAATAATGAAATAATACAATTTCATTGATGCAACTAGCTGGGACAAAAAATACAGCAAGTGAAATACAATTTCTTGCGAACAAATGCCTGGCCAAAGCCAAAATTTTGTGAAAATGGAAAAGAAAGATACACATTTTCTCTCTATCTTTTTTTGCTCTTGAACTATTAAAAATCACCATCGATGTCTAGACAAGAACTTCCTCCTCATCTTCAAAAATCAATTTAAATGTTTGTAACTTGAAGCCTGAACCCTGTATGGTCTCAATCAAATTGGCAGCCACTCCAGTAGATTGCACCATTGTTCGTTTCTTTAACTAAGCAAAGAGAATAAAATGGTAACTATCTATATTTAGACAGAAGATCCATTCATAAACTAAATATACAAAATATCAATCAAGCATTCAATTTCTCTCCTTTTTTTCTTCAAAAAGAATTATGGATGCCTGTTCAGGTGGCCAGAATAAATAAACTCTACATAAGCAAAAGAATGAAAGAACTTAATCTCATTAATTGTTTTTCTATATTTGGTGATTGGAGAATTTGCATGATTTTCAAGAGTTGACCCAAGATTTAACAGGAAGTGAATTGCAATTTCAAGTTTGCAATATCACATCCTATGTAACAGGAGACTCATGCACACCTCAACACTGGCAATACCCTCAAGGACTTGAACCTTCAGATCAATGATTCACTCAGTTCCCTGCAAATGAAAACAAGAATGAGTAATTTCTAAGCTCACAAAAACTAGATCTCGTTCTTTCTACATGATACACTAAGGGAGTTCTCACTATAGCAAAGATTGAGTAGTAATTCTAAAACAGATAAGTGCAAGACAAAACAGGCTCCCTCAGATTCTTCATCAGAGTAAGAATAGAGATTTGGTAAAAATTATGGGATTAGATTCAAACATCGGAGAGGTTCTTCACTATAGCTCCCCACAAAGGGTCTTGACCAATCCCTTGTCTTTCATCCTCTGAGTGCACATACATATTTCCAGACAAAAGCAGCATTAATAACCCAATTACAATGACAGCTACTGGGATCCAATTCCAGCAGTGACCACTAATTTTTTTGAAAAATAAAAAATTGTTCCACATTCAACCATTAGGTGAATTGTAGAGCCAATATCAACTTGTCTACTTAACATGGAACACTAGATTAAAATTTGAGTTTAATCCTACCAATCTCAGTTATCAGTTAGTCTTTGGCTATGCAATAGGTTATTGTTTTACGGTCAGTTCAAAATCAATCTCCACAAGTACAGAAAACTCAAAAAGGCATTTTATACAAAAGCTAATTTATTGTCAAGATAAACTATAAAATTAGCAAGAACACAGCACAACTTTCTCATACAAAGAAGAAATGGAAGTCCTTTCTTTTCCATTGCCACAGTATAACAGTGACATCTTTATCATCATACAAGGATAAAGAAATCAAATGAAAAAAACTTGCCAAATTGCAGATACTCGCAGATAAAACAGATTTTAGGGACAAATTATTTTACCTGTAAGGCCTTGGTCACAGCAGGAATAGCTGTTTCATTCATTGTTCCATCTGCCTTCACACACACAACAGCCAAGTATTAGTAATCTATTAAGCAAAATATTTAAAAGAAGCACAACATTTCCAAAAGAAAATGAGCCAACATAATCATTTATCTGGTACCTTTAAGACCACAGTTGTGTAAAACAAAATGTAAGTACGTAAAAATGACATTAGACATGTGAATCAATAAGCTTCAACACACACATCAAAAAACAACAATGCAGGGAAACAAAATAAAGGGGCAAAGAGAAAACTCAATAAACATGATGACAATTGAGTAAAAAGCATCAAATCTCTCACAATATTGCAACATTTCTCGAAAATCGCCCATTCAAATATTTATCTTTTCTTATTGCAAGAGTAATGCTGCACTTAAAATCCAATGAAAAAAACTGCTATGGGCATAATTTCAGCAATCATATTTCAGAAAACAACCTTAATGCAAGTAAGAACCAACAGAAATAATTCTTTTTTTTTTTCGCTCAAGTTCCAAAATTATAATCCGTAAAAACCAACAGCAAGTCTCGACAGAGTACCCGGAAGAACATGGTGAGCTTGTCCGAAGGAGAGACAGGAACAGAATCAGGTTGTTGTTCATCCACTGCCACTGTTTCTTCTCCTGCTTCGATTTCTTGCCCTGTAACTAAGTTTTTCTCTTCACCAGACCTCAGTATTCTCATTCCACGACAACCACTCTTCTTCCTGCTGCTTGCATTGTCAATTTGGTGAGACAATGGAAATTCGTCATGGGAACTGTCAACGAATGTGAAGGAACTATCTTGCAAGAGTGAAGTTCGGTTCTATGACTATTATGTAGCGTTGAAGATAACCAAACTGTAGACATTTTTTGAAGCGCCTTGGGTTGTTTTGGTTCTGAGTTGAGAGGAAACAATGTGTGTGAAAGTTTCTCTCTTCTTATAATCTTTTATTTTTAATAACAGATGAGATCATTTTCATGTCCTTGAAATTGAGAGAGAAAAATTTTAATTTTTATGTTAGAAACCATAAAATTTTATCAAAAAAATTAAAAATAATGAAAAGTTCAAATTTTACTCGCATCAAAATTAAAAATAATTCCATATATATTTATGTAACATTTAAAAGAAACAAAAAATATACCTGTTGGTGTTTAGCATGTTTAATATAAGCAGAGTAATTTAAATTTTAACAAGAATAAAGACCAGGTAAAAACACAAAAGTCATTTGATTTTCTTGGCACACCATAGGGCTCTGCAACTTTGTAATGGAGAAAATTAAATGAAAGTTCAAGCTTTCCTGGCAAGAAACATTACAGGAAAATGAATATTGATCGTCCAAGGGACATGCCCTTCATGTATATATCATGGAATTGATCATGTATGGCAACAGTTGCAGCAGCACACCCGGCTTGATTCTTGTAGTAGTCTAACAAATTCTACATGCGTCTGTCAAGTCTGCATTTTACCAGACACCAATGTGTTTGTACATATACCCGATCAATCATATCCAATGTGTACATTGTCAGTTAGGCCGAAATGGTTCAGATGGTATGAATGCATAAATGGGCATGAATCAAAATATGTAGGAAGAATTCCTATGTTAGAGGAAGTCAAAATCATTTAATCAGTGAAGAATCTTGTGATAGAAGAGACGCTCGATTCATCTTAAAATACAAGGTAGATCTGACTGCAGCAGAGGATTCTTTTCAAACTTCATCTGAAAGTTGTGGGATCCTCAACTGACTGCCATTCATAGATCTCACCTAACTGGTTTTCAAACTTCATCTGAAAGTTGTGGGATCCTCAACTGACTGCCATTCATAGATCTCACCTAACTGGTAATATCTTCAGTAACACGGCAAGGTTATAAGACTTGAAGTCCTTACCGTAACACAAGCTCATATCCAGAGCTGTTTTCCCATCCTGAAACACAGCGAACCAACAACACCAAATTCAAAGTTTGCTACATGTAGAGAAACAAATCTTTAGTGTTCACCATAAAAAACTCATAACAGTAAGATGTGAAGTAACAATATCAGGCAATCGTGAACTCAGAGAGCATTCCATACAGTTTTAGAACGGTCCTCACATTTATTTAAATAGATTTACTTCCTTAAACAAGTACAAGGGCTATCTTATATCAGTAAGTCAATGATATAAAATTGAAAAGAGGAAAAAAGCGACTTTTTTGTAATTGCAGCATTTTACTGAAACATATAGTTTTACAAAATTTACCTTGTTTTTTCTTGTCTTATCTGCACCATTGATTAACAGAACTTTTGCTATGTCTCTGTTTCTACTTTGTATGGCAATATGCAATGGAGTCCATCCTTCCTATATAAAAGGGTTGTAAACAAGCTAGGATATATAATAAGATGAATAAGATTTAGGGATAGGAAAATTCAAGTAAACTCACATTATCTGCAACGTTGACATCAACTTTGTACTTGATTAGTAACTTCATAGTCTGCATGGCACCAACTTGAACTGCATAATGAAGGGGAGTAGCTCCATCCTGTTATCAAGACAAACAGATAAACCCACAGCTCTTATTCAATACCTATCTATACGAAGCTGGAAGAATACTGTAACGTAAACTTTATTCTCACCCGATCTTTGACGTGTGGGTTTGCACCTTTTCGTAAGAGATGACTAATTACAGCCTCCTTTTTACCAATAATAGCCTTATGAAGAGCAGTAAGACCATCCTGTTTCACCACATGAACTAACATTCATTGCTCAATTTTATTTTATTTTATTTTTTAAAAAAGAAGGGATTAGAATATGAAACAGAAATAAGAAAAAGAAAGATCACTGGATATATAGGCATACCTTGTCAACGCTATCTATATCAAGCCCATTGTCAAGTAGCTTATCCATAAAAGGTATCTGTGCTGATAGTGCGAGGGTCTGCAGCGGCTTCCATTTTGCCTGAATGATGGAAGTACAACTTAATTATCAAAACTCAATCTCTCCGTTAACCAAAAAATGTTGTAGTTTGCTGCCTCTTAAATGACTCTACCAAGTGGTATGTAGTTGAACAAAATTTCTCATTAAGAATTGCAACACAGAAGTAATAATAAGCAGGAGACTGTTGTCATTTGTGCACAGAACGGAAGCAAGAAGTTTGTAAGTTAAAAACAGAACTACTACAAACAATTGACAATTTACAGTTGAAATTTTTCCAAGGTTAGGAGTGGCATTCTGTTGCAAAATTGCTCTTTCTTCTGGTCCCAGGATCTGTTCAACTTCTGCAACAAATAAAAAAGGCACTTATACAAAGTAATCTTACATTTACTAAAAAGCAAAGAGCATACAAATCATAAGTTTTTATGGAAGGAAAACATGGATATCTTATGACTGTATTACATAATAAAGGACAACAGCAGGCCGTGAACTCAAAACTAATCAATACAACTGTCGCAGAAATAAACGCCACAGAGACAAATGGAAAAAAAAAAAAAAAACTGATGCTATGTTTCACTTTGCAATTCGTACACACTAAACCAGTTGAGAAGGCAGACATTGACATGGGGCTGGGGCATAACCTTCTTTATGGCCGCTAAGCACTTATTCCTATACACCGTTTAATGGTTAAAAGTTTTGCACACATATTTTTCACCCAAGAGGAAAGCTTTGCATTGTTCTTCCATTAATCAAGCATTGAAAACTCTACAATATATCCAAGACTTATTTCCCAAAACATCAATGCAGATTAAGAAACAGGAATAGGATAATAGAAAACGAAAACAAAACAACTCTGTCCAATTCAAAACATTTCCACTTAAAACAATAAACGTGAAACGCAAGAACTACAAGAGATATCAAACTACACCAAGCCTATAAAAGAAAACCAAATACCTTTCACAAGGTCCTCCTCATACTTGCTTGTTGTCGCAGACTTATTCCCAATACTCTCTTCCTCCCAATCACTCCCAAAATTCAAATCATTTTGCTCCATTTCCTCCTCATCATCGTCATCGTCATCGTCATACTCGCTACCCGTTCCATCATCTTCCTCCCAATTTCTCATATCGGTCTTCAACAAAGCTTCATGCTTGGATTCCACCGCACAATTCTTCTCCGTCATCGAGTATTTCTCACTCACTGACAATCCAAAACTTCTCTTTCTTGAACTTCCCGAAACTTTACACATAATGGTTCCAAAAAACCTGAGACTCAAAGCAGGCAGAGGAACAGCGGTGGATAACCCATGTACATAACAGTTCTTTACAGCAAAAGTTACCATCTTTTTCCACCAATCTTCAGCTGTTCATACAAAAACAAAACATTTACTTCCAACAAATAACTCCAAGAATTACCCACATAATGAAAGAATTGCCATCACGCTTACTTCTTGTAGAGATAATTACAGCACGTAAAATTATCAAAAACAAAAAAACTGAAAACCCCGCAAAAATCAATGACATTTTACCTGCTGGCAAGGCTGAAGATGCACAGGGGAAGCAAGTAGGCCGCAAAAGTGAAACGCCTTTAGATATTGAGAATGCTTTATCTTATGGCTCAACGTTGACGGCCCAAATTTTTAATATCCCACACACCAAATGGGCCTGATTCATTTGGGTTTCCTTCTCCTTGCTTTTTGTAGGCAGTAGGCTCAAACTTGTGAATATTTTGTAAGAATAAATACATCTGCCTAAATTTTTCGGTTTTCACAAATAAGCACATAACTTTCTCATTTGTAACAAATCAGTCCCTTGTCTGGTGAACCCTTTTACCATAACAAAACTAACCTCATAATTAAGCTTACTACAACCCAAAAAATGAGATTCATGACGAGTTGAGCCGAACCAACATAGTTTGACTCACTTAGTTCATCCCACGTGAACCATGTCAAATCTGTGTCTAAGCCAGTTTGTGGACCATAATTATTTAAAATTAAATATCAAATTAATTTAAAATAAATTGATCAAAATCATTTGATATTTAAATATGTCAAATAGATCATGAATCAAAATTATTTAGTGTTTACTTAATATATATATATATATATAAAATGATTAAATGAGCCTAGCGTACAGAGACTTGAACATGACGAACTCAGTGCTTCCGATCGTTCTAACCTTTGTTAATGGTTACAAATAAAGGTATCTAAAGGGTTAGACCAGTCTAGGCGAAGTAAAGCCCAGTCTTTTAATAGTAAAGTTAGGCCCGTCATAGATTTAGGTCAGTCCGAAAGGTTTGAGTTGAAGCCAAGCATGTGGGCCCAAATTTAGGTCTGTGGGCCCATATATAATTTTAATAAAAAATAATTTATTTTTAAAAAATTACAAAGGCCCACGTTTCACCAGGGCCCATAAGTCATATCAGATCTATTTCTTTTTCGGCCCGCCTGACCCCTTAACTCTGGGAAGCTCAATTTTCACAAATCAACCCAACCCAATTTATTTGAAAGAAAGAGCATACGGAGTCAAGAATTCATATGTTATCACCCCATAATGCATTGTATTAACATAAATAAAATAATACTCAAAGCTATGTATTATACTTTTATCTCTCTTTTTTTTTTAAAAAAAAAATATAATTTCTTTTATATAATTATCTGTAATTTCATAATGCTAAAGTTATTTTTTCATAAAGTAATATAAATAAAAATCATATAATGATTTTTTCAATTTATATGGCATATATGTTCAGCCCTTTTTTTTTCTATAATAATAAGGAAAAACAAAAAATAAATACAGATTTTGTGATTTCTCATACACATTTTGTAATGACTGCATAATGGAACAGGTAATAAGAATTTGTCCGAAAATAACCAAATTGGGGGAATGGGGAAAGAGGAGAATTGTGAAAAGAAGGAAGAAATAGTTCTCATCTATAGGGAAACAAAGATAAAAATAAACCCAACTCATTTTTACAAAAATATCATTATAATGCAACCTATTTTCAGAATAATGACTCATTTTCTGTTTATATAACCTTTGGGGGGGAAAAAACAAAGATATACTACATTCCTGACCATCCTTTTTTGTAGGGAAGTACAACAATGTCTGCTACTCCAAAAAGACTTTCTGGGATCTAGTTTGCTTCGAAGACTTCTGCTGCTCTGCAGATGTAAGAAAAATCACCAGTCTCAGTAGTCCATGAGAGGACAGGAACAAGAGAGTTTTTCACAATGAAGAATTGATCTTACTTGGAGTATAGCAGTATGCAGGAAATGGTACCAAAAATTTACGTGGCTGACAAGAATCTGTGGAACCGTTGTATTCTTGCCTGATTATGATGTGAAGATGTTGCCTGGGACAAAATTCTTCTTTTCCGGCGATAGAAAAAATCTTCTGTGTCCAGGACATAAGTGATCTGCCCAAAAAGAAGTTTTAAGTATTTACGGCAGTATCTTATGGCTTATGCTATTAGATTGCTTATTTTCTTTCTATACAGGATGGAGATGAGGGAAAAACACAAGTGGGGAGAAATATTGATAACCGCAAAAAAAAGTGGCCCTAAAATAGATTAAAAGTTTTCTTGACTGCCCTACCCTAGGCTTCCGCATCCACCATCATTATGCAGAATCTTTTAACAACACAATATGAAAAGAACAGTCCATAAGAAATGGTTATTATGGCATGTGGCAACAAGTTCTAGAACGAGGTACTCGTAACGATATAGTATCCAACTTCGGAAGAAGCATGGTAATTCGAATAATGAAAATATGCAAGTATTAGCAGGAACCTTATATGAGCTGCAAGCTATTCTGCACTCCAGACCATTAACCAAATGAGCACCTTCCATGGCCACGCAAGTAGCAGAAAGTTCATCTAGGCCTTCATATTTACGCTTGTTTCTGCAAATATCAGGAAAAAAGAAGTGTCACATATTGATTAATTGATGAATTTCAAGTATATTTTCTTTGGTATCGCGCTTTCAAGCAGCTACTGAAAATGCTACAACCATCAATAACTGAAACATGAATGGCTTAAAACTATATCAGCAGCACGTTATCCTGTTTCTTCAGACAGAAATTTAACAAATGTGCACACCTTTCTTTTTTTCAGGTCAGATTGAAAGTATCAATAGCAAACATTTTCAATATAGAATGAAGCAGAAAAAGCAGCAGATCCTAGAACACTTAAAATATAATCTGAACTGTAAATTAATACCTCTGCAGAGCAATGCCATGGGGCTCCTTTTTGCCAGGAAAAGCAGACAGAAAATCATTAAGCAGATAAGCTGCAAAATTAGGATCCATGGAAACTGCAAAAGCCTCAGGCTTTTCAATCACATTGTCCGCAAGCTGTATCGCCAGACGGGATGGAGAAGACGACTGAAAAGAGAACCAACCAAAAAACAAGTCAGGTAAACAGAAGCAATAGCTACTGAGTAAAACTAGAAAGGGGGGGAAGAGGAGGAAATAGTAAAAGAAAAGTTCAACGGACTTAACAAATTCCATTCGATATATATTCTCTTCATGGAGGAGGACACGGGCATTCTCATAATAAACTGAATCAATTAGTTTCCCAGGTTTCCGGGATTTTTCATACTCATATAATTGAAGAAGCTTATTATCCATCTCATCGGCTGCAACAGTTTGAAGCTGCCGCAAGAACAGCAATTCAAAATCTTTGCAAGGAAAAATAGGTAAATATAAATAACTATATAAAGAAGAGAAAAATAAAAAAAGCGAGCAAACCTGTTTACATAATCTATACAATAACTTGTCCAAGGTAAATAGCACATATGACTGATTTCCTATAATAGCTCGACATTCATCTTCAAATTTAGCATTATCAGCGGATCCATCAAGTAAACTGTACAGTGAAGTCAAAAATCTGCACAGCGGACAGATAATAATACATTCAAAATTATTGTACAAGAAGACTTCTAATTTGATTAAAAATAAAAGTGCGAAGTTGAGCCACCTGGCATATAGATCAGGGCAACTGGTGTCCTTGGAAGTTCTCCGTGTCATTTCAGCACCTGTCGTATTTACTTTTGCTGATTGAATTCTTTCATATAGAGCCTGGAGAATTCAGAGAATTGTTAAAAAAAAAGAGAGAAATTATAATAACCCTCAAAACACCCACTTTATAATTCCTTACTTGTTGAAGCCTGAACAGCACATAAAAATCATTGTTCCCATAAAAAACTCGAGAGCCTTTCCTTCCCACATCAAGTGAAGTTGCTGGCACATACTTTGCGAGAGGCTTAACAGACAAAAGAAAACGGTCCGACAATGGCAATGACATCCTGTCTCCGCCCATAAAGTGCTGATCTGCCGTCCCATCTGCTTCACCTTCACTCTCAGCCTTGCCATCAACTTCATCTCGTTCTGCATCTTCCTCCTCTTCATGCTCCTCCCGGGAGCACTCATCACCTGCAGATTCACTACCTGAGGCATCATCACCAGCCTCGGAAGCATTTTCACTGTCCTCGTCGTCAGCATCTACATTTTCTCGTCCAGCATCCTGACGGTGCAATCCTTCTTCTTTCTTAGACAGATATTCCCTGCTTTCAACACCATGTTTTGCCTTTGGCACAGACTTAACACCAGCATCTCCATACGCACCAAAATTATCCTCCTCAAAATCAACATTGGGCGATAACTCACCCTCTTCTTTTTCAATTTTGGAAGGCCTAACTGATTCATCATGATAAGTATTACCTTTAACACCGTCTCTTAACACTCCAATTTCCAGTAAAACCGGTTTAGCAAGATCATCACCCTGTGTCACATATATTAACAAGTTAATATCCAAATAAGCTAGATAATATCAAAGTTCCCAGACTGTAAAATCATACCCCAGAAGGAGGGACTGCATCAAAGTTAGTATTGGGTTTATGGACCTCATTAGCAGCGTCACAAGGTCTCGATGAAGCTGCACCACACCCATAATATGGAAAGTATTCTCAATATTGAAGCAGAATTCGAGTTATATATACATGGATGACAACAATTACGTACAATAAAAAGGAAATAAAAAAAAAAAAATCATCTAGAACATAAGAACCGGAGATTATATAAAGATAATGTTCATGCAATTGATCCTAAATTACAGACCTGACATCAATTCAGTACCAGTTCTGTCATGACCATTTTCTGCACCAATTGCATGTGATACATTGGAATTTGCCACTCGTTCAGTAGAAGCAACTTGCAAGCTAAATCCAGACCTTTTATCAGTAATATCTACATTTTTCTGCTCCTTTTCTTGTTGAAGAGTAGTACCAAAGGTCAGATCATCTCTACGGAGACGATCCAATTCCAGAACATTTTCTTTAACTACAGTATCCCCATTAGCTAAAGTAGCCCTGCATAAATTATTTAAATCTGCTGAAGTGTTTTCATCTCCACTGCCAGAAGATTTTGGCTGTCTAGAATTCACAACAGAACCATCAACCCCAGGACTTCCATCGCTTTCTACCATGCTTGATGCACCATTATTTTTGGCAGAATGCTTAGTTTTTTCTGCTGCTTCCACACCCTCTACACCACTCGGCCGAGAGGGAACACCCAGCATTGGCTCCATGAATGTCGTCCAAAGATTCATAGATTTATTGAACTGTTCTTTGGTTGAACACATCTCTTCACAAGAATATTCAACGAGTTTATACAAATCTTCATAAATGTTGCCATCAGAGTATTCATATTCCAGGTGTGGAGTTAGAGGTTGTCCATGACCAGCAGCAATAGCAAAAAGTACATCATCCTCTGTCAGCTTATTCTCCTTCAACTCCTTAATTTCAGTCACCAAAGCTGCAAATCAAATAAGGACTTATCAGAATAGAAGAACAAATCAAAATTAACACATAAAATAAGTTGTATAAGATCATCCACTAACTAGTGGATATGGTCATGGTGCTGATAACTGACCATTAAGTTTGACATGAAATTTCAACTTACATTTTGTGCTCAAGTTCTTTGAATCTTGTTGCTTAAAGTAGAAACTGCGATGATCAAGCGACTTGTAGTGGTTTTTAGCATATATTTCAGCCCAAACTTTGTTAAAATCTGAGCGACACCTAGTCCACTCGTCTTGTTTCTGCTTCAAGCGAATCAAGATAACTGGTAGTGCAACAGTTGGATTTTTACGCAATATGTCCATCACATCAAGACCATGGTCACCATACAAACGCTCAATGCACCTTAAATTTAAAGCTGCAATTGTAAGCAGCAACAAAAAATGAGGCAGAGAATCAAGAGAAAAAAGTAAAACTCTGGCCACAGGTAACAAAATGCAATTCCCTAATTGAATACATATACAAACCACTGAAGTGATCTTTTAGATGGAAGGGGGACTCCAGATTGATTTTATTTTCATTGATGCTATTCAACAATTCCTCTGCATGCTTAACAGTTGAGCTCACAGATTCTAACAGCATGTCCAGCTCAAACCTAAAAACATAATAACAAAACCATCATCAGTTGCCAGCAACATTGAGAAGACTTGTGATTATTGAGTTCCATCTCAGACCAAGATAACATACGATTTTAAAAGACTCAACGAACTAATAATACATATCAGAAAAAACCACATCATACTCTAAAATCTTCTACTCAAAAATGCCTCCTTTTACACACAATATATGCAAGGTTAAAAGCCAAGATAAATAAATACCAAAACTCCAGTATCATGCACCCGGTACCTATCATCTTCACATCTGAACAAGCTTTCTTCGTACTGATTTCTGCGCATATGTTTAAAAGAGTAGTCCTCACTTCCAGAAGTCACAGAAACCCAGTAATCATTCAGCACTTGAGCACCAAGTTCTGACCTCTGGCTTGCTGAAGGTATTGGATACTACAAAGTAACAAGCATCAAAGAATCAACATCAATGCCGAATACATTAAAAATGTGTATATGAACAACATACAACCGAACATCCATACATCATCTGGAAGAAGCCGATAGCTGGGTGTACAACTCTGACAATTAGAAAGGTCAAGCTCCTGAATGGATTTTGCATAATACTTTTCCTTGTATCTGTCCTTTTCTTTATGTACTTCCATTTCACGCTTATGTTCTCTATCTCTGTCCTCTACCTTCACAGATCTGGATACATGTCCGTCATTACATGGTGATTCTACAATCAACAAGGAAGTAACATCAGAGGAAAAGCCATTAGATATCATCAAATACCTGTCAAAAAAAAAAAAAAAGGAAAAAAAAAAAAAAAAGCAAATACATCATTGTACATACTTTTACTCATGACACCAGCAAGGAACCCATCTGCAAGAAACAATCTTGATCAGAAACAACCTTCAGAATCAGAACCAAGAGCAAGCAACTTAAGGAAAACATAGTTTTCAACAGTTACCGATATTCTCACAGCGCTCTGAGAAATGATTAAACTCATCCATAAGGTCTGGATACTTTCCGAGTAAATCAGTAACCTAAAAGAAAAGGTCATTGAGTTAATATAAATCACCAAAGTGACAGTGGCATCATGTGGTTAAGTTTCAAAAGTGTAATCCATTTCTCAATTCTTCTCTTCCATAAAATAACAACCCATAGAATTAACAGTCCAAGATAAAATTAAAGATTGTCACTCCCACACAAAAATCAAAACCATAGTCCAATTTATAACATCTAAAATTGTTAATAGAACATATCATGCTGGGAAAATGAAGGCAAAAGCAGATGGTCAAATATATGCCTGCAAAGGCCTCAACGATGATGAATAGACAATTTTGCATGACATTAAAGGGCTCAAATAACTGCAAAAGACAGCATAGCACATACCAGATTTTGTAAATCATTCCTTTTAATTATTCCATTGCTATAAATATGGAGACACTTCAAGAATGTCTGGTAATCATCTGAACACAACTTCTCCTTAACTTTGTCGCAAAAAATGAACCCTTGGTTGTACATGCCTGGCACAGTAATTGAGAAATCTTAGAACAAAAGGAATGAACTCTTTTTAATGCCTGAAATTGTCAAAAAGACAACATAAAGTCTGAGAATTTTAGAACTCCAGGAAGAAGTATCACTGTAAATAAGCCTCACAAAAAGCCTAAGTCCATTTTCCTTGGGTTAGAAATAGGGCTGCTGATGGAAAACAATATATCACAAAACAAATAAGAATTAATAGAAGTTGACTTTGTGATTCAACAAATGCTTGAATAGCAATGAAGTATCAATTTCCCCAGACTCAATCAATCGACAAACAAAACGCAGATTTATTTCATGTCTTTTCCTAAAAAGGAGAATTATCATGAAAAAAAAAAAACGGTCAAGCCACGAGTATTAGTATCTGATGTATCATTAAGAATGACACAAAAAAAAAAAAAAAAAACACCCCTTACCAAAGCACAACAAGAATAAATACACCAAGACATTAGTAATGCATAGCATGTGACAAAAGCTCCTCTAACTAGACATGCTAGAATATGAGTACTACCATAAAACCCTGTTATGAACTAAATGCAGAAAGAACATGCATTCGCATTGTTGCAGTAAATAGTATGAGTGACTCACTCTTCAAAGCATCTTTGTCATCATAAGAAGCAAAGTTAGAATTCGCTCCAAAACCTTCCACTTTCCTGGCAGACTTCTTTTTGTCCTTATTATTTTCATGCTCAATTTCTCTATCATCTTGATCGCGATTTCTCCGATCCCTATTTTCCTTTTCCACGCGTCTCCTCTGCTCCTTTTGCAGTTTTGTCACTGATTTGTCATCATCCATCTCAGGACGATCAACACTAAGATCATGATCAACGTGGGAAGTAACAATCCTATCTCGGCGACGCTGCTGAAAAATTAGATTCAATGGCTTACCAATAAGAATCATTGGAAGAGAAAATAAAATAAATAAAAACACGCACACAAGAGAGAGACTAGAAGGGGAAACAAGGGCAATGCGCAAACCTTGTCCATATGCATTTGCCTCAATGCTGGCATAGCAGCGCTTTGCTCATTGCCGCATTGTGCTGAATTTCGGCCAAATGGAACATTATGAGTTAAGGATGTTGCCGAAGTATCAGGTAAAAATCTTGTGAATTCCTCAAGAAGATCTGGATGGTCCTCAAAAAGAGAAGCAACCTGAAAAGTTTTTAATAAAAACAGCCAAGAGCAACTAAGCATTAGAAAAATATGCGCTTTCTCAAAAACAAAAGATTTAATGAACATACAGAACTAGCAAATCATCCAAAGTAACAAAAAACACGGCATTTATTCACCTCACTGTAGACCTCATTTATATCCTTGTGCTCCTTCCTATACATATTTAAAATTTCCAGGAATGATTTATAGACATGTTCGTCATTTTGGAAGCGTGTCTGCCACAAGGAAACCCATTAATCAAGAACCTAAGAATGAACATTTTTACTTGAAATTAGCAGAAAGGGGCGACATTTTCACCTTTATCTTATTCACAAAAGTAATTGCTTCATCAAATTCAACAGTTTTCTTCGGAGGAGCCTCTTGCTCATCGATTGTTATTTCATAACCCTTTGGCAAAAAGGTATTAAATCCAAATATTAAGTTATTATGTCCTTTAAATAACTCCTTAACCCTTGCAATGACACCAGCCGTGTTGGTTCTGCAATACAATAAGTTAAAAAACAAAACCTCTATTTGCCACTCACAAGAACTAACTGAGGCAAAAAAGTATACCTCTGAGCCTTAAAATCTTTCATGACTTCTAGGAACATATCATATTTTTCCCTTTGATCTTGAAACATATCTTTAACCTCCTTCAGATAGCTGAGGGCATCATTTGTTGTTAGTTTCTGCGAGGTACCCACTCCCACTGTTATTCCTCCTCCTCCTCCAACCACTACACCTCTGACTCCACTGCCTCCGATGCCTACCCCTCCATCACTGACCCTGCCTCCTCCACCGCCCCCTTCAACCCCGCCGCCTCCAACTTCTCCACTGACAGGCAGTTGAGATTGTACATAGCTACATAGTCAACAAACAGAAAGATTTATAAACTATATTATCTATAAACCAAATCAGAACCTCAGTTTCTTTGTCAACAAACAGAAAGATTTATAAACTATATCATCCATAGACCAAATCAGAACCTCAGTTTCTTTTAATACCTAGAAACCTGCAGCAGATTCAAAACTGGGTGCTATTGTAGCACCCAACTTTTCTAAACGTACCTCATCCAACAACCCCGCAAACAAACGCTTTCAGGAAAATTAAAAAATTAGATTACAACAAAACGTAAAAATTTGAACTTTCATGATCAAAATATTCCCCAAAAAAAAAAATTAAAACAACAATTCGCTAACGACACACTTTACAACCAAAAAAAAGAGCCACATAATACTCACGATTCAGCACGAGAAGCAGTTAGAGTCCTTTTAAACTGCGAGCCACCGTATACATCATCTCTTATTCGTTTCATCTCTGCGAAAAAGTCAATGTTAGAAACATGGGAAAATTAAAGAACAAAAATGAATTAGTTTCCATGTGTAAACTTGAAAAAACTTACAAGATTTCACAGGAAAAACGTAAACAGATCACAAGAATGAAAAATACAGTACTGTATCAGAAGTAGAGTTTGATCGGCCTACAAACACATACCAAACTTTTTCACCTCTAGTTTTATTCTAATTGTCTGATTTCTACGATAAAAGAACAAATACACGAAGACAGTAAAAAATAATAATAATAATAATACGAGGAAGAACAAAATAACGTCGTGGGACTTATTGAAATATGCTTGTCAAACTCTAAAATATTCCAAAATAGAGTTGGGTGAGCGAAAGAAAGAGAGAAAGAAAGGGGTTTGCCCGAGGTTTCTTCACTTCTGTGTTCTATTTTTGGAAGCAGTTTTTAGTGTTATGCATTTTCTTTGTAGCCTCTGTTGCTAGTAAATTTTTAGTGGGCTTTTCTATTGTGCTAGATTTCCATTTAGGTCCATTTTCAAGAATCCCTTTCATTATTGATGCAATTAGGTCATGATTAGGTTATTGAATTAATTAATATAATTAATCAAAATGGTGTTTTAAGTTTATTTGGAGATTGGAATTTAAGAATGCAAGGAGAGTGAGTGAAAGAGAGAGAGGGGCCAATGATTTTATTCCTATTTGGAACCAACAACACCAATGCATGAAGGGGATTTAAAGTTGCATTATAAATTAGAAAGTACATGGAGAAACCCTAACTTCTCTTCAAAGAAAACATAGATAAATAGACTAATTTTATAAATATATAATAATTATACAAAATTACTCATATAAATTAACATAATATTATTAATTAAACGTATAACATTAATGTTGTTTCAATTATTTATACAAAAATTGGACTATTGATTAATATAGAATTTTATAGTATTTCAGTTTATATATTTAATCCTTAAATATTTTCGTGTCACTTCACTTTGTCCGTAGTATTATTAATTAAATAAAAATATTATTAGAAAATTTATATGTTTAATCAATTTTAATGTCATATCTCACATTATCATAAATGATTAAAAGAAATAAAAGATTACAATAATAATAATAATAATAATAATAATAATAATAATAATAATAATAACTTTTCAAGAATTTGAAACCATGATAAAGCAAGCCCAAGCCCAACCCAAGATGGTGATCAAAAAAGCCTAATCCATCACTTGAAAACTCAAACAAGAGTAGAGTTTGTTTGTTACTGTTACTGTTATGTCCAATAAGACCAAGATTGCCGCAACAACATAAAGCTAAGTGTTGTTATGTATAAGTACATAACCAAGTTTGTGTCCGAACTCAGAACGAGTTGTACTTGAGCAATGGGTAACGATGTCTGCATGCATGCATGAAGATGGTAATGGATCGACATGACCCTTGACCTCTGTGCCTTTTCTTTCTTGGTTCATTTTCAGGGAAAGCTAAAACAACAATCTGATTCTCAAAAAGTTTGATTTCCCGGCGCTTGCTTGAAAGTCTGTGTCGGTCACGTTTATCTGTATTCTTATTTAATAACATGTACCAAATTTGACTTCTTTCATTGTCGTCAACATGTACAAGAGAATTATATAGTTGTATTGAATAATTCTACAATAATTATTATAAATATTTTTTTTTTTTAAAAGAAGGAAAAAACCTTCAGTTTTATTATATATAAAAGTATAAACTTGTTTATAGCAGAAAACATTTATTGTCGAGAAAGTCCAGTTAAGATTTTATGATTAAGGTTTAGTTTATTGTGTGATTACTGTTCGTGTGGGGTGCTTTGAAGACTGACCAATGAGTAGTAGGCTCCAGTGGGTCCTTTGGCCAACAGAGATTGATGGGTCCCTTTCTCTACCACTTGTCCTTTATCTAACACTGCAATCATATCACAGTTCTGTACAGTGCTCAACCTATGGGCTACCACAACACTTGTTCTTCCCACCATCAGCCGCTCAAGGGCGTCCTGCACTACTTTCTCAGAGAGACTATCAAGCGCGCTGGTCGCTTCATCTAATAGTAACACTGTTGGATTCTTCAGGATAGCCCGAGCTATTGCAATGCGTTGCTTTTGGCCACCGGATAACTGTACTCCTCTATCCCCACACCATGTGTCATAACCGTCGTTCAATCCGGCTATGAAATCGTGAGCATTTGCTGCCTTTGCTGCCGTCATAATCTCCGATTCATCAATATTATCTGGTGCTCCATATGTGATGTTCTCTCTAATAGTGCCGGCAAATAATGTAGGCTCTTGACTAACAAGGGCAATATGCCTTCTTAGTGACCTGAGGTTGTATGATCTTACATCTCGACCATCAATTTTCACCGCACCTTTCAGGGGATCATAAAATCTTTCGATCAAACCGATGATTGTTGATTTACCAGACCCACTTTGTCCAACCAATGCTGTTGATTTTCCGGCTTCCATGCTGATTGAGAAGCCTTTGAAAATCATCACATCAGGTCTAGCAGGGTATGCAAAATGTACATCCTGAAATTCTATATGACCTGCTATTTTCTCAGGTTGATAACCTTCAGAATCTTCGGGTTCAATCTTTGTACTCCGGTCTAATATAGCGAAGACTGACCCGACAGTATCCGAACCTCTAGCTAGATCTGTAGTCATGCTTCCGGCATCGGCTATGACCTGGCCAGTGCTCACTAAGATCATGAATGTTTCAAAAAGGGCTTTAGCATTGATGTAACCTTCCGCAACCAGCTTGCCACCGTACCAGAAATCTAGTGCCAAAACGCAATGTGTTAGGCTTTGGGAAAATGCAAGGCCTAGACCTGCGAACCAAGATTGTCGAATACTTTCTTGTCGTGGTCCCTGCTGTGCTTTTTCGAGCATTTGAAGGATTCGATCTTGAGAGGAGAATGCAGTAATGGTTCTGAGGTTGGAGACAGCCTCAGCACCAACCTTGCTGCTTTCATCTTGGGATTTTAAAGCCTTCCGTGACAATGATTTTAGCAATACTTTTCTCGTGTAGAAGCATACAATGATGAGAGGTTGAACAGCTATCATCACCAATGCAAGCCTCCAGGCGATGACTAGTCCCATGACAAAGGCGATGGTTATAGCAGAGATTGTTTGTACAAGCAAAGCCATTCGATCACCCACCAAAGATCTCACCTGCCAAAACACCAAATTAAAATTTCAGCAACAGGTCTATGAAAGAAATCTAACGTGAACTCAACTATGATCAAACAAGTTTAAAAGTGCTTTCCCAAAAGTTTGCACTTGCTAAAGAAGTATTTTAATATGCATCAGCAAAGCTAGGAATTTACGGCTTACCACATTGGCATCTTTGGCAAGTCGAGAGCAAATAACACCGCTAGAATTCTCGTCTTCATCAAACCAGCCAATTTCAAAAGTGAGTATCTTCGAAAGCATCCTTTCTCTAATCCTCTTGGTCAAGTACTCACCCATGTAAGCAAAATTGTAATGCTGACCAACGTTAACCAGCAAAGAAAATATTGACAGTGCAAAAAAGCACAAAGAATAAAGTCTTGTCTTCTCTTTAATCTCATCATGATCTGTTAAGAAATATACTGATACCATTGACCCCATGGCAAATGAATAAACTGGCTGCACTGCACCAAATAATGTTGCACTGAAACAACCCAAGCTTGCCTGCTTCCATTCTGGTAAATTCAAAGCTAACAATCTTCTGAAAGATGGCACTAGCAATTTCTTGTTATCATCTCCGTTGATTTCATTATCCTTACCGTCTAAAGAAGCTAGACTTAGAGCAATAGATTTAGCAGAACTTGACTTGCTAACCGACGAATGTCTGCGACTGCTAGCGTTCTTTATCTCAGCCAGGTTTGGCATAGAAGAAAAGCTATTACCATGCATATCTTCTGATTTTGTATTTCCTTTTTCAGTTCTTTGAAGACGTACAAGTGATGCGTACAGACCATCTTCATCCTGTATTAGCTCGTCGTGGGATCCCGTTTCCTTGACTTGCCCATTTTGGACGACGGCGATAACGTCTGCATTGCGGATGGTGGAGAGACGGTGGGCGATGATAATGGTGGTGCGGCCGACGGCAGCCTTGTCTAGAGCTTCTTGAACAACACGTTCGGATTCAGAGTCCAATGCACTGGTTGCCTCGTCTAACAGTAGGATTCTGGGTGCTTTGATTATTGCTCGTGCAATCGCAATTCTTTGCTTTTGTCCTCCGGACATCTGAATTCCTCTCTCACCAACCTTTTTACGTAATCATTGTAACAATAAACTGTTAATTTCCCATATCATATTAGAAAAACAAACATAAATTTTAAATTGATAAATCAAATAAACCCAAGAGATAAATAATTTACAGAGATGTGACAAATGACCTTTACCAAAGTCTAATTACATCGACTGTATGACTAATTTATTGAATTAGGTAGTTGGATGTCATTGTTCTTCTGACTAAACAATTAGTATATAAAATAGGTGAAGCCATTGAAACGCAACTTGCAGAAGGAAAAATTAAATTAAGAGCTAGAAGCCGAGTGAAACCAGATCACTTCTAGAAGGGCAATGTCATTGACAAGAAAACAATAATATAAACAATGAAACACGACAGTGTAGCTAATTGAATGAGACAAGAATGATAGTTATTTAAATTATATTAATAACTAATTGATTGAGAAAAGAATTCTGTTTTATTTTGATTTTGTATGGTTAGCTAGGCAACAAGCAGAACTAACCTGGGTGTCATATTTCTGAGGCAACTGACAGATGAAATTATGAGCATTTGAAGCTTTGGCTGCTTGTATAACCTCTTCCATTGTGGCATCTTCCTTGCCAAAAAGTATGTTTTCTTTTATTGTTGTTGCAAAAAGTGCCGGCTCTTGACTCACCAAACCCATTTGTGACCTTAGCCATTTGAGCTGTAATTTATCAATGGCCGACCCATCAAGGAGGATTTCTCCCCCAAGTGGGTCATAAAACCTTTGCAGTAATGCTATTACTGTAGATTTGCCTGAACCACTACTGCCAACTAAGGCCACAGTCTTTCCAGCTGGTATTTTCAGGCAGAAATCTTTGAAAATTGTGCTTTCAGGCCTTGATGGATATGCGAATTCAACATGCTTGAATTCAACTTCACCTAAAACATTTTCCAGGATTTCACCTTCCATGTTTTCTGAATCAATCTTGGGGACTCTCTTGATCACCTCCTTTATGCGTTCTCCTGCTGACATTGCTTCTGAAAAGTACTTCAAGTTGGGTAAACCAGCTCCTAAAGCACTGATTAACAAAGATCAATAGTTATAGTTAAAAAAACAGACGGAAACAGCAAGAGTACAATATTATTCATGAAACCATGAGCAATTTAGCTGCAAAACTGAAAAGATTTTTCAATTTTATGGACTGTTCATTTACTTTCTACCTCAAGCTGTAGCTCAAAATCTAGAAACCAGAAATATCATAATAAGGCAAAGAGACTTACAGGCCACAAAGGTAACGGCAGCGCCAACGGCTTGAACAGTACCTCCTTGAGCACCATGGTACATGACCAATCTGCTGCCATAATAAGCCATGAAAGCCCAAATAGCGAAAGTAATTCCATTGCTGCCAATTGCCAAGCCTTTAGCCAAGCCCTGCTTTAGTCCTAACTTCACCGAACCTTGTAGAGCTGAAGAGAATTCATTGATGGTTTTGCTTTCACCAACAAAAGCATAAACCGTTCTTATAGAAGATACTGCCTGTTCAGCAATTGTACCAGCCTTATTGTACTCCACTCTCATCTTTCTTGCTAATACCATCAAAGTCCTTCCATACATTAATCCGGGAATAATCAGAAGTATAATAAAGGGAAATCCGACGATAGTTAGCCTCCACAGCATCAAGAATCCTGCTATGTAGCTGCCGAAGAATATAACAGTGTTCTTCAAAAAGTTTGGAAACTGGTACAAATAAATCAGACAGTTAAGTAATCATATTGAGTCAACTTGAAAAGTACTTTTTATGAAATCTAATGGAGTAAAATTGGTAACCTTTTCACTGATAACATCTTGAATGACAAGACTATCATGAGAAACGCTTGTGATAACTTCTGCAGTGCTTGTGATATGTAAATCAAAGTATCCCACATCTTGTCTCAAGACTGCTTTCAAATATCTTGCTCTCATCCTTGTTGCTTGTCTTTCCCCAGTTCTTGTCCAACAATATCCCTCTAAAAATTTTCCAAAAAAGAAAAAATTAAGTAACAATAATGATAATAAAGATTCATTTACACTATTCTAATGACTTCTCAATGAGTAAAATCAATAAATCATGAAACTCACCAAAGAAAGCAGTGAACCATCCTGCACAAGCTATGTAAACCAAAAACAGAGCATTCTGTCACCCAAAATAGAACACCGCGGTTAGTCTTGGTGCTCATGTCTAAGAGCAAGAAAGAAAGAGACACAGAGTAAAAGAGAAAGAACCTTGTTAATGCTACGTGTGAAAACATCTACAGATAGAGTTGGTGAATTGCCAATATCGTTCATCAATCGACTAGTCACATACATCACCACAGGTGTAGTTGACCCACCACCAACAGATCCGATGAACCCCAAAGCCATCAAAAACCTGTCAACGCCATCCGCATGCATGAATATAGATCGGAAGGACCAACTCTTTTTCTTAACCTCGATACCATTTCTTTCTTTATCCATTTCCAAACAAAAACAAACCCCACAAATTCACTTCTGCTTTGTCTTTCCCGTTGTTTGTTTCCAACGAGGCGTGCCCTTAACTCCTTGGAAGGCACAAGAAGGGGAGAGAAATCTTGCAGCAAGAGACAACCATGGAGCAGTTACATATGATCATATTATATAACATCTAGTGAATATTTACCAAACTAACATGGTTGACTTAAACGTTTCCCCTTAATTTACATGGTTCTAAATTTCTACAAGTGATTGATGCTGTGTTGAATAACAACATAAGAGATCATAGTTTATTAATCAGTGCCCATCGTTATTTTCTACGGTTTTGAATACTGATGAGGAAAACGTGGAAGGATACGATTTCCAAATCCCGCTTTCCTTCATAAAAATCTATCCAAATGTAAATGCCCGAATTCCACCAAAATGAAAGCAACTTATATGTCACGCCAGCTAGTGCCACCCATTTTGTATCCCGAGCATTTCTCGTGACCCTGATACGCTGGAAAAAAATTGAAAATGGATAAAACATTAAAAGGATTTGGATCCATATGGCAATGCGAGGCCGATTCCAGCCCAGCCCAACCCAAGCTGAGTGTTGAAAATCAAGCTTCAAGCGTATTGGGGTTAAGGAACTGTTCAATATAAACAGACAAAAAACATATGCTTGGTGAACAAATTGTAAAATACTTTCGGACCGAAATGTTATTATCTTAAAAGAATAATATAAAAAATAATCCATGGTTTTTCATACATTGAGAAAGGTGGTTGAGAACAAACAGACTTGAAAGTTGAGTATCTTGGAAAGCATCCTTTCTCTTGTCCTCTTGGTGCAAGTTCTCAGCCACGCAAGCATAAATAGTAGATTATCAAGCATGCTGGTCGCTTCATCTAATAATAACGTTGTTGAATCTTTCAGCATAATCCGAGTTACTGTGATATGTTAATCACTTCTGAAAAGTACTTCAAGTTGAATAAATCAGCACCTAAAATCACTACATGGGATTTGATAGGCGTTATAGGCTAACAAGCTTGCATTTTGCAGCAAGTAATGGAGTTTTATACATTCTGTGACCAAACAGAAAACAGGAAATGACAAGGCAACAGAGATAAGTTGACAGAAATAATTTGCAAGTCCTGTGTGATATTAGAAGACTGGCTATGAACAAAAATGAATGAAATAACAAGCAGAAACTCGTCTGTCGTTGGAGATTAAACTGCGACAAGAACTGTGTTTGTGACTGCATTGCTGTCTTCTTCTTCAGGAGCAGGCAGAGAGTAATTAAGATCACGCAAGATCGGCTACGAATGCTCCTTAATTACAGAGATGTAATTACGTTAAGAGTCTACGATAATCTGAAGATATGATAACAAGATTCACGTCTTCATTCTCCACAATTACACATGATAAAGATAAACTTTTTGACAAGACAAATACAAAAATTATAGCTCTTAAAGCAATAAGTGCCATCGTTCTGTAAGTTGTTGCATCGCCTGCTGTACTGTGAGGTGGTGTTTGTGGAGTACTCTGAAGGCTTACCAATGAATAGTAAGCCCCTTTGGGTTCTTTTCGCCAACCAAGAGCCATCGGTTCCTTTCTCTGCCAAGAGTCCTTTAGTTGTAACTTCAAAACCGTAACACCTTACTCTTATGCAGAATCTTAATTACTCAATAACGAGAGAATGGAATTTGCATTGCTAGTCATATATTATGATGAAAAATATTTGTCTTTATAAATGTATTATTTATTCTTAAATATATTGAGTGATAAAAAAAATTATCAGTATTCATATATCACATTTATCATTGTTACTAATTTATATAGTGACAATTTAATAATTGTCACAAACCTGTAATGATATTTGATTATGTATATCATTGCAATTGTAACTAATAATTATTTTATACCAACAAATATTTGATTAATAAAAATTAGGGACGAGAGTAATAAAATGTCACAATATGAGTATTTTAGAACTAATAATTTTGTTCATATATTTTTATGTAGTAACTATTTTATATGTCATTTTAATATGTTTAGTAATTATTTATTTTATCAAATTTAAAATATTTAGTGATAATATATAATGTCATTATTAATTTAAACAATAACAATTAAATGTGTTTCGAATCATATAACAGAGACAATTTTTTTTGTCGTTAATAATAGAAATAATAACTATTAAATATATCTCTAATATTATAGTTACTAACTCTTAATTTTTTTATTAAAATAATATTATTTTATATCATAAAAAAATATTAATTATTTTAATTATTTCATCAATTAGTATAAATAAAGACATTAATCTCTAAAATTATTAGTGTGACAACATATATTAATTATCATCAATAAATAATTAATTACTTGAAAAATAAATATAATTAGATATTTTTCTAATATAAATAAAAAATATTTAAATTTATTTATTTCATAATTATCAATTAGTCAACACAATTAAATTTAAAAATAAAATAAATTTAAAATTATTCACTAATTCTCGTAATATTTAAGTTAGAGAGAATGAAATTTTGATTATAGTTAATAATTAATTAAATTAGCAACCGGAAGAAAGAATAAAGCACATTTTTAATGAGACTGAAGATTTCCAATCTTCATGAGTTGTAAATAATCGATCTTTTTATTATTTGATAATAAGTAAGTCTGAAGAAAGAACAAAAAATCTATGAATATCAAATTTTCAATAATTTATAAGTGTCAGTTGGGATGAACATGAATAACGTGCATTTGCATTTTAAGAACGTCAGCACAGTTACTTGAAGCAGCAACAATTAAGGAACCTTTCAAGGCTATTAATCATAATCTTATAGACGATTAGTACAGTGCAAACCAGACATGGGTGCCAGACTGTTGAGGCAACTGAGAGATGAAATTATGAGCACTTGAAACTTTGGCTGATTCATTAATCTCTTCCGTTGAGGCATCTTCCTTGCCATAAGTATGTTATGGTTTCCTTTATTTTTGTGGCAAATAATGCTGGCTCTTGGCTCACCAAACCCATTTGTTATCTTATTCATTGAAGCAGCAGTTTGTCAATGGATAACTCATCAAGCAAGCAGGATCTTTTTCTCTAGTGAGTCATAAAACCTCCGTAATAATGAAATTACAGTTTATTTTCCTGAGCCGCTACTGTCAACTAATGCCGCAGTCTTTCCTGCCGGAATCTTCAGGCAGAAATCTTTGAAAATTTGGGTTTTGGTCCTCGATGTGTAGGCAAATTCAGCATGCCTGAACTCAACTTCACCTGAAACATTTTCCAGGATTTCACCTTCCGAGTTATCCGAGTCACTCTTGGGGACTCTTCTGATCACCTCTACGTTCTCCTGCTGAAATTGCTTATAAGCCACACCAAAGCTAATCATTGAACCGGCAACGTAAAATGTTCCTCCTTGAGCACCACGGTACGCATGCCAAATTGCTACCGTAATAAGCCTAAATGACCTAACAGCAAATGTAATAGTATTGCTACCGATGGCCGGGCCTTGAGCCATTCACCGAACCTTGTAAGGCTGAAGAGAATTCATCCATGGTTTTGGCTTCAACCAATAAATGCATAAACAGTTCTTATAGAAGAAATTACGTGCTCTGCGATTTTACGAGCTTTATTGTACCCTTCTCTCATCTTCCTTGCCAATCCCATCAAAGTTCTTAAGTATATTAGTCCAGGAATTATCAGAAGCACAACAAAGAGAATCCAACAATAACTAACTTCCATATCATCAAGAATCCCATTGGAGAGCTACCGACGAATGCAGCACAATGCTTCAAAAAGCTTGGGAGCTGCTGTCACAAATGTAGAAAATTACATCTCTTTTTGTAAGAGAGAAAAAGAAAAATAAAAATAAAAATAAAAATAAATTCTTTGGTATCAGATTGACGATAACCGTTTCACTGATAACATCTTGAATGGCAAGACCGTCATTAGAAACGCTTGTTGTGATCTCAGAATTGCTTCTTACATGCAAATCAAAGTATCCACATCTTGTCTTAAGACAGATTTCAAATATTTTGATCTCAGACTTCTTGTTATCAAAGGTAAGCTCGGCAAGTGGATGAGGCGTCTGACATTTTGATAAACGGAATATAACATCCATATCCCTAAACGTTTATGTATTTATAATAACGATATATTTTATTTATCCGTATCAACTTTGTTCATAACCCTCGTTAGAATTATCAAATTATTTTTACAATATTGATTTTTTAATATCACTTACAAGAGTATGTGAATTAAACTTAAAAGATATTTTAACTGTCTTAATAAATATTGATAAACCTATTTGATATAAATAAATAAATTGTATAATTTTGTGAGAAATAATGAAAATTTGGAAACTCAAATGTTAATAACCTGAATAAAATTCTGTAAATGTGTGGTAGGGAGACTCAAATCAAAGCTATTATAATATTCAAAGTTCAGGATTTACTCCTTCAATTTTATTTATTTAATTGAATAAAATATGTTTAACCTGATTTCTTTCTTATTTTCATAATGAAAGAAATTGTAATAATTCAAATTCTAATAACATAAACAAATAAACTAAAGAAAGAAATCTCATTCTACAGGAATCAATATCTTGGTCCATTATTAGTTACCTAACATGTCAAGATCTACTTGAAAGGATTTTGAATAAGCCCACATGATATTACGCAAACTCATAAAAAGGAAAGAAAATAAAAATAAAATATTAAAAAATATAAAGATAATTAAAAATTAGGAAAAAAGAACCCACAAGATAAATTGATTTCACTCTTGTTCTATACATTTATACATCATAAAGATAAACTCTTCTTATTACTGATGAAAATTTAAAGTTCTTATAACATTCAGTGCCATCTTGTTGATGGCAATCCGAAAAGAAGCAGCTATTTAACTTGACCCATTACTTGGAATTTAGTTCGTATCCGTGTGAGTGGAGTTCTGCGGAGTTCTTTGGAGACTAACCAAGGAGTAGTAAGCTCCTGTAGGTCCCTTGGCCAACAAAGATTGATGGGTGCCTTTTTCCACTACGCGTCCTTTATCCAACACAGCAATCATATCACAGTTTTGAATGGTACTTAACCTGTGTGCTACCACCACACTAGTTCTTCCCACCATAACCCGTTCGATGGCATCTTGCACCACCTTTTCTGACTGACTGTCAAGTGCACTTGTCGCCTCATCGAGTAGTAAGACTGCTGGATTTTTCAGTATAGCACGGGCAATTGCAATACGTTGCTTCTGGCCTCCGGATAATTGTACTCCTCTGTCTCCGCACCATGTGTCGTAGCCGTCGTTCAGTCCAGCGATGAAATCATGAGCATTGGCAGCTTTAGCAGCCTCAATGACTTCGGATTCTTCTATTTTGTCCGAAGCACCATAGGTAATGTTTTCTCTGATAGTGCCGGCAAATAGTGTAGGCTCTTGGCTAACAAGGGCAATGTGTCTTCTTAGTGACCTGAGGTGGTATGATCTTATGTCTCGCCCATCAATCTTCACTGTACCTTTTAAAGGATCATAAAATCTTTCAATCAAACCGATGATTGTCGATTTTCCAGACCCACTTTGTCCAACCAACGCCGTTGATTTTCCGGCTTCAATTTTGATTGAGAAGCCTTTGAAAATCATCACATCAGGTCTGGCAGGGTATGCAAAATGCACATTCTGAAGTTCAATATGACCTGTTACCTTTTCAGACCGGCAGCCTTCAGGGTCTTCAGGCTCAATCTTTGTATATCTGTCCAATACAGCGAAGACAGACCCAACAGCATCCGAGCCTTTAGCGAGATCCGTAGTCATGCTACCGGCATCGGCTATGACTCTGCCCGTGCTCACTAAGATCATGAAGGTCTCAAAAAGAGCTTTAGCACTGATGTAGCCATCTGCAATGAGCCTACCACCATACCAGAAGTCCAGTGCCCAAGTGCATGATGTTAGGCTCTGGGAAAAGGCTAGGCCGATACCGGCATACCAAGATTGCTTAACACTCTCTCGTCGGGGGCCTTCTTGGGCTTTTTCGAGCATTTGCAGGATTCTGTCTTGGGAAGAAAATGCAGTGATGGTTCTGAGATTGGAAACAGCCTCGGCAGCAAGTTTACTGCTTTCATCTTGGGATTTTATCGCCTTGGTTGACATGCTTTTTAGCAGTACTCTTCTAGCATAGAAGCACACAATTATAATAGGCTGAACTGCTATCATTACCAATGCAAGCCTCCAAGCAATGACTAAGCCCATAGTGAAAGCTATGGTTACAGCAGAGATTGTTTGTACAAGCAGTGCGGTGCGATCACCCACCAAAGACCTCACCTGCCAACAAACAAAAGCTTAGTCAATAACTGCTTTCAGAAAAACCAATTTTCGATTCAACAAAAAAATGAACATTACATACCACATTGGCATCTTTTGCAAGCCTAGAACAAATTGCACCACTCGAATTCTCATCTTGATCAAACCATCCAACCTCAAAAGTGAGAATCTTTGAAAGCATTCTTTCTCTAATCCTTTTTGTCAAGTACTCACCCATGTAAGCAAAATTGTAATGCTGGCAAACATTAACCAGCAAAGAAAATATCGCAAGCCCGAAGAAACACAAAGCATACATTCTTGTCTTCTCTTTAATCTCATTGTGATCTTTCAAGAAATACACCGATATCATAGACCCCATGGCAAAAGCGTAAATTGGCTGCACTGCACCGAACAATACTGCGCTGAAACAACCCAAACTTGCTTGTTTCCATTCTGGTAAATTCAAAGCTAACAATCTCCTGAACGATGGTACAGGCAATTTCTTGTTATCCTCTCCATTGCTTTCTCTTTGATCTCCAGCACGTCCCTGAGTAAAAGAATTGGCAGAACTTGAACGACTTACAAGAGAAAGTCTACGGCTGCTGGTATTATTTATGTCCACGTTTGACATAGAAGACAAGCCATTTGGACTGATCTCTTCTGGGTTTGTTTTTTCTTTCTCAGTTTGTTGAAGACGAACAAGTGCAGTGTACATTCCATTTTCGTCCTGTATTAGCTCGTCATGTGATCCTGTTTCCATGACTTGGCCGTTTTGGACGACGGCGATGACGTCAGCATTGCGGATGGTGGAGAGCCGGTGAGCGATGATAATGGTGGTCCGTCCGACGGCGGCCTTGTCTAAAGCCTCTTGCACAACACGTTCGGATTCGGAGTCTAGAGCACTAGTGGCTTCGTCTAGGAGAAGAATTCTTGGTGCTTTGATTATTGCTCGTGCAATTGCTATTCTTTGCTTTTGTCCCCCTGACATTTGAACTCCTCTCTCTCCCACCTGTTTGCATATAATTATATTATATTACAACAATTGCACAGAATTCATTCAGCAATTAAATATAATATACAGCTTCGAACAACATGGACAGTGAACAGGTGGGTGCTTATTTTAGGAAAGTAAAGCTATGGGTGCCGAAACATTATTTAAGGGAATGAAAGCCGTGAGGGACCATACCACTACTAACCAAAATTGACAACACTAAGTTTTATTTTAATAAAAAAATACAATTAATAAACAATAGGGCGTTGACATGGGAACTTGGATTAGACAAGCATATTATTTTATATTACAGGAAATCTTGAAGATGCTGTTTTATTTTCATTCAGTTGTGTGGCTAGCTAAGCGACAAGCAGAACTAACCTGGGTATCATATTGCTGAGGCAACTGAGAGATAAAATTATGAGCATTGGAAGCTTTGGCTGCTTCAATGACCTCATGAATGGTGGCATCTTCCTTGCCAAACAGTATGTTTTCTTTTATTGTTGTGGCAAATAGTGCTGGCTCTTGGCTCACCAAACCCATTTGTGATCTAAGCCATTTGAGCTGCAACTTGTTAACAGGAACTCTATCAAGAAGAATTTCTCCCCCAAGTGGGTCATAAAACCTCTGTAATAATGATATTACTGTTGATTTTCCCGATCCACTACCACCCACTAACGCTACTGTTTTTCCTGATGGAACTTTTAGGCAGAAATCCTTGAAGATCATGGTTTCAGGCCTTGATGGGTAGGCAAATTCAACATGGCTGAATTCAACTTCACCCGAAACATTTTCCAGGATATCACCTTCCATGTTATCTGAATCAATCTTCGGTACTCTTTTTATAACCTCTGCTATACGTTCGCCTGCTGACATTGCTTCAGAAAAGTACTTCAAGTTTGATAAGCCAGCTCCTAATGCTCTGATTAACCAGTATAATGATAATTATAATCACTCATTAATGGTCTTTTGACGAAATTTAATGCCAAAAATAGAGAAATCATTAACAATTTCTAAGAATGTTTACAGGAACTTACAAGCCACCCACGGCAATGGCGGCGCCGACTGCAAAAACGGTCCCTCCATGAGCTCCATGATACATGACCAATCTGCTACCATAATAACACATAAAAGACCAAATAGCAAATGTAATTCCATTGCTGCCAATGGCCAAACCTTTAGCCAAGCCCTGCTTTAATCCTAACTTGACTGAACCTTGTAAGGCTGAAGAAAATTCATCGATGGTTTTGCTTTCACCAACAAATGCATAAACAGTTCTTATAGAAGAAATTGCCTGTTCTGCAATTGTACCAGCCTTATTGTACTCTTCTCTCATCTTCCTCGCTAATGACATCAAAGTTCTTCCATACATCAGTCCAGGAATTATCAGTAGCACAACAAAAGGAGATCCAACAATAGCTAGCTTCCATAACATCAGGAATCCTACTAGGTAGCAGCCGAAGAATAAAGAAGCATTCATCAAAAAGTTTGGAAGCTGTCAAAAATTTATACACAGTTACTTCATCAACAAAGAACTGATGATATTACTTTCAAAATTAAAAATTAAAGTTTCTTTTCTACAAAGAATAAAAAAGCACTTTTCTTGTAAAAGAGAAAAGCACTTTTTTATGATCAGATTGATAACTAACCTTTTCGCCTATAACATCTTGAATCACAAGACTATCATTAGAAACGCTTGTGATAACTTCTGCGGTACTTGTAACATGCAAATCAAAGTATCCCACTTCTTGTCTTAGAACTGCTTTCAAATATCTTGCTCTCATTCTTGTTGCTTGTCTTTCACCTGTTCTTGTCCAGCAGTATCCCTCTAAATTTCCCAAAAAAATATAAACAAAAATATTAACAAATTTCCATATAATATATCAACTTTAATGAATTTCTGAAAATTGAACTCAAAGAAAATCCTGAAACCCACCTAGGAAACATGCAACCCATCCTCCACAGGCCAAGTACAACAAAACCACTGCATTCTGTCACCCAGGGAATGACACCACGGTTAACTTCTTTCCACGAATGAATGAACAAAAAAGGTAAGAAAGAGAGAAAGAAAAACCTTGTTAATGTTATGTGTGAACATCTCTACTGTAACAGTAGATGCATCGCCAATATTGTTCATCAATTTGCTGGTCACAAACAAAACTAACGGTGTAGTGAACCCATCACCGACAGCTCCGATGAACCCCAAAGCCATCAAAAACTTATCCACACCATCGGCATGCATGAAAATGGATCGAAAAGACCCGTTACCTTTTTTCTTAACCTCACTGCCTTTTCTCTCTCCGCCCATATTCAAAGCAGAAGCAAACAACACTGAGATTCTGAAAACACTTCTGTTTTGGCTTTCCCCTTGCGTGCTTCCAAAAGGGTTTGTCCTGAACTGGTTCCAGAATACAACGAATTAAAAAAAAAAAAAGAAAAGAAAAGAAAGAAGAACAAGTTGGCGGAGATGTTATGTTCTGGAATAAGAAACGAACATGGACATGGCTTTCATTTATAGGAATTGTTGGTGAATGTTATCGATAGCATGTGAGCAGATTTATGATATTAAAATAAAGTTGAGTGAACATGTGCCACATAAACGATCACGGTCGGCTTAAATCGTCCCCCACTCCCTCTGATTTGCGTCATTTATGACGAAAATTGGCAGCCCACTTCGGAACTATTATTGTTTTTATTTGTGCTTCAAAATACATGTTTTTTTTTTTTTTATTTCTAATTATAACTCAGTTCTTCCTGCTCCGATGTGACGGGTTTTGAACTCAAACATTTTCCCTCGGCATATTCGGGGAGTAGTATTAGTATTTAGCTCCCTACAGTTTTAAATTTTTACAAATTAGAACATGATTTTTCTATCTGTATCATATAAATCCCTAATTCTAACACCATCGTTTGAGATTGAGGTGTTATGCAATGAAATTATTAAGTATTCCTTAAAAATTTTAATTATCTTTGTTTAAATTGACATTAGTCTTTTACATTTTTAAATCACGGCAAAAATAAAATTATTTAAAAATAACTTAAATTTTGATTATAAAAAATTTTATATTATGTAATTTAAGGATAAAGAATACTTCAATTATGTCAATAGAAATTTAGAATTTATTTACTATAAATAATTATATTATATTTATATTTATAAAAAATATAAATATTTAAAAATAACTAATTTTAGTAAGTGATTCGAAAAGTGATTATAAGAGAATTAATTTTAATTTATTATTTTTATTTAATTTATAATTTAATTCTAACATCACTTATCACTAATCAAAATTTTCTTCTATACTATCCTATAATCATGAGTTATAATATTATCTCTTTAAATTATTGAACTTATGTTCATGTTTTAAGATCAACAAATAATACTATATCATATTTGCACGAAAAGTGAGATGAACTTTTGTGTTAAATCACAAGAGTGAATGTTGCTCGGTGCTGATGTGTGTCCTTACCTCATCTCGAATACTCACTAACAAAGCATCTAACCAATTTATTTATTTTTTTAAATTTAAAACTAATATGGGATTCATTTATTTTTCTTGTTATTGTTTTTAGGATGTTTGATTTCTGTTGTCGTCCTTCCTTGGCATTTAATGTTGAACGGTATGGAAAATAATTTAGTAATGAGAATTTGAAAAGGACATTGATTGAGGGTAGCACGCAAAAAGCCATGGAAATTGTGCATGCAATGCTTGCTGAAAACCACAAGTTTTGTCCACAAGATAGAATTATAAACTGAGGAAGAACAATGATATTTAAATAATTTATGAAATACTAATACCAGTCTACCCATCTACAATTATATTGTAATTATTTTTATATATATTTTAAGTTTTTTATTTTTTATTTTAAATTTTATATAAAAAAATTATATGTTACACGTTGGAATTATGTCAGTTGGTCACTCGAGTTTAGAGTAAATAAATTAATAATTTTTTATTTTTATTTTTAATGGGGATTATAATTTACGTCTGAGTATTAATATTCAATGGATGTCAATTTGTTTGTTAGTGGTAGGGCTCATCGCTTTTGGATATTTTTTTTCCCTTTTGACCGATCGGGAGGTGGAGAGAAATCCAAGGGAAAAGGGAGTGACGTATTTGCATACGATTAAGCTACCAGCAGAGACGGCAGCATTTTGTACTTGTAATTTTAAAACTCTTCGTTATTTATCGGACGGTTCCTGTGTCCACAAATAAAACGAATTCCGATACAGAGATCGGGTACTCTTTTAGAAGAGTACCCCGGATTCTCTTCTCTATATATATTTTTATTTTTAATTTAATTAAATATTAATTTATAATATAATTAATAATAAATAAATTAAATTTAAATTATTTATTATTAATTTATTATATTAAAATTTTATTAACACATGCGCATTATTTATTATAATTAATTTAATGAATTAATTAATCTATAAATTAGATAAAAATTTTAATTTTAAAAATTAATTAAGACAAATTAGTACTTGCGGACTGTGGTTTTGTGCTTATAAAAAAGAATGTTTGATGGACACTTAATAGTATAATATACGAAATAGAATGGATGGTTAATAATTTAAATAATAAATGACCTGCATGAATTTCAACGGCTGTGATTTGTTTATTATATGAAGAGGAATCGTCTACTACCACTACCCTCACAAAAACGCACGCAGTGACGTTAAAGCATTGTAATCCATATGATATCACGTGAACAATCAATTAATTAATTAATTAATTAATTAATTAATTAATTACATCATTGATAGTGGTCAACAGATCGATTAAGTAAATAATTGGTTCATTTAATTAATTAATTATTGAATATATTGCTGCATGAAAAGGTTAACGTGTCGAGATGTTGGGGGATGGAGTAGATTGGGATGGACAAATTGCATCGGTTTGAATTGAAATAAAATTAATTTAAAATTATTAATTATATATAATTAATTAATTAATTAATCAATTAAGCCACTGCATGCGTGCTTCCAGCTGGTTTGTCGTGTAAACTCCAAAATTGACAAGCTTAATTAAATCCAAATGTGAATAAGTGAATAAATAAATAAATAAAATGGAGGAGGATATTCAGAAGCACTTTTGGGGCTAGTTAGTACAAGCAACAGTTGGATATAGAAAAATTAAAATAAATAATAAAATCAAAGGTGAAATCATTTCATCATGATACACAAATATAACTGCGAATTATTGAGTTAGTACAGCTGCCCTGTGTGTGTGCTTTGGCTGCTGCTACACTTTGATGATCTGTGTTTAGAAGTGCTTATTAGTCTTAAAATCAACTTGCTGCTTTTGCATGACTCGACAACCACGCATATACATGACACATTAAGCACTTTTGGGTGTTTTTGAACTTAAGTCCTTAATTCAATCATCTAATCCAAAGAAAATTTGTATGACAAGTTGAATACTATCACCAAAATGCCAAAAAAGCCCAAAATGCCAGAAAAGCAAAAGCGATTTTAAGAGATATTTTGAGAATGCGAAAGCGGAAGCAAGAGAGATTACTAGAAGAGACCAACAATTGGGATCTACAATTTAGACTCTAAGTTCATGAATGTGGTTCCCCGTACATATACATAAGAAATTGGGTATTAGTCAGAAAACCTGCTGGTTAAAGTTAGGCCAATGACACGAGAATGCAACTCTACTCATCAATCTCAGATCATCCCTTAAATGTGGTTGCAGCTCTCATAAAATCAAGGGCCAAACAATCAATCATATCATTGTTGGATGTGACATTGCCAACAAAAGATATTTGTAATCTGGTTATTTAAATTCTACTGTGTCAAAGATTTGGTTAATATATATTTTATATTATATTTTTTAATACAAAATTTAAAATATAAAATAAAAAATTTTAAATAATTAAAATAAAATTTTAATTACATTATAACATTAAAAAATAAATATAAAATATAAAATAATCAATATAAAAATTTTAAAAATTAAATATATTTTACATTAAATATATTATAGCTACATTTTACGTGAGTACAAATTTTACAATTCGTATAAAAGAGTTGGTACACTGGTATGAATGCAACTACTGTATGCTAAGGAAAATCATCTTCGGATGCAAAATGGGATTGAATTTATTCCAGTAGAGAATCCATTAATAAATGGTGGGTCATGGGGGGCAAGTTTGGAGAACTCCTGATAAGGTCAAATTGTGGATGAGTTGTTGTCGTGAACTTGTGATTGGAAAAATAAGTGAAGGGGACTATTGGAAAGTGGAAGCACTTATGAAAAAAAGTAATTTTGTTTCTCATTGAGATTAACTGTTGGTGGTGGTGGTGGTGGTGGTGATAGAGTAATAATATTTGAAAAATGCTTATCTTTTTCCGTATCTAAGAAGCTGCTCGTTTAGATACAGGGGAAGAGATTCTGCTTGTTCTTCCGGATATAGCATGGGATAATAACGCTATGCATGTTTGGTGGATTCTTGATGGCTAAATCTAGTCTTGTTCCTTTCCTTGGGTTGGGTAGCATGGAGGACCCCTAGAAGCACTTTTACTGATTCATATTGAAGCAGTCGTGGACTTGGGCAAGTTTTTAATTAATTACTCGGGAAGTGGTAAAATAGGCCCACTAATCATAGGTGCTTTGCCGGGCAACTGCTTTCTGCTTCAGTCGTTTTCCAGTGGCCTTCGGCTCGACAAGAACCCCATACCCTGGCATATACATACAAGTGTAATGCACCCTGCAATTAACAAGTTGAAAGAGATAATATAATATATCCTTTTTAAAATAAAAAATAAAAATACCATCATTCGATCAGTTGATCATGACCTTCCAATTTGAATTTGTAAAAGCAAATTGCCATGATTGAGAATATTCTCAACTCATATTAGCCCATGCTGACTTTACATGTTCGTGTTCCATGTTTGATAAATTTATGAAACCAACATCAATTGCTTACCGTATATAGTGTTCTACATTACTGTCAATTAATTAATGTGGAATATCAAGGCAAAAATGCAACAAGATTCTTGTTGTAGATAATATGCACCGTAGAAAAAAAGATATAGAGTAGTAGACATATTAGATTTTTAGAGGTCGAATAAGTACTTTACTTGTTATTAAAAAATGGTACAAGTAAAACTCGCACTGAATATCGTTTAATTTTATTGTGATCAAAATCAAATTCATTCTTAAGAAAATGTTGGAGTAAGTATTCAGTTTAAAAAAATTAATCTATTAAAAGAATAAAATTTTTTTATTTATTATTTCGCAGATTTTGCTTTAACCAATTAATATGAGACTTTAATTTGAATTCATAAAATTTTCAAATAAGAGAAATCATCAGTGCAACGTATCATAAAATTATTTAATTTTAAAGATTAATTGGAAAATGACTTCATGGTACAAGGATATAATGGGGGATGAACTTGAGTTGAAGATCCTTTCCTAGTTGGTTTGGCATTTGAATAGAGAATAAATCTCGATCTTGATAGAACCAACACCTATTAGTAATGGCCTCTACTGTCATTAGTGATTCACAAATATTCTTTCTTCTACGTATATAATAAATGAAAGTGTTATACGAATAAATCTCTAACAACCCCCCTTGTCTACGCATCCGTTAAAAAAGTGCTTTTATATATAGTGTTTTCAAATAAAAGTGCTTTTCTTCCTTTATCTTTTTCAGAATGTTAACTAGTGTGGTTTTTCTTTTTTGCTGTGTCTAGAGAAGTGCTTAATTTAAGGGCCTGTTTGCAGTTTTATTGAAGTATAATTTAAGCTATTTAGACATATTATTATCTCAATAATGTTAACAACAATTACACATATATCCTTAAATTTCTATCATGCCTCCACTAAAGTTTTCTAAGTGACATGCCATGATTCGCAAGATATGATAATGCACATCATCTTCATCATGGACCAAAGAATTTCAAACCATGCATGACGAAATGCAGCACAACTAAGAGTGACTGTCTATCTCTACATATTTATTTATATATAACTTGGTTGTCCCATCACTTTCTCTTCACAAAAATGTAAAATTCTCCACTTCACAAAGTGCAAATACTAAAGTTTGGATGATGAACCGTGTATAGCAGATTCCCCTAATTAATAGAGTTGGCGAAATCAGAACTACAAATAGTGTTTGGCATCGACCTGTCGGTTTTTCCCGGATGGATCAAATTCAAGACTTGTCAATTCTGAAAAACCCCATTTCAACCAACAACCTCACAAGGGATTTGATCCTTTCAAGATTTGTCTGGCTTCGCTAGCTAGTAAATTTATGGTTACTTTGAAACTCAAATGTGCGCTCCTACTGTAGAGTATTTCTTTCATACACTATATTCATAAAGCACAGCAGTGAAAATGTTTGATAAACGCTTGTTACTTCACAATAACTATGTAACTTCAATGCTAGCATGTTCATTTCCAAGGCCATTAATGTGTTTAAGCAACTAGTTTCTGTCATCAATTATGATGAAACTTGTTTGTGTGTGTGTGTGCTTGCTTTCATGGCTGAATGATCAGCTAGTTGAAAGTATCCATTGCTTGTTAGTTGGGAGAATGATAAGGACGCAACTTTGCTGCTTTTCAAGCGTGCTTTCAAATGTCTTCAGCTAGTTGTGCCACTGTTAAAAAGCAGGGACCAAAATATAATATTATCGAGAATTTTTAATTATATTATTATTATTATTGTTGTCGTCGTCGTAAAGATTTTGCAATCGGGTCCGGGCCGGCCCTTTATAATATTTATTGGGCTAACTATTGGGAGAAGAGGGCCCATATAAAGAGGAAAAATAAGATCCAGCTCGAATTCTGTTCTACTGTTTTAAAATTTGAACCAGCAAAGCAGAGAGAACGAGAGGGAAAGGCAGCGATGGCGGGAATCGATCCAAAGAAGCAACTCCTAACCTCAATTGGCGACTTCGCCTCTGAAAAATCTAGAGGAGGTCAGTGTCCGTACAGTCTCTATCTCCTCTGTCTCTTTATATGCTTATGCGCGTGTTCGGTTATTGAGAAAAGATTAACACGCTAGAACTGAACTCGTTGTAGCGAATAACTATCTCGAAATTTAGTTAAATGTTGACTAATACATTGGTGAAGATTCAAAAATTTGAGCTTCTTTCTTTTTTCTCGCCGATCAAACTGAGATTTAATATTTTGTGCAGTGAGGAACTGAATCGAGTTCATACAAGCTTGGAGATGTGTAAATTAATAACTGACCGTCGTTTCAAATATTGATTACTGTTTTCTCCTTAATTTCCAGCATTTTCTTGGTAACCAAATGGAGGTTGCAAATTTTGCTCCGTGTTAAAAAGAGTTCGTACATGCTTGAAGACGGAAGTTCTAATGTCTGATTGTTCCTACATTTTCTCCGCAACCAAACGGGAGTTTGAAAATTGATTAAAACGAGTCCGCACATGCAGAGAGAAGAGTGATTTGTCTAAAGAAACGAATTGAACAACTTCAATTGATGTTAGATGCTGCAAACGCGGAGCGAGAAGAGGCTAAGCGATACAAAGAAACATCTGAGAAAGAACTTAAAGGCTACGAGGTCAAGTTGGCTTTAAACAACACCGCATTCCGAGCCTTAGAGGTTTGCTTGATTTTTTATTTTCATTTTTGTTTCTGTAAAATCTGTATACGTTTGATTGAATTGTTGTTTGAATCAATTGTAGTCGAGAATTTCTTTCATACAAGATGAAATTTCTACCGTTGGATCTGAAGTGGAGGCCCCTAAGGTACTGACCTAGGCATTGACTTGTTTCTCTTTATTTGTTGAATATACTGACAAATACATTTATATATTATGCAATCTTATGTTATTGATGCTTTGTCCTATTCTTTTGAACTTGACTGAATGAAAATTTGTGCTTGGATTTAGCAAAGAATGAAGAAGAAGCTTTACGGTGTGCAATTATATTTCCATTGATAGCCTTTTTACATCATTGAGCTTTTCTCTTCTTTCAAAAATCTAAATTTGGAACGTTATGATTAGTTGCGTTTTCTTTTTTCGCTTTTGTGTGCAGAGATGGCTTTCTTAGTCAAATGTATGAGTTGAATGCTGAGATAAGGTTTGTCTCTTTCATTTATATCATGGTACTTCTAGTTCATTGTTAATTTTGTTCTTTGTTTCTTGTAGTATTTACATAGACATAATCTCCCGGATGATCAAATTTTGCTTTGCTCTAATGGTGGGATCTGATTTTAATATATCTTCTCATGGAATGTGATAGTTTTAGTGTCCACAATTTCTCTCTCTCTCTTCCATTCGTTTGTGTATTTATAAACTTGTGATAAAAGATTCAAGGACCAGCGAAACTTCTTTTCAGTCAACCTTGCCGAGGCTGTTAACTTCTATGCTACCATCTAGGTTCTGTACCTACATTTCATCTCTTTTATAAGTTTTTGAGTACTCAGAATTTCATCTAAGTTCTTGGTGTTTTGCATTGCTCAAAATTTATCCTTGTCTGATGGCCATGATTTTAAAGAATAGAATTTATTTCTCATGTTTAAATGATTTCCTTGTGTGTGTTAAAATTGTTTGTGAACTTCGGCTCTTACCATTGCACTGGGAAATAACTGATTGTTTGGCTATTACTTGTTAATACAGGACATTCGAAAAATCAATAGCTTTAAATTTTCAAAAAGTAGACAGTAGGGTTGGGGCTGCCGCAGGTGATTACCTGCGCGATTCAACTTTTCAAATGAATAGCATAGCAGATCCACTCCTAGTTTCAATTTTTCATAGAAACATATTTATGCAGTTCCTTTAACTCTTATTGAAATTATTGAGATATTTTAAATAGATATTTTTTTATACTACGAAAAATTCTCAAGTTTGAAGAACCAATATAACAAAAAAATAAGTTTTTTTTTTAATTTTTGTTGATTCTTTTGATCTAAACCACCAAAGTAACTTAAGAATATACACACAAGCAACACAGATGAACACTCAAGCAAAGAACTTTAGAAACACAGAATACTCAGAAAAACAGGAAATCCTTTCTATTTTGCATCAATTGAATTGCCGCTCAAAAACTTCTACCTTCTGTTAACAATATCTAGTATTTATAGCTCAGTAAACACATCTGAAAACTAACTACAGTCGTCTACTTGTAACAGTCTTTAACTACGTTTAATAGAATTTCAACTTCCTTAACAGAAAAATAACAACTCAATGCACGACAGCTCATATTCTTTAACTGCCAATCAACACAGCTATCAACAGCTTTATTTATCTTCAATCTGAACCATTCTGAATTTTAATCACTCTAACAGTATTCTTGATTATTCTTCGGTGGTTAGATCTTAGTTATTAACAGTTTACATGATATTAATTTAATCATTCAATCTATTCCCATTTTTTAAAAAAAGCACAGAGTTTCACCATGAAGGAATTTAGTCATAGATAATAATTAAATGGTATGTGACTTCGATGGAGTTGATAGTGGAAGAAACAAAATCATTGCAGGACTCGACAAGATAATCCTTGTTAAAACTATGTGGCTGCTACCAACTTAGTGTTCATGGACACTTCAAGTCCTTATAGTGATGATTGATTCTTTGGTGAATGACTTTTCATAATTTTAAACATATGGACACTGCATACAGATTCACCGTTTCACCTAAGAAAACGAATGACTTCCACAAATTCATATTCCAAAGAAAAGCAATTTTGCTGGAATGATTGTTTGGACTCTTTGTAGAAACTATCTTCCTCTGGTTGATTATCAAGATGGAGAAAATGTTTAGCAGTTCTTAGAAGCTTGTTGCTTCTTGAAATTAACAATGTGTTATTCCTTCTTCTGCCACCTTGGCCTTGGAAGAATCCGTTGATGTTTCGAAGTTTGCTTCGTTTACTTTTTCCTCATGTTGATGATTGGAAACGCAATTGCAGTGCAGGATAGATTTGCAGGGTTTTGTGGTCTAAAATAAGTTGTCTGAAAGTATTGCTGCAACTAAACGTTGTTTATGACGAGAAATTGCCCCTTTAACTAGAAACAAGTAGAATTCAGATTTGGAGCAAAACATTGCTTCTCTTGGCGCGGAGTTGCAGAAGAGGTGCATATGTCCCAGTTGCAACAAAGAGAACATGGAAGCGTTAAGGCAGACGGGGCAAATTGATCTCTTGTAAGTGTTTTACATTTCAATGCTACCTTTGAACTTTTCACATTATCTTGCATTGCAAAGGAGCGCTTGAGGACTATAGATTCTGGGAACTTATATTCAAACTATCTAGGCACAATTGCCTCTCGACGTCAAAGTAAGTTCACATTTTCTGGCAAAGAATTACATAGTCCAATTTATGCGAACAATGAGAAAGATTATGCTAGTTGCTTTGAATTGACTTTTTCATTTTGAATTCTCATATAAATTACTTCACATTATTTCTAATAACATCTGAAATGCATCTATGCTTGAACCGTAGTTACATTTTTTATTTTTTACTTTTTATTTTTTGCTGGGAAATTTCGTATTGCTCTTGATCGAGGACACACATCCAAAAAAATATTAGTTATATTTATGTCATGATGAACTTTTCTTTGTATCTGTGGGGTCTAGCTTTCTATTGCCTAGTCATAAAACCCCCTCCTAAAGGACAAAACGGGCAGAAATTCTAGAGATAATAGCATATCCCCACCGGCCAGCCTGCAGCAACATAACCAGCCAAAGATCATCTTTGTCAACTTCTACCTGTTTAACCTACTGATTTTTCAATGTGTCGGTGATGATTCCGTGTCTTTCACCATTATTGATAACAATGTAGATTTGGCCTCTTCATCAGTTTTTGCTGGATCCTGAAATGTTGATTTTTCTTAATTATAACAACGATCGTAAACGGAAAAAAAAAAAAAAAAATCATTCCTAGAAAAGCCTGTTTGATTCTTTTAATCAAAATTGTCTTATTTTAGGTGTTATTGTTATAGAGTCTACGAAGACATGTAAATATTCAGATGGTAAGAACATACAGTTTCTTTTGGAGGCATTATGTTGGAAAGAATAGTCTACATTTGAACACCTCTTGTATTGGTAGACCTCGTTACTTCCACTTGTATAGAGAATAGAGCAGAGACTGGACGATGATCAGAGAACTTACTTTCACTGCGAAAATAGAATAGCTGCTTCACTCCTTTTCCATACCATAGAATTCTATCGCACCTGCCACCAGATCCATGAATAATTCTTATTAGTCTATCCATAAATTTCTTATAGAAATAAACGAACTTAGTTTAAGCTTTATCTCTCCACAGAGACCAGGATATGTGGCTTGCAGATTAGGACTTGAGAGCAATCAGATACTAGCAAAAATCTAACACTATGGTTGATTAATTATACCATGCTGGAGTCCTTTGCTTTTCTCCTGATATGCTCGGAGCTCCACCGGCGTACCGATTACAATTTGATGAAGAATACTTATATGTCGGGGCAAATTCAATGTTTCCTTCCTTCCAGCCTTGGAATACACCACCTTCTTCTTGTTCTCTTCGAAGCTCGTCAAACTCTTGCAATGCTCTCCAGTCTTGTTTCATTATCAGATGCCTAGCTAAATTGTCTTCCAAGCACAACCTGTAGTTGAGATCCCCGAACCAGAATATTTGACTGCTCATTATAAAACATTTGATTTCAATTAAATTGCTTCCCCAGTAAATCACCTAAAATAGTTTCCTTCATTATTCTCTACTCCCACCTCTACCACTGCATTTACTTGAGCTATGGACTATTGTCTTAAGAGATATAATTTTAGAAACTTGAAATACAAGCTTGATAGTTTGACCGTTGTTGAATTACAAATGTTAGAGGTTGAGTACAAAAGGTTTATTAAATGTGAGTACAAAATCTTAGCACTGGCTATTTAATTAGGTGACCTAGAAATCTTGTGTTCGTTGAGAGAAGAAGGACCACTTACTCGTGTCCTAAGATGGTGAGGGGATGAGGATTGTCGTCGTCTTTAGGAGATCGGGGGAATAAAGTTCTTCTAAAAATCTCTGAAACTTGGTGATTCCTCCGCTTTTCATCACCTTTCTTCTCACCAGAAGCTAAGTGTGCAGCTATAAAGCAAAAACTTGTACCTTCAATGGACATGCTTACTGAAACCGAACCTTTGTTTCCCAAATACCCCATAATGCCACAAGCCACTGCACAAACCTTCACATTTGAAATGCAATACTTTCTGAGCAATTCTCTTCTCATCCACACACTTATAAACACTCCCACCATCTTCTTGCTCACCATGAGCTTGTACTTACTGCCCCAATACAACTTCTCACTTTCAGTTCTTGACCTGTCTTTCATCGTCATCCTGGTATGGCTGCTAACACTTCTCCTCCTCTCAGATTCTGTATCAAACTGGTAGTTGTCATATGAAATATGGTCGTTGAACATAGGCGTCAACCAAGGGCATCCATACTTCTTGTTGAGTGTTTCCCCTATAAGTAGGTTCCAATTTGTTGCTTCTGTTGGGTCTTCTGCTCCTATAATTGTTCGGGTTTTTAAGGGAACTATCTCTTGGAATCTGTTAAGAGGAGAAGTTATGAATTTAATGTCTAATGACACTTTAGGTTGATGATTATGTAGATATGATGAACATAAAATGATGAAATTTCAATGAGTAATTACATACCCAAGGACATAAATATCCGCGGCATCCTTTAGATTTAGCCACTCATCCAAATCTACAGCCAAGCTTCCTTCAGGAGATCTTCCAGCTACATTCCAAGTACCCACAAATATTCTGAAAGAAAAAACATAAAATGATCAAAACATATGTAAAACAAAACAGTACAATGTCATTATTTAGCCTTCTTATAACAAATAGTTGTAGAAAACCTCACCTCAACTCATTCGTTGAAGTGCATGGATCCATCTCCGTTGACCTAACTTCAATATCATCCATGTCTTCATCCCCATCATGTTCAACTGCATCTGCAAGAAACTTAACCCAGTTACATGAAACCAAACACACCAAATCTCTAGCCATAGGTAGATAATAAAAAGCTAGCAGTTACAAGAAGAATAAGAGAATATAGGAAGCTAACCAGAAACTTCACCCAAATGGTAAGCTTGGGGTCCCTTGTGCCTTCTCTTAAACCACTTATAAAACCTACTAGATCTGGTCCTCTGGTTCTTGCTATCCATAGAGTACAAATTGCAAGAAGATGTAGAATTGGTTATACCCTTGTGAAACTTTTCCCACCTTCTCTAGATGAAACTGTTTGCCTCCAAACATGGCTAATGCTAGCTTCTTGTTTCTCCCATGTCAACTTCAGCCTTAACCGTAGATTTTGCAGTTAAGAATTCATCGTGTCAATCGCCCCTATACCAAAGAAATGAGAATTAAAGGAAGAAAGAGACAAACCCACAAAACTTAGACCCAAAAAAAAAAAAAAAAAACTCTCTAGTTATAATTCCAAGAGAGGGAAGCACGTAAAAGTCATAGGCATATAGCTTGCATTAGTCGGGAAATGAAATGAATAAGCTTCCCACCATGTTTCATGGTGCAATTTAATCTGTTTGAAATCGAAAGGTAACTACAAGGTTCTATCATTTCCTTGATTGTTAGAACAGGTAGGTGGTGGCGCTGGTCACGTATGTCTCGTTGATTTTTACGTGATGAAAAGCTTATTATCAAATGAGTAGTCAACTCAAAGACCCTAGTACAATATAGGGTAAAGATAGGATGGACCATTAGCATTTACTCATGCCTGAGTCTGTTACATTCCAATAATTCTTGTTACAATCATACGGCCATTCTTATTTTAGATAACGATGATTGGAGATTTACTATGCTGTGAGAGTTTGATATAATTTGTTATACAGTAAAATTTATATTTTATGGGATAGAAATTTGATATATGTAGTAATGAATTTCTGGTCAGGAGGAAATGAAGATGAATGAGTTAGATCTAGATCGAAGTCAAATACTCTTTCAACAACTGATGGTTTCTTGATTCAACAATCATAATTAGTATGCTTGAGAAGTCCTTGTCACCGCCAGACACTCTCCCCAGTCAGTCCAAGAACCAGTACAGATAATATGGCCAATAGCAGTAATGGTACGTACCTCTGCAACTTTGTGTTTGCGGTGGAACTTTTAGCATCCTTCTTTTCCATAACCCTACAATTTTGAATGCATGTTAGGAGTTACTGTTCTTGAGTTTGTCCCTTTCTTTTTTTCAATATTTTTTAAATATTATGGGATTATATATTAATTTATCTCTTAATCTCACCGTAAATAATATTAAACTAATATTAATTAATTTGATTGACTTTTGATTTTTATATATAAAATTTGATTTGAGTTGAATTAAATTTAAAATTTAACTTAAATTAATTCGAACCAAACCTTATCCATTCTAATTGTACCTTGTATCTCAAAGGCACGAAATATTTATGACAGCTGTAATAAACTGCAAAGGTATATATAATTATTAGACATTAAAATAGAAGAACACATGCTTATGTTTAAGGTTGGGGACAGAATAATAAATTTATTTTTTTTCTTTTTGGAGACGATATTAATAATAATAATAATAATAGGTGGTGTAGCTTTCCATGGGTTGCGACATTCTGACGAGAAGTGGATGGGATTGTGGTCTATGTAGTTATCTATCAACCTCAACCATAAATGGCCTTTTTTATTTCATGTAACTGCTTTAACTAGCTTAAATCTATTATTTCAAACTTTGAATCTTACCATACACGTGTATATCCGGTGTAGTAGGGTATACGGTACATCTAGTTTTATATATATATATATATATGAATAATTTTTAATTATTTTATTATAATTTTTAATTTCTTAATTATGTTTAAAAAACTTGTAAAATAGAATGAAAATTAAAAGATAGTTGAAGATCAAAATAAAATAATCATTGATCACTTTAATTTTATTTTTTTTTGTGAATTATTTTTAATAAGTTCTCTTGTAATAAAAGAGTGATACTAAAATAAAATGTTATTAAAATTAAATTTTAATTAAAATGATACAAATTTTAAATTTATTTATGTTTTAGTTTGAGTTCTAAATTTTTTATATTAAAAGTTAAAAATTTAATATTTAAACAAAATTATTTTTAATTATTAAATTAAAAAAATACTTTTTAAATAATTTTTTTTGAAAAAGATCATTTTTATACATACTAATCTTGTCTAATTAAGGATAATTTTGTAGTGGCTGATATGTGGTCCTCGGTTATGAACGACAAGTCGGCTGCTTTGTGGAGTTGCAGATGACAAGTTGTCTGCTTTCTTGCAGGGAAAAATTACCAGTCTTAGAAAAGAAAATTAACAAACTTCTTAAGACTGATATCACTTCTCAACCTCCTCCATTTCTCTTGAAATGCAGTGCAAAACTTACTTGGATAAAAGAATTACGAATTCACATCCAAAATTTTGGAGTAGAGCACAATAATTAATACAGATTAAAATTCAATTAAGTCCTGACACAGTTATGAAATTCCTGCTAATTAGCTTGCAAAACACAACCCCTACCTCCTTGAGTGAGAATGTTGGTGATAGACCTTCTACTCTTCTGTAACTTCTTAAATCTCTCAGGTTGTTTCTGCTGCCTGGAAATGAATTGTAATTCTCTTCCTTTTCTTGCATCCAAAACCAAATGCTGCCTAAATGTTGCTATGAATGCTTCCACTCTCTCATTCAACTCTTCTTTCGAAAGCCGAGGAGGCTCAAATTCAACCTCTTCCTCTTCCTTTTCTTCTTCTTCTTCTCCTTCCCTGCTTTCTTCTTCATTCTCATCCCTTGATTCTCTCCGCAACTTGTTATTTTTGCAGCTGTTTTTTGCTTCAACATGTTCATCGCAAGACCAATACACACACTCTTTCTTTTCTTCATTTTCACCACCACAATTTTTGGTCTTCTTCTTGCTATCATCACTCGATTTGAAGTGCATGGATGTGAAGAAAATAGCCAACAGCACAAGGTTGAGAATGAAGAAAACCCACAATCTCCACTGCTCAATGAAAAAAATCATCACAGCTCTTTTTAAACCCACCATTAGAAGAGCTGTGCCTGCTGTAAACAAAACTGTGTTTACATTTTCATCTCCAAACTCTCTTTCCTTTGTTTCCCTCTTCACAAACTCTCTCTTCTCCTCCATTGATTCTCCTTCAATTTTCTTCTCAAGTAAGAAGTTGGTCAATAGGGTTATTTATAATATGATCTTCAAAGGGCAATCTTCTGTGTGTGGGGGCTCCACAGAGAGGGACCAGCTGTGATGATCAGAGACTGTGACTGATAAAAATTCAAAGTGCAGAGGGAAAGGGAGACAAGAAAACATTAATCCTTGAAACTGGATTATTACTAGTTACTACATATGATTGCTCCAACATAGGACTTTATTTTTTGTATTGTAGGATTGCGTATGTTTGGTCTTGGCGTGCATTTGCAATTAGCTGATTGAGCTGTTGCAGTGCACTGTGGCCCATACAAAAAGACCTGCCACCGCCCACTGCTTCGAGATTGCCAATTTGTTTTGTGTTTTTAACAAATAGCAATGCCAAGCACTATAAAAATTGATGAGAAGTGAAGTGCTTCTATTATCTGATTATCTGAAAGTGCTTTCAATAATATCAAAAGCACTTCAGAAACATTCTAATCCAAGACCTATAGGCTGGAGAACAAAAACAATTATTCATAATCACATCCCAAATCCACATGTTTTAATTATTTCAATTACTTTAATTTTCGTATAATGCACAATTGAAATCTTATAATAAAATTGATATATCAACATTTTTTATAAGATGTTACATATATTTTTATAATTATTAATATTTTAATAAAAAATTTTATAAAAATTTTTTGTGAGAACTGATGTAACTTTGCCAAATATCTTATATTCAGATATTATTTTTTATAAGAGAAACTTCCTCACAAATAAGTCATGACCTATAATAATTTTCCATAACAATTATTATTATTATTTTGAGAATATGTGTGCAGTAAGTGCACATAACCAAGGGGGAATTCTTCCAATTCAAAAAGTTAAAAAGAAAAAGAACGCGTGCTTTTGAAAAAGCGGAAGCAGAGGAATCTGTAAGATCTGATTGGCAAACAGTGTTTTGCCCGATGATAGAGAGCGATAGGAAGAGGCGTGACGATGAAAAAGCACGCCTGCTTCCGCACTCATATCATCAGAAAATGAACCCCCCCAGTGTGTCCCATTCCTCAATCTGGGATTAAACGGTAAATCAGTCAATTAATTATATATATATATACATATGTACGATAAAATTATTAGATAATAGTATTTTTTTTAAAAATAAATTTAAGTCACTTAGATTACCAATAATTTATAAAAAATTGATAAAATCTTAAACAAATGATTTTATATCTGATATTATAAAATTATTTATGTCATAAATCTTATTACAAAAAAGTACTTGCCAGTTGTTCAAGAAAAGACAGAACCCAAAGGCTACAAATTTTTATTTTTTATTTTATTTCAAGTTTAAACTAAGACTAAAAAAGGTACGGAAATAAAAATAGATTAGATTTCTAATTTGAACATTAAAAATTTTGAAATTAGAAAGACAAAAATGAGAATTCTATTTGGAATTCATTCTTTAGCTTCTCAATCATTCCCTCTTGGGCGTGTAAATCAACAGAAACAATTTACTCCCTTTTAAGCATGTAAATGAACACACAGGAAAAAAAAGAAAGTTGGGAAGAGATAACCAAATGATTTGGTAAAGAATAAATGGTCCCTCAATGATGAGCAAAATTGTTTTTCACGTCATTTCATTGCATAACTTTAGGAAGAACCATTTCCCCACTTTCCCTGGCGACATCCCAGCACTAAAACATGATATAGAAAACAGAATTTAACCTCGAAGCATCAATAAAATTACGCCAGCCGCAATCTAATATCAGTTATTACATAATCACTGAGGTTTCTAATAACTATACCACTTATTGACCAATGTGGGCAACTGCTGCAGATATAAATTTGTAACTAAAATTAGGAAATTGGAATGAAACACTACAACATAATGGAAATGGAAGTGTGAATGAGAATGAAATATGAGAGCTGAAGTTACTAGGTATCTACGTATTTTTCATGCTATGCAACCAGCAGTGTCGGGTTAAGACCTTTGCTCAGGAACACGAAAAGATGAGTTGTTTAGATTACCAATCATGTTCCACATACTCCGTGGGTTGGAGTTGTGCATGACAGTCGCCTTTACCATTACCATCTTCTTCCCGATAAAGAAATAAGCTGCACAAAAGATGGATGATAAAACGGAATCAGAAGCATTTAATTTTTGGCAATATCACTTAAAAACAAGCATCGATTAGAAAACCATTGAGCTCTATCAGAAGGTTATCACGGTTGCATAGTTTAGGCAAATTTCAACCCGAGTCTCAATTAGTACAGACACATCTTCATTCAGATCAGATAGTGATTAACTTTATTCAATGAAAGAAAGAAGAAATTATGCAAGTTATGCCATTTTAGATGCATTCAAAAGGATACAGGGAACGAGAAAAGGGAACTAACCTGACGGGCAACCTGAGCCATTCGCCGGCTGTCCCTAGATGATTCATTTATCAAGGTGAACTTTTCTGGTTCATGTGCATCATTTTCTTTCTCTGCTGCCCTCCTCTTTATAATAGTCTTATGAGGAGAAGTGTTTTCGCCAGAGTTGCTCATGGATTCTTTCTTTCGTTTTCTCTGGAAAGTGTATTTAAGGACCCTATCGAAATCTGGTTTACTGGGAGACCCATCAGAATCTACAGATGATTTGGCATCTTTTAAGTTGGAAAGTACTGGCACATTAACCATCTCACAGCTCAACTCAGAACATACAACCCTTGAATCTTCTACTGCATTACCTTCTGGCTTTGCCAATGCAGACTTATCTCTGAACTCTTTACCCTTTTCTTCAGTGTTCTGAACAAGTCCAGATTTATTAAGTGCCCTGACACTAGCAGTAACATTTTTTGATCCCACCACAACACTTTTAATTAATGTCAACCCAGGATCCAAACGAGGCAATGGCTTCATCTTAGCTTCATTTTCAGCTGTCTTCAATCCATCTTCACCAGATTTAACATTCCCACGTATGGCAAATGAATAAAGCACACCACGGTTGATAACAGAAGATTGCTGACCAGGTTTGATGAGCTGATCAGGAGACGGGAATAGGGTAGCAGTGATATCCCTATGTTGCATGCTCACATTTTCTTTGCCTTTTTGACTGATCTTAATCTCTTCTTCATAAAAGCTTCTCTTGTGCCGGTGTGGCAATTTTTCATCTAAGTCACTAAAAATTTTCCCAATTTCCGTTTTACTAGCCTTGAAAGAAGGTAAAGTATGCACACCTACCTCAGCTCTAACATTGCTATTGACCGAGAATGATTTACAACGAGAAGGAACAGCACATAACCGGGAGGGTTTCTTAGGGTGACCAGGACGAGACCTGCATATGGCAGCTTTGGCTTTCCCAAAACGAGTCTTCCTTCTTCTCGTTGTGCGAACCTTAACATGCTTCTTTACTTCTGCTCCAGAATATTTCTTAGCTATGTCTACAGTTTTTGTCTTAGGAGAGGGTGCAGTTATAACCTTATCACTTGTTTCAACCATTAACTCATTCTTTACGAGGGTGTGTTGACCATCTATATTGCCCAATTGAGGAAAATTCCTGCTGACCAAATTTCTTTCAAGTGCACAGATTTTCTGACTACATTCATTCCTGTAAAGCTCAGGCTGCTTGCTTCTCACAATTGTGGAGGCTAAGTTGGGAGTATGATTGTCATTGTTATCCAAATGAGTAACACTCAAATTCTCATTTTGTTGCATGGTACTGCAGTTCCTATTATCCAAAGTTCTCAGATTCAATGGATTGTTCCCCATGTCAGAAGTAGTCACACCTTCAAGCTGGGAGTTTGAAGTTGAAGGTATGACAGTCTCAACTGTCTCATTATGGTCAGTATATGTATCTTCTTTTTTAATCAGTCCATTCAGAGGCCGCAGTTGATTGTTCCTCACCTTCTCTAATTTATCCCTAACCCATCTCAACTCTGACCTGAGATCTGTTATAACATCCTCTGCCTCATGCAGCTGTGCTTCAAGCTCATCAATCTTTCTTTGCTGGGTCAAGGATGTTACCTCAGCTTCCTTTGACTGTAAAGAAGCAAATATAATCAATGCAGTATCAATGGTATACAATCTCTAAGAAAAAGTATATCAAGGTAGGAACTTCTACAGAGCTTCATAATGTTCTTCAGTAGTACCAAAATGATATCTCTAGTTAGTTTGATTAATTACAAATTTTATTATAAGGTTAAAATACATGTAAATAAGTAAAAATGAAAAGCATTCTCACCAATATGCACCTCATACCTCATTGAAACAAGCTGACAATCTAATTTCCAAAGTGAAGCAAAAGATGCATAAACACACACATCACAAACAAAGAAAAAACTAATACTTCAACAAAAGTCAATAAACCTACTAAACAAAAATACTAAGCTAATTAAGAAACTCAAATTTCAGAAAAGAATATATAACACATTTTGTAAATTAAACAGATTCATAAGAAACTAAAATCAAATAGCCAATTACGAATTATAACACTCACACTCCAATCAACATTAACAGGAACTGCTGCTTAATTCTTGGAACTAGTTTCAAGTCTACCATCACTGAATTGTATACTCCAAATCAACCATTTATTAACACATTTTCACACAATGTTTCAGCGATGAACAGCTTATTCATAAATTTGAACTCGACGAATTTAAAAACAAGACCGGACAACCAGAAAATAATCACTAACTCCAAAATCTAACCAACAATTTCAAACAAAAAATCACTCGATTTTGTTTTAGCGACAACACAGGAAACTCCATTGCAAGCCGTAAATATCATACTAAAATTTAAACGCACAACAAAGCATCTAACATAAAAGAAAGACAAAAACAACAACATAATCACATCAGCAACATTCGATTCGAATTTTATTCACGATAAATTACCTTTGAATCGATCATTTGTTTCAAGCGTACAAGCAAACGAAGCGCCTCTTCTTTTGAGCTACACAGATCCTTCTCCAAACGCACCGCTTTGGACTCTGAAACCAGTACCCGAGCTGCCGCCTCCTTCGCCGTGTTCAAAATTATCTCCGCGTACGCCTTCTTCAGTGCCACCATCTTCTACAGCGCCGAAAACAACAAACACATTACGATGATTTAAAAAAGCCCAAAAAAAATCAAAAAACAGAAAACTCCTTCAAATATTATCAGAAATTTTTTTTTTTATTAAAAAAAAAAAACCTCCGATTCTTCCATGTATGAAGAAATGGCCGTGGGCTTCTTTTTGGAGGGTTTTAGAGAAAATTTAACAGACGTATCTGTTAAGAACTGAAAGCTGATTATGTATTTACCTGATTGCCCCGGATTGCTGGCCGAATTTACAGACAGATTTTTGTCTGTTAGGAGGTCCGTTCTCTGATGGTAAAAGAAAGTTCTTGTTGGGTGCTGAATACGGCGTCGTTGTGTTCTTTGTTAAGGCGCGCAACAAAATGTGGGCCAGCGGGAGATCTTCATAATGATCTGCTTTCTAGTTGAAACGAGCGGTTAGGGCTCCGATTTTCAAATTTTTAAAATTTGAAATCTTAAAAACTGCCACGTGGATGTTAATATTTTTTTAAAATAAAATAGAAATTATTTTTTAATTAAATAATTAACAGCCACCTTTATGAATAAATAGATTTATATATGAAAATAATAAAAAATTAATTTTTGTTAAAAATACAAAATTAGTAATGTGATTTTTTTATTATTTTTATTTTAATTATAAAATTCACTTACTAAAAAATTAAAATATGAGAATTATATTTTTAAAATGATAATAAAATACTACTTTAATAATTTTTTAAAATAATTTGTAACTTATAAATAGTAAACATACATGTTTTAATATTTGCTTCCAAAATAATATTTTTTATTAATAAATTATTAAAAATATTTTTAAATATAAAAATAAATAATTAATAATTTTTTTATTTTATTTTAATTTTTTTAGTAAATTATTTTGTTAAAAATAAATTTTATATTTTAAGAATGGATTCACTTTTTGGGCCATTTAAGAATAAAACCCAAAGCCAAAAGCCCAAGTCACTAAGTGATTCTGCTTTTGAGGTGGCAAGTTGCTTCTGGAAGTTGCTTCTGATTTTGAAAATCAAACAAAGATGCTTAAAAAGTAGGCTCATGCAACACCCATTTTGTTACTTTGATTCCAAGTTTTTGACCAAACCAACTATGAATCCTCCTACCTACAACTTTTGGCCTGCAAAAGATTATGACATTTATTATTAAACCACAAAAAAAAATTAGATTAAAATCTCAAAAATCCAATTAAATACAAGTTTTAGCTTTAAAAAAAGGTGAAAATACTATTCATTCAATATGAGAATAATGGCCATGAAGTGACCCAAAAACCTTCCACCATCAATTAGATAATCTAATTTGCAATATCAAACCCAAATCCCAGTAATTTGATTGGTTGTCTGTTTAAGCAAAATCCCCATGGATGGACGATATATATATATATATATATGTACACACATTCATATTGATAATGTACATAATAGTTAACCTATAAGCTTAAAAATATAATAATCTTATAGTGCGGCGTCCAACTAGACCATTTTTCACGGACCTGACCACAAATTCTTGGTCAAAAGGCAAAAACACTTGATCAATCCCCCTTTAACTTATGTCTAATTTAGTCAAAGAAGCTGTAATCATCAGAATCACACCCAACATTGACAAAATTTCCAATAAGCACTTCCCTCAAACTGCAAAAGGCAACTACATGCATACAAGTCTCCATGTACTTAGCATTCCTATTTCTGATACAGAAATATTGCAGTCAATATCACACGGTTCTGAACGTTTGCTTGTAAACTGTATTATTCTTTCTTCTTTATGGCCATGAATTTTCCTGCTATCCCCAGAAGCTTTTCTTAGTCCTGTTAGCATCATTCTATGAATCAAGTTCATAGTTTTGAGACTTGAGTTCGAAAGAATTGACTTTTTTTTGGGTATTGGTTTGGTTCACCATGAAGAGTTTAATCCAAGTTATAAGCTGTCTTGAAATCTTTTTCTTAGCTATGATAATAACGCAGATGAATTTTTCAAGTTTTGTATCATCAGCTGTTGCAGAAGATGATGTGAAATGCTTGGACGGGGTCAAGAAATCACTACATGATCCTCAGGGGAAGCTGAGTTCATGGACTTTTGAAAACTCTTCAATTGGTTTCATCTGCAAATTTGTTGGTGTTTCGTGCTGGAATGACAAGGAAAATCGGATTCTCAACCTGGAATTAAGGGAAATGAAATTGGCAGGAGAAGTTCCTGAAGATTTGCAATTCTGTCGGAGCATGCAGAAACTTGATCTCTCAGCTAATGATTTGTCTGGTACGATTCCTGCCCAGATATGCAATTGGTTGCCTTATTTAGTATACCTTGATCTTTCGAGCAATGGTTTTTCAGGTCCAATTCCTCCTGATCTTGGAAATTGTATTTATTTGAATACTTTAATCCTTTCAAATAATCATCTCACAGGACCAATACCTTACCAATTGTCCAATTTAGGTAGGCTTAAGAAATTTTCTGTGGCAAATAACGATATATCAGGAACAATTCCTCCGTTTTTCAATGGGTTTGACAAGGCTGATTTTGCTAGTAATACTGAACTTTGTGGGGCGCCTTTAGGATCAAAGTGTGGAGGATTGAGCAAGAGGAATCTTGCAATCATAGTTGTTGCCGGGGTTTTTGGTGCTACGGCATCATTGTTGTTAGGTTTTGGACTCTGGTGGTGGTACCCCTTGAGATGGGTTAAGAGAAGAAAAAGAGGGTATGGAATTGGAAGAGATAATGATAGCCGTTGGGCGGAAAGATTGAGGTCCCACAAGCTTGCTCAAGTTTCTTTATTTCAAAAACCCCTTGTGAAAGTTAAATTAGCTGATTTAATGGCAGCTACAAACAGTTTTATTGCCGAAAATGTGATAATTTCGACTAGGACAGGAACTACATATAAGGCCATGCTTCCTGATGGATCAGTGCTTGCTGTCAAGCGGCTTAATACTTGTAAGCTTGGCGAGAAGCAGTTTCGTAACGAGATGAACCGATTAGGACAACTTAGGCATCCAAATTTAGCACCCCTGTTGGGATTTTGCGCTGTGGAGAAGGAGAAGTTATTGGTATATAAGTACACGTTGAATGGAACTTTGTATTCTTTGCTGCACGAAAATGGTACTGAACTAGATTGGCCGACAAGATTTAGGATTGGCTTGGGAGCAGCTAGAGGTCTAGCTTGGCTTCACCATGGATGCCAGCCTCCATACTTGCATCAAAACATATGCTCAAATGTGATTCTTGTTGACGAGGACTTTGATACAAGGATAATGGATTTTGGATTGGCCAGGCTTATGACCTCTTCGGATGAAAGCAGTTTTATCAATGGTGATTTGGGTGAATTTGGTTATATAGCTCCAGAATCCTCTACCACAATGGTTGCTTCATTGAAGGGAGATGTGTATGGACTTGGTGTTGTGCTTCTTGAGTTAGTGACTGGGCGAAAGCCGCTTGAAATCAGCACTTCCAAGGAAGGATTAAAAGGAAATTTGGTGGACTGGGTAAATCAGCTCTCGAGTTCTGGCAGAAATAAGGATGCTATTGACAAATGTCTCTGCGGAAAAGGATACGACGATGAAATTTTGCAGTTTCTGAAAATTGCATATCATTGTGTGGTTTCTAGGCCTAAGGACAGATGGACTATGTACCAAGTTTATCAATCATTGAACACCATTGGCTCAGCACATGGTTTCTCAGAACGGTATGATGAGTTTCCGCTAATTTTCCACAGGCAAGATACTGAATCAGTCTAAAGACACATTTTGGTGGTAAGTCATCCAAAAACTCTTGAAGTAAATGGTTCGATTTCCATTTCCTCTGTAATTCCTATTTTGTTATATATACTTGTATCATACAATAAACTTATCAAACCTTAGGTTCTTGAATGTTGAGAAATCTATTTGTTTGTTATTTGTGTTATTGTCAACAGTTTCTGATACTCTGTGATCCTTTGGGACCTTTTCTATGCCTCTCATACTGTATGTTAGCCTTACAAATTTGATTGGAAAGAGGAATGAAGCTTGAAACAGAATTTAATATCAGTGTAAAAAGATCATTTGTTGCACATTTTCTTCTGTGCTTATCATGTTCCTATCCTAATTGAAAAAATACCGAATGATTTCCATTTTGAAACTTATGGAGTTCTGCAGAACAAGTTTTGTTTTCGGAATCAGGCTAATGCTTTTGTTGCCTGCTTTGCAATTCAAGCCAAATGCTGATTACTTATTTCTGCTGACAGACGAAGTGTTAGTAGGCCAGCACAATTGGGAGTATGCAAATTCCGAGATCATTTCAATATTAGAGAAAGATGTTTCCAGTAAATTTAGATTCTGACATTGAAAACGGAGTTTGGTCATTTTGATATGCAGAATTCATCAGATTCTTGTCTCTTAATTTTCAATTATGGTAGCATTTGGACAATGAAATGAATCGAACATCGTCTGAGCACTTATCGTCACTAATACATTGCATTTCAGTCCATATTTTGCAATGTTGCAGAGCAAAATTAATGATTGTACATGTTCTTTTTGAGATATAATTTTACAAAGAAGCACTTTGATAAGTATTATTGTCAAAAATCTTTTGTAAGTGCTTTTAGAAAAGACATTGTTCTTCAAAAATGCTTTTAGTAAAGCACTTTTAGAAACACCCTTAACCACTAAAGTTAACTTTAACTAAGAGTGGTATGAGGTCCTTGGGGGTGTAGTATCATCAGGACATATATAACTTTGAAGATGCAAAAGCACTGCACGAGAAGAGAATCTGTCTCCCATGCAACAAAATAGCCTTTCAATTTACTTTGGACCGAGTCTTTGCTTCTCCTTCTCGAACCATTCAAAATCAATTCAGAAAATATAAAAATAAACAAACAAAGCAGCAAAGAAAGATTTAATAAAACAAAGTGAAACAAAAAAAGAAGAAGAAGAAGCAGAAATTAAAGCCAATCCAATAAAATAACAATACTGATAATAATGCATAGATCAAATTCTGAAAGTTACAAACAAAGCTTACTCATAATGTACGGATACTGCAACAGTTCTTGAACTCTGTTCCAATTTTCCAAATATTATCGGCTTGGTTCAGGTATTTTCATGCAAAAACTGAAATGAAAATGAAACCACATTCTGGTGGGCCTCTTGTAAATTAAAGTCGTTCTTGTGCTTTTTTAACAGGAGACGAAACTGATCAAATTCTCTCAGTACCCACATAAAAATTCCCCGAAACTTTTAACCAGTAATCAACTTTAAAAGCTACAAGATTGGAGCATGCAGCAGCCTGGTTTAGAAGCAGAAGGAAATTTGGAAACAGCACTCACAATTTTCTGGCCATAACAAAGTTTTAATATTGTAATACATCTCTGCTTCTTGATTTTCTAAGGTTGTTAAAGCATTAAAAATAAAAACCTTCTTTTCTTCTTCCTCGAAATTTCAAGCTTCTTCTCCTCAAGAATCAGATTCTACCTGGTGGTTGTCTGGACTTTGATACTCTCCTGAAGAAGAAGAAGGAGAAATGATATAACTAGGGGCATGAGTATGAAGTGGAAAGTTGTTGCCAAAAAGCAGTTTTTTAGTGAAACATAATTAGATATTCTCTTTACAACAATTATTTGAATATTTGAATTCCAATGAAGAGAAAATAAACTGTATTCTTCCCTCCACAGATTTAAAGTGGTCAAATTCTTTCCCCAATGTCTTTATTTCATCAAAATAAGAGAAAGATTGATAGTTAAAGAAGCTTTAGTTAAAGAGTAACCACCATTTTCTACTTCCATGCATTTCTAGCGAGTTTCTGATCTCTTTTACTTAATAGATATCATATTTTATATGCAAAAAAATTCACCTATCCATTTCCTTTTATAATAATCATTCACCCAACAAAGAACCCGAAAAAAAGAGAGAAGGAAGAACTCGGCATAAGTATAAATTTTCAGTTTGTTATCGGGATAAAGATGGTAATGTGTAATTTCAGGCTATCCAAAATTGGACTAATCATCAAGATGATCAAATTTCTTAGTTTACATTTTCCGGGAAGATGAAATAGGAGAGAAATATGTACCTGTTGTGAATGGGATCAGGTCCATTAGGTACTCTTCTTTTGCTCACATAGATGAAATCCATGTTCTGATGAGCATGATGCTTTTGTTTCTGCTTCTCTCTGGCAATCAACTTCCTATTATTGAAAATTTCAGTTGATGGAACTGAAATTGTTGTCGTTGTCTTTGCATGGTTTGCGAAGATTCCAGCAAACAAAAGCCAAATAATCCCAAAAAATAAAACAACTCCAAATAGAAACCTCAACACCCAGCCACCTCTCCCCATATATAAAAATATGTAAATAATTGTCACCTGCTTATTTATCTCCTATGAACTTTCAATGAAGAATGATAGGAGAACATTCAATACAGAGGACAAGAAACTGAAAACCATGCTGGATTTGCGGAGAGGAAAATGCATATGGAGGTATAAAACAAGAAAGAAGAAAAGATGGGAAGAGAAAGCTATGGAAGACAATATTTTAAGATGTTTTTAACTTGGCGGGTAATAAGCAATTGGTCTTATTTAGAGGTGGGAGAACAGAACCAACACTAATAAAACATAGAAGTTTGTTACCCTTAGTTGCTTTATTTGCTAAGTGGGTCCATTTGTAGCAACCTTTTCTTGCTTTGGGTCGTGCATTTTTATGCAGCAAACATAGGGGGACCTAAATATTTCCCCTAACGCAAATGCATTCCAATACTTGCAAAAAAAAACATAGGGGCTTGTGCCTGTAAGTGGCAATTTGGATTGGAATGGAATGAAGTGATATATAGCTTAAATGCAATTGTTGGGTTTTCACATTCTAACTTTTAGATAAAGGGATACTCAACATGTTTTAGAGCAAATGTAATCTCATAAATTTGTGTCCGAATATCCCAAACATAAAAATTAAATAAAATTATTCAAATTCATGTAACAAGTTCACTAAATAAAATCAAGCTTACATGTGAATGAGAATGATAAACAATCACTTGAATTTTTGGATCAAGGGGTAATTCAGTAGAAAGCACCTCACCCAAATTAAAGAAATGATCTCAATTACTTGATTATTTCCACAGTTCAGGTAGACACACAAATGAGAGAGAAATGAATCAACTTATCATAAGAAAAGTGTCTAGCTTAAGCACTGGCATCTGTGCATGAGAAACTGACGGAAACAAAGAGGATTCCATCAGGAAAAAGAGCAATATTGAGAGAATAAGGTTTAAAGCAGGTTTCAGCTTTGCCTGGAAATGTGTTTTTCCAGCTTGGTACTTCTTTCATTTTGACAGTCATACAAAGGACGCAAACTAATTCTAGCCAATGTATTTGCAAACAAAAAATCAATCATTCATCCCTAGAATATAGTATACACACTCCCAAAGAAATAAATGTAACATGCTATGTATTCTCTCCCGATCACTGCTGCAGTGTGAGCGCGCGAGCACAAATGCAGGTCATACTTTTCAGAAAAAAAGACGAGATTATCACACTATGAAGAAGCTCCATTGTTACGCAATGAATCTGGCAAAACCTTAAAGCTTCAAAGAATAAGAAGATTCACATGGCACTGTTAATTTACGGAAATCAAATCAACCAAGATGCAGTAAAACAGAGCAATAGCAACAGCTCGAATTCACAAGACAATGAAAAGGGTAGTATATTCAGAAGGAAAACTTGCTTCTTGAGCCCCGTCAATGTTTTCATGACAGGAGCGAATAACAGAAGAGAACAGCATTAATTCTTATAATAATTTTTAAACTCATTGGTGTTACTACATAAATCAGTTATATTCTGGCATCACAAGAAAATCACCAGAAAATGAATAGCTTATCGTAAAGTGTATCATACAATCAATCTCAAAATAATTACTTGCCATTAAAGATTAAGTCAGCTGTAATCATTCACTGAACAGATCTACTTCAATCTAGTTGTATGACGGTACAAAGTAGTGCCACTAGGACAGCTTTTATCCTAATTGTATATTCGTAAGAAGATCTTCTTTCCAGAAAACCGCCTTGTCCCTGTTTCCAAAGGGACAACGGATAACTGTCACTTTCTGAACAGATGTGATTGTATGAACAAATCGTCATCTTTAGTTTTGGATGCCTTCTAAAGAGAAGCAGTTAATGATGCTGGTGGGGGCAACTCATTCAATCATGCGAGAAACGTAAGGTCCACAAAAGGTCACATTTCTCCCTTCAACAGTTGGCTCATGCATACCAATTTATTAGGTCCAGCAAAGAATTTTGTCAAAAGAAATTTACTTGCGTGGACCCAACGCCTTCTATCATCACTATTTCTCTCAATCACCAACAAAGGATCAAAACAAACAGAAAAAAAAGTGAGAAAGAAGCATGTAATACCTAAGAAGTATAATTATAGAAGACTGAACATCATAAACCATGAGCACGATGGAGAAAATAAATATTTGCACTCAAAAGTACATCATGAATCCCAGATTTCTCATTTCTGGGAGGGAAAAGTGCTCAGACACTTGAAAATTCACATTTTTCAAGGCACACAGTGAAGAACAATAATAATCAGTAATGCCGTGAACTCAGCAAATAGAATCCTTGGATCCTTAAAGAAACAGAAATTCCACCCAACACGAAATCAAACCTTAAATTTGATTCAATATAATGTTCATAAAATTTGAAGCATTCAAAGTAAAATTATAAACCCAGTGCAAAACAGGTGAGCACTTCCAATCTTTTCTTGCTCCGTAAGCAAGTCTCTTTATCCCAGAAAAAATATATACAAAGAAATGGATAAAAAGTATCAATAGAGGTGGTCCATCTTATTCTGTCAAATCAAAATCCCCTTCTTTTACAGGGATTTGTAGTCTCACACACAGTATCTTTGAATACAAATCATTTTCTATAAAGACACAAGCTAGACATTTAAAATGTATGCCTGTTGAATTTGAAGAATCCAGTGTCCGTTCTATGTGACAGAAACCAACATATTCTAAGTGCAAAAAATGTGCTTTAAGAAAGGTAATTAGATTAGTGCAGCAGGTAGGGTTAGTTGGGACACTTTGGACCATCTTTCTACTGACAAACTTGCCATCAAATGTCACTCTATCAAGAATTATATGAAGACCACACCCCAATCATTGCTTAACATGCCCAACAAATGGAAAGAAAAATGGTGTTTCTCCTCCTTTCAAAGAGGGATATCAAACGTTTGTATTGCAATTGGAACTGTGGAGTTGGGGAACATCTATCAATAATGTTCAACTTCAATGAATTGTACAGTTTGGGTATACAAGCGACAAATATCTACACTAAGTACAGATTATTTCGATGGTTTCTTACAATCTTGAGAATATCATGATACACTGGGTTTGACTCAATCTCCTGATGGTCATTAAGCATCCGAGACCCAAAGTAATTGACCTGCAAAAGCAAACCACATGTTATTCTAAGAAATGCAAAGAAGACACATGAAAATAATGAAGACTATGTAGCAAAAGGTTTTGCAAATGGGAACCCAAATTACCATGAAGATCCATTAGAACAGAATGGCAAGAGCATAACTCAAAAGTTGAGAGAAATGCATTTTAAGAACTTCAAGATATAGCATTTGGAGATATTCAAATGTATCCACTGCTAATAATTAACATCAGATCAGGATATCAAACTTGTAAGCTTCAAACTTATATTACTCCTGTTTGAAGCATCTAAACTGATTTTCTGTTTTTCTGTGCCCACACAGGTCCATAAATTGCTAGATGTGTCCGGCCAAATCGTCGATCCTTTACCTGCAATATTTTTTTTAAAATAATAAACAACAAAAATACATATTACAAACCGACATCAAGTCAGTCACATATAAACGGTTTGGCGTTTAAGTCCACATCTCTGGTTAGATCAAGGATAGCACATTGTTCCATCTCACCACGAAAAACAATCTATTAAATTTCAAATTTGAGCCACTTCTGTACCAGAAAGTTCTCAAAACTCCTTAGCAGCAAACTTTTACTTTATTTATTTATTTGGATAAGAGAGCAGCCAACCTTGCACCTTGTCTGTACCTTCATATATGGCTAATCATAAAATTTTATGGCAAATAACAATGCAGGCATTCATCAATCATCATTTTTTTTCTCGTTCTTTTACAAAAGTCAAAGCATGTAGATAAACTAACCACTGGCTATGTGAGAAATACCTTTACAAGACATCCGCATGAATCCAACATATCTGTTCTTAAAGGATACTCCACTAACTATGCCATGAATAATTGGAAGATAAAAGAAAAAATTAGCAAAAACACATGAATACAAAATTACACTATTAAGTAAAGAAGAAAATAAGAAATCATCACTCACAATAAAGGTATCTTCTCCAACTAAGGCTGACTTTGAAATTTGATCCATCAAGGCCCCATAATCCACTGCTGTATATGGAGGTGTAACACTTACGTAATCAAATGCCCCATCTTGACCTACACTCAATGAAATTTTGATTTGTGATGCCAATGGATAAGAAGAGTCAAGTGTGATTAAAGAATTAGATAATATAATCAAAGAAAGCAGTCAAACAATTTATAGCTTCTCATCAATGTGTTTATTTTCTTACATTTTTTCTACATGTAAGTAGGAAGTCTTGAAAAAAGCATGGCAAGGATTTAAGAGTGGGTTGAGTTATTAATAAAACTTGATTAAATAGAATTCAATTACAATACGAGTATTAATCCTAACCCTAAAATGAAGGTGGTCTGTTAAAATCTAGATTTTAATGTGTTCAAAGATTTTGCTCTCTCTATGATCAGGGCATTTACAGTACTATTCTTCAGAGGATTATTGCACACTGATACACCACACTAGCTACACTTTACTAAATACTTAGTAAGCAACAAAAGTAATCCAAGCCAAGTACAGCCTCTATGCATATACAAAACACCACAACATAGATCTTTCAATGTTTGCCAATCTTGCACATTTTCTGAATTACTGTAATCCTTCTAACATATTCTAAAGAGATAAGGCAGTTTCCAGGAGCCCAAGATGAATATATTATTTTCCTCTTAGCATGAAGACTAAAAGAAATGATCGCAGATCATGGAGAAAAACACCCTTTGGGAAGTAGTCCAGACCAGACATAATGAGTAACTACCTGGCATAAGTTACTTCGTTAAGTAGTTTCAAAGCTTCTAGATATCTTAATAAAAGCAGATATGAGCAAAGAGAACAAGAGGGAGGGAAACAGACCTACAAATTGCTCTGCTCGTTCTACGAAATTTTCAACACAAACAGTATGTATAAATGAAACATTGAGAAACCCAGTCCATTCCAAGTTTAGTTTTAGAACATTGGAAACAACCCAAGGGTCCATCTCAACAAAATGCACCTATGAATTAACACAGACAGACAAAAAGGAATCTCCTTTAAATATACCAAAAAGAAAAAGGATATTCTGTTAGTTAAAGAAAAGAACAAAAGGCAAAATATTAAAAATTTTATCAGAAGGCTGGTTCAACCTTTGTTATAAGCTTATACCATTTTATATGCTTGCCAAAGGTGATACTGAAAGTAGCTAAAGATGATCTTTTGTTGAATCAACATATCACAAAAATACTTAGTAGAGGTACCTCAGAACATCCTCGGCTCATAGCTTCAATACCGACTGATCCAGTACCGCTGTACAAGTCTAACCAGCGACCAGGCCTTAAGGATGCAGGACAGCCCCCCGGCTACCTAAAGAAAGCTAGAACTAAATACTCTTCCCAAACACAATAGAAAATTGAAATTTCAGAACTAAATAGCTATTAGCATTTGACAGTGATGTAGATGCTACCTGTAAAATATCAAAGGCTGCACCTTTTACAACTTCCATCATAGGCCACACATCCATGCCCTTTAGTGATAGCAATTTCTTTCTTCTAGCCTTTCCTCCAAGAACCTACAACGGCCAATTCCTTAACTTGTATTAAGTTTCATAACAAATAAAGACTTATATACCATGATTAATATAGAATGCAGGGCATGAGAGTGCCATAATTTTGATGCCATTTCTCAAACATGTTAGTAAATATAATTGAAAATGAACAATAACTATAAATTGGATTTATCAAAAACTGAGTCATCTAAAACGGTGTAACCAACTCAATATTGCAAAAATTTCCATAATTCCTTCTCATATGTTGATCGCAAATAAATAATTTGTCCTCACCAAGGAACTAAATATCTCATAAACTGCTACCATTTTATCTTCTCACAGAATAAATAAAACAAAAGCAAATCCATACCTGGGGCAGCCTCTGGGTGGTTCGTTGTTCCTGAGGCTTCTCATCTTGGACCAGCTTTGATCTTCTTCCTGTCTTCTGCATTTCCTTTTTCCTTTTTGTCTATAAAACCCAGTTCAAAAAAAAAAAAAATCACTTGCCAACAAAACAACATGACCAATCCAAAAAGTTCCAACACTTTATGGCTTCTATTTGACAGCCTATCACTTGTAAAACAAAAAAAACCTATAAAAAGGTTCCAAGTTTTAAAGACAAACCTTAGTATACGGTTCGGATAAGAACTCATCTGGGTCAAGACCGTATCGTTTCAGCAACTCTTTCTTGCCCTCACTCGTCAACCCAGTTCCTGATTCTGACAAACAGACATCACAGCAACATAAACTCAAGTCTTCCTTAACTGAAAATAAAAATCCTGAAAAGAGAAATGAATTGAATCTTCAAGCTTTGAGCTTACTGTAGGAGAGAACGACGACACGATGTCCTTTTTGAGTAACGGGTTTAGAGATAAAAGTGGAAAAGAATGGAAGACTAGTGGAATTTGAGCTGACGAGGAGTGAAGATTGAGAGAGAACTGGAGATGGTGAAATGGACATGGCTGCATCCAGTTGTTGCATACGGTGGCTAATCGCATCACATTTTTTTTATTAAAATTAATTAATTTTTTGAAATTAGCTTTTGGAAGCCCATCTCCGCCAAATCCAATTTCTCGGCCCAGTTCATTCCATCTTTTGAACACGTGGAAAATACGGACACCAACCAAGCCGATCTTTAAAAGACAACGTGCGGAATCCGAATTCACTTTCGACGTGGCATTCACTCGGACATCTGGTCAACATCAAACCCGCGCGTGGACCCCAGAAATGTCGTGACGTGCGCTTTTATCGTTAATTCTTTGATTTGACTCGTCAAAGATGGAGTTTTCGTGTGACTTTAAAAATAAGAGAAGACACTCGCTTACGAAATATCTTCCCGGACACTGTAAAGTTTTCCACAGCGCTAAATGAAATTCCTTCTGTGAATCTGGTTGCTGAGAAGGAAGCAATGGGAGCTTGCGGTTCAAGACTTTTGTCGAAGAAGAAGTTGAAGAAGAACTTGAAACGAAGGAAAATCCCAAAGCGACGCGTTTCATTCAATAAACCGGACAAGAACAATGAATGTCGCAGAAGAGATTGTTGTTACTCTAATTCATCAACGCTTCAAGGTTGTAATCTCAACTGGGGTTTTTTTTTTTGGAGCCTTTTAGTTTTCCTGGATTATTGTTTTTTCTTATCCCGTGGAAGCTGGCGTGTAGTTGCACGAGTTTGGTTTCTCTTCTGCTAGCGTTTAATGTTCGTTTGCTCGTCTCTTTTGTTTTTTCTGATTAGTGATTAAAACTTTACTTCTTGACCTAAGAAATTAACTCATAATATGTTTGATTTCATGCTATATTATTGTATATTTTACTGGGTTCTTTGAATTTTGTGTGGTAATTGTTTGGTGATCTTGGTTTTGATCTGGTGTTATTTACAGGTAGTAAAGAGTTCGTGTCGTTTGATTGTTGTTCAGTGCTTGAGTCTGAACTGGAGGATGATTTCTACAGTGTTCATGATGGTATGTGCGTGTTTTCAGTACATACAATCAGTGAAACAATTTTTTCTCTCTTTGAGACTGAATTGGAATCGAAAACTTATTTGCAATATGCAGAATTTGAAGATGGATCCACATTGAGAATTTCATCACCTAGGGATAACTTAAGTCAAAAGGACCAAAATGTCAATGTCCAGAGTGTGCAACCAGATGCTTGTTTGCCTTGTCTTGCTTCAGTTGTATCCTCAGATGATAAAGCAAGATTATCAAGTCCGCGCGCACCTAGCTCAAAGAAAAAATTACTTTCAAAGCTTTCCTTTAAATTTAAGGAAGGATGTAGTAATCCAACCTTATGTGAGTACACCCTTGTCTCCATCAACCTTTTTTGTTTCATGGTTCAATATGTTGGTGTCAATATGATGGATTATGTTGTCATTGCATTCATAGTAGGCTGATAGATAGCATCTCATGCACAGCTTCTTGTTTGTCACAGTTTCCCCCAAAATGCTTCTGCAAAGACCATTAGCCGGTTCCTCAATTCCATTTTGCCCGTTAGAAAAGAAGATGTCTGATTGTTGGTCACCTATTGAGCCAAGCACTTTCAAAGTTCGGGGGAAAAACTATTTCAGGTGTGAACATAGTATCTTTGCAGGATTGGATCTACTTTTGTTCTGTCGCTACCACATACATGGGGTGCACCATTTTCTTTATCTTCAGTTGCTTGTAATGTACTACATTTTATGCTTTTGGCTTGAGTATTTTTTTTTTTTTTTTTTGTTTTACAGGGACAAGAAAAAATGTTTTGCTCCTAATTGTGCCGCATTTTGTCCCTTTGGTGCTGATGTCTTCTTATCTCAGCGGAAAATCCATCACATAGCTCGTTTTGTGGAACTTCCTGTTATGAATTCATCGGGAGAAATCCCTTCCATTCTTGTTGTCAATGTCCAGGTATTTTGTTTTTCTTGAAAGTTGCTGCTTCTAATTGTCTTTCCAATTGAAAATTTATGTGCCAAATGTCATTACCATTAATCATTTTACCTGTTTGAGTTCACCAAAATTATGCTCGCTTCTTGTTAAAGGATACTGTTAACTGAATTTGCAATTGACTGGATGCTGTGTTGTACTCACTTTAGCTAGTTCTTTGGTTAATACTTTCCTATGAATTGAATGTCAGATAACTATGATAGAAATATCATTTTCCTTGTCAAACACGTGTTGTAAATGTTTTAATAAGCATCTTTTTCAATCTTCAGGTACCATTATATCCTGCCACAATCTTTCAAAGTGAAAATGATGGAGAAGGAATGAGTTTGGTTTTGTACTTCAAGCTATCTGAAAGTTACTCAAAGGTTTTACCGCATCATTTCCAAGAAAATATCAGTGTAAGATGGTCCCTAGCTTTCCGTTTTTAAATTTTGCAATAGGTCTGATGATATTGTTTATAAATTTCTTGGGTTTGAAGAGCACTTCGTTACACAGTAGGATTCTGATACAACTAGTTTGTGAATCCTTGTTTTTTGATTGCAAATTAATCAATTTTTCCTCCCTTTTTTTACCATTGACAGAAGATAATCAATGACGAAGTTGAGAGAGTTAAAGGTTTCCCTTTAGATTCTCTTGTTCCTTACAGGGAAAAATTGAAAATCTTGGGCAGATTGACTAATGCAGAAGATATTCATTTAGGCACAGCTGAGAAGAAGCTTCTGAATACTTATAATGAAAAGCCTGTTTTATCACGTCCTCAACATGAGTTTTACTTGGTAATCTTTTGTTGTTACTTTGGTTTCTGTTTTTGATAAGCTTTAGTAGATTAATTTGCATTGTAAAGCAAATTTTGTAACTATAGTTTAAGTTTTTTCAGTCATCAGATCTACCCCTCTTACATATATTTTTACCAGTCATAAGTTTTTTTTTCTTAAAGAAGCCGAAATATTACATTGATAATTTCCAGAATAACAGAACTTTAGCTCACTGGTGAAGGCTCCCTCTGGGCCGATCACTCACGAAGAGTGAGAAGAAGGAAATAATGAATTGTCTTACAGCTTCTGTATCTCCCTATGATTACACGATCCTCTCTCTCTTCTTGTGTTTTTTCTCTGTTATGATGAATTGATAGAATACTGTTGCAGAAGTTTATAAATTCACTGACATGAGAAAAATTTATTTAGTTGGCATCAAAGCATCAGTTTTTGATTTAAATATGTCTTCCCATCTAAAACAGCACTAAATTTATTTCATGCAATTTCCTTACATGCAATTTGTTCCTTTTCTATATGTAAATTAAAGTTTTTCCCATCCGAACTGTAGCGTTTATAATTTATAACCCCACTGCTGTGAAATTTGTGTTATTACATTCTGTATTCTCACTTAGCTCCCAATATGAACACTTTTGCAGGGAGAAAATTACTTTGAGATTGATCTGGACATGCACAGATTCAGCTACTTCTCTAGGCTATCATTTGCAGCCTTTCAGGAGAGATTTAAGTTGTGTAAATTGGATTTTGGTCTGACAATTCAGGTAGCTTTCTCATTAGCAGAAGGGTTAATTTTCGCTCTCAATTTCTATGTCCCATATATGCCTTACCCGGTCTTCTATTTTGAAACAGGAAAGCAAGGCGGAAAACTTGCCAGAGAATATGTTATGTTGCATACGATTAAATGAAATTGACTACACTAACTACCGCCAACTTGGGCTATAATCCTAAGCCCTCCGGAATTCTAGGAATTACCGAATACTAAGGTTTCTCAGTCCAGGAACAACTGATTGAGAGTCGCAAGGTCTTTTTCTTCATTTGTTTTATCTTCTTCCTCCTTGTAACCGCTATAGAAGATTTTTTTGTCAGATGAAATCTATTTCGTAACCTCCAGTTTTTTTGTCAGGGGGACGTTATTCTTTTCCTTAGAATTATTCTGATGTACAATGTGATTGAGAAAAAGAACTAGAAACAAAAAGCAGCTGGCTCTTGTGTGAAACCTTAGTTTTTATGCAATGGTTATTGCTGTCATAGACTTGTTTAATGGGATTTCTCTGTGGAAATATTTGCTTGTAATTATAAAGCAGAGAAGTGGCTGACCAAAAAATAGAGCTTGGAATTATGATGGAGTAATTTTCAAGAGTTTCTTAGAACATAAAAAACCAAGCATGAGCACAAGTTGCAAAAATGGATCAAGAAGAAAAACAAAAATGAAGGGATTATTGATTAAACAGCCAAGATTTCAGGTCAAAAAATTTCATATTGGCATCGTTACCTAGGCATGAAATTTAACTTCATGTAATCACAATGCTCTGAAAATCGGATGGTAAAAGAAAAAGAGATGAATTCTCTATATTTATATCCAACAGAAATTTACCCAATGATAAAGGGGAATACAATCCAAAGATCCTAAGACGCAGGAGTCCTCATGCATCGTCCGAAAACGGTAGAAATTCCACACCCCCTACCTTTTTTAACACGCAGAGATTGATTTTCTGCATCAAAATACTGTGGAGAAGCTCCTGGACTTGAATCTTCAACCTTCCTTTCTTCCTCTTGGTTACATTCGACATTCTGAGGCTGCAAATCTTCGCGTTTTTTGGCCGCAACTGGCATGCCAGTTTTCTGATCCATGACAGGTAAATTGTCTGTTTTCTGATCAATGATGGGAAAATTATCCCATATGCGTCCTGAAGATCCTTGTCTCCGAAATGAAACAGATGATCTCTGCAATGTTGTCATTGATCACTGCTTCCAAATTTTTACCCCCTTTCTCTTTCTCTTCCGCTTCGTGATATTAAATTTACCTTAATTCTTTTTTAACGAACAAAACTGTTTTTGGCTTTAAAAGTTGCTTTTTTTTTCCTCATAGTTGTGTGGTTTGTTTGTTGGTTTTGGGGATTGGTTATGTGGCTGATCTTCTATCCATAATCCTTTACAACACCAATGAATCTGAACAGATGATAGAATCCAATTCCTAACAGAAATCTTTTGCAGCCGTTGGACTAGGGGGATCTAATTTTAGTGGTTGGTATACGCTATAATTGTATGCTCACAAATATTTTTCATTGTTTTCCGAGATTTTTGATGATCCTATTTTTCGTTGGAGTTTAATTTAGATTAAACATAGACTCCATGAATCTAAATTTTGAAAGCAGTTTGGCAAAAATATTAGGATCTTCTCCTTATCTTTGAGCTCACTTGTGCTATTAAGGATAACATCTTTGCATAAAAGTTGAAATCAAATTTGAAGGACATAAGAGAAAAAACAAACTAAAAACTTAAAACACAAATAAAAAACTTGAAACAATTAATGTAAGAGTTTAAAATTTTAGATGTAAGGTACATTACATGTATTGTAAGTTCTAATTTACAAAGGTAGAAGTGACATGAATGGAAGCATTTGATTTTTAATTGCTTAGCAAGATTCATTATTGATGACATGAGCAAAAACCTGTCATATTTTCTTTTCTTCCGTAAAACAAATGTTCATGGAAGTATGCAATGTTCAAAAGATCCATCCAGAAGTTCAAATAATTGTGAACTTATTTCACTGTCTTTACTTAAAATGGCATCCAAAAATGAGCCTGCAGAAGATGAAGCAGCATCAGCAGATTTGTCCACTTGACTTCCATTATTATCTTGGTAGTTGTATGCCCCAAAACACTGATGATTTCTCCTAATAAAGTTACAGGTTTCTGTCAAGTTTGAGTTTGTTGATGATAACATCACTTTAGGCTCATGCTGAAATTGTTGCTGAAGATCCACAGCCAAAGTAGACTCACAGGCAAGAAATTCAGTCCAAGCAAACGGAGAAGAAGGTGAAATTTGAGCACTAGAAGATGATGAAGAACAAGAAGAAGATGTGGTTTCAATACTGAAAAAATGTGGCTTGAAATCCCTTGCTGGGTTGCAAGAAATAGAGGAATTTTCTTGGACCGAACATGTTTCCTCTGGTTTGGAAAACCAAGTGTTTTTAACGCTTTTACACAAATGGTTTGCTGTTTTTCTTGACAGGCCACTACTAATGTTTCCATAATCAGAAAGGATCTGGGAAATAGGCTTGTGGGTTACAGGATCAATTCCCATTTTTACAAGTTTCTTCTTCAGCTTTGTGTTCCAATAATTTTTCACATCATTGTCTGTTCTTCCAGGCAGACTTTTTGCAATTAGAGACCACCTGTACAACAAATCCAATCAAGAAGGAAGCCATTTAGCCACGAAAAATGTTCTACAATCTCTTAAATCGTTGGAAGCTTACCTGCTACCAATTGCTTTGTGAAGATTAATTATAATCTGTTCTTCTTGAGGAGTGAAGCTGTCATGGTTGAGGTCAGGTCTCAAATAATTAGTCCATCTAAGCCTGCAACTTTTCCCACATCGGTTGAGTCCTGAAACCAAAACTCCATGCATGCAAAAACATGTAAGATTCTTGAAACTGGAAAACGGAAGTAAATTAGTTTTAATGTTTTGAAAAACAGAAATGAAAAACAACCTGCTTTCTTAGGAACCAAAGTCCAGTTACCAGGTCCATAGCTGGCAACATGAGCAAGTATTTTTGCATCTTCCTCTGCTGTCCAAAGACCTCTCTTGACATTGGATTTATCGCAACAAGGAGGTCTTCCCATGGATGAAAACGGCGGCGGAAAGCAGAGAAATAATGAGGGAGATGGTGATGCAATTGTAGGGATTCTTTGAAGTATATTTAAGGGAGGGATGAGAAGGTTTAACAAGTGCGGAAGAGGCAAGAAAAGCATGGCATTGGCTCCCAAATTAACAGCAATTGCATGATTGTTTTCATCTTCTTAAGAATTAACAGTTCAATTTATCATGACATCACATACTATGCTTACTCTCTCTCTCTCTGTTGCTTGCTCACATTCACAACAGTAATTTTTGATGTACATTTTTCAGAGTAGAGGTGTTAAAATGGTTCGAGTTAGTACGAGTCTTAACACAAAAAATAACTGACAACTATAATACGAGTTCAACCGTGCTTCGTGAAAATATGTAGCTGTAGAATAAATTAAATTTAATAGTGTTTTAATAATTATAGTTAATTAAAAGCTAATCAAATTATTTTGGCTTATATATTCATGTTATGTAGCCATTTTTATTGGTAGCTGATTGATATTTGATTATTCTCATAATGCAAATGGCCACACTAAAAAAAACCTCTTGATGTGACATCTCCTTATCGTTCACTCAGATTGGTATCATTCCCAATTCACATAAACAGAGTGATGCTTCCCTACTTTTGCAGTTGCTAATATTGTCAAAGGAGAATATAGCAATTAACCAATCATTGCTGCCTTTGATCTTAAAATGGCAGAGTAAGTGAATAAAACAATGAAGTGAAACGATAGAATGAAGCCATCCATGTATGAAATTATGAGCAGAATCTCAACAGTATCAATATGTGAAACATTTTAACTGTATTGAAAAATCATTTTGTTATATCAAGTTTTGTCATGGTACATGGTGATGCATGCCCCTAAACAGCACAAATTCAATGCTATATATACAACTATTGAAGAATTAGACCATCTTCATTCGGTAAAGAACCAGGGAGCAGAAACTGTAATCGGGAACTTCCTTGCTATGATGATGCCGATAAGGATGAGCATACCTTGCAACTCTTCCTACAAAACCCACGAGTAGTTCCAGATCCCACCATATAAAGAGGGTTCTTTTTACACTCACCCTTCTTTGCCCACGTAGGGCAGTTTGGATTCTCATCAGCACAATCATCAATTGTTGGCTGCTTTTCTGACTTGTCAAAGGACCTTACGTGAATCCACTTGGTTGCTGACCACTTCTCGCCTTCAATGACAGGGCAGCTTGCGTGCAAGCTGCTTGTATCAGTAGTTGCATCGGGATGAAGACTGAAGAACAGCAAGGCATCACCCTTCATGGGCTTCACTGCAAGTAGAAAAGAGAAATTATGTTGTGAAAACCATAAGGCCAAACACAGTCAATATATGACATGTTGACGGCATTATGAGTGAATTTATGGCATTAAAATGTATCGTCTTAGTTTTTTAAACTAGATGTGGTCTCATGCACGGTCAATATATTATGCATACAAATATTAACTTATTTGAATTTACAATTAACATCAGATCAACAGGTTCGACAGACTTCATTTATATACCTGCATAGCCATTTTTAGCACAATCAGACCAGTTATCATCCTTTGGTTGAGACATTTTTCCCTGCAACATGAATGTTTGACAACCACTGAGACAGGGGAAAGGGGTCAAGAGAAATTAAGGAGTGTTGGAGAATTACAGAGCAGCAAGAAATTATTTACCTCTGCATTGGGAAAGACAGTTTCACCACCCTTCTCAACATGAGACAAATACATCAATACTGTAGCAACTCGATGACCACCCAGCTCTTGATTGACCTTGTCATGAAAATAATCAAAATGTGGTTCATATTTTTGACCATTCTCGTAGTGCAGTATTTGAATGGATTCACCATTTTCTGATTGCAAAAACAGGTTTGAGACAGATGAAACAAAATTTTTTTAGCATTCGTGAAAAAATCAAAAGTCCACTACAAAGCTTGTAATGAATATACCTGGTGGAAGAAAGGTCCATGCTGCAATCCTGGCTTCAATAGCAGTAACTACCTCATCCTTCAAAGATTAGACAGATAGCAACATATAAGCTTTAAAAGCATAAAAACTGGACAGATCATCTACCATAGAAAATATCTGAACAAATTCATAAGGGAAACGTTTATAATCAATTGTTGCATTCATCATCCATGTGCCATCTCCAACATAAACTTCACAATAATGGATACGGTAACAGAACAATTTTCCAGAAAAAATTAGACAATTAAGATGCAACCATTCAAGGCAACAAGTGCTAATTGAACCACATGGTTAATATCCAAAATGCAGATAAAGGAAGAATTGACACTTTCTGTAGAACTTCTAAATTTCTTATATCCTATGACTTAGATCAATATTCACCATTTGCAAGCGAGAGTCCAAAGGACTTTTAAGATTAACTCTAATACATTCTATATATTTTTACATGCACCGAACTGAATACCCAAAAGAGAAAGTTATTAAGAATCTTCCACTTTCGTTACAATAGCGTCGAATCATTGACATAATCCACGAAAAGTCCATAAATGAAGCAAAAAGAAAAAAAAATGTAACTACCTGAGCTTTGCTAAGAAACATGCCAGAACTCGTTCGAACTTCACTCGCTATACTCTTACCCGACTCATTATCCGCCACCATCGACTTCTCAAGCTTACCCTTTGCCTAATCCACCAAAATAGCACAAAACCAAAAGAAAGCATATAAGTAAATCATCAGCAGAAGCCGGCTAAACTAGTTTTCAGATCAAAATACAACCTTTCTCCAAAACTTAAACCGTATCACATTTAAATCTTCAATTTAGGAACAAAATCAAAACTTTACACTAGAAATTAATAAAACTAGGATTAACAAATTGTTTCTAACCAGATCAATAAGATGATCACATTCCTCGTCTGACAGAAACCCTCTGTATATGAAAGCCCTGGAAAATTAAAACCAACATAAAGAATTGGATATAAGTAAAAATCCAGCCGGTAAAAGCAACTTTTGATAAATCAAACAACATAAAATGAGAAAAAAAAAAAAAAACCTTGGAGTCCATGAAAGCTGAGTTACACGCGTAGGATCAAAAGGAGCACTTGTCTCCAACCTCAGCACCGATCCCTCTCTGCCAAAAAAAAAAAAAAAAAAAAGAGAGATCAAATGTTATCTATCCCATTTCCTAATAAATACGTCAAGAAATACGTATATTGATTCGTAGAAAGCCAGTGATACTTTTGTTTGTTGCTAAGCCAACCGGGAACCTTGACAGAACCAGAGAGATCAGGGAAAACAAGAAGGAGACAGAGAGAGAGCGCGAGAAAACAAGAAGAACCCATTATGAAAAAACTGTGTGCGCTTCCAAAAACCAAAAAATGAACTGGAGTTTATAGTACTGGGATTTTGTTTCCAATTCAGCGTGCGATGTCAGTGGTTTTGTGAGGAAGTTTTCTCCTCAGAGTGGAATTCTTTTGGCTTCCCGTATCCCTTTTTAATAATATCAATTTATTATTATTCTTCAGTTTCTGCACTTTCAGGCATCATTTAGAGACAAATTCTAATGGGCACCACCCACGGTTTCTGGCCATTGTTTTCTTTTGTAAAAATGTCAAATGTCAAATGGAGACTGTTGTTGTTGTTGTTGGTGGTGGTGCTTTCTGGAAACTTCATGCTGCGGAAAAACGTTTCTGATTTTTTTTTCATAAAAAAACGTTTTTTTTAAGAATGTTTTTATTAATTATGATTAATTAATAATTGTAAAATTATTGAAAGAATGTCTTTGTTCAGTAATATTTTTATATTTGGCATTCTAATAATTTTCTGTGTCTAAATTAAAATGCCCTAAATTTGGTTTCTTTATTTGATTTTTCATTTGATTATGATTATTGTAAATAAAATGTTATATATGTCTATTACCAAAAAATTTAGAATATCTTCAATATACTACAATTATTTACTAATATTATGTTGTATTATATATATATATTATTAGAATCACCAATGCCATCAACATTTTAAAAATAGATGTATAACAATTTTCTTAAATTATTTTGTATAATAAAGTATTTTTGATATTTTATTCTCTTAGTAATGTGATATATGGTTAATTATATTCGTTTCATAAGTTTTGGGATGTTTTTTAGTAAGTTCGGTTGAATAATTGGGCTATACAAATAGTATTCCTCTTATAAAAAGCAAAAAATTTAGATACAATGGTAATGAAATATATTGAAAATAGAAAGTTTGATATGGAAAGATTTTATCACGTTAATATAATTGATATAATAGAATTATTAAATCAAGAAAGTGAGATAAATTTATTTTGTGGTAATAAATAAAAAATGTTAAAGAATTATTTTATAAATTTTTTTATTATATTAATGAAATAATAAATTTTTTTAAAATTTTTTTATTGTTAATAAATAAATTTATTTTATTTCGTTGATTGGATAATTCTATAATATTATACTAATGTGATAAAATTATCTTATTTAAAATTTTAATTTTTATTAAAATATAATAAATATTATCTTTTATCAATAACACAAGTAATTAATTTTAAAATAAATTTATATATGATAAAATGTATAAAATAGACTTACAAACTATTTGAAATATTCCTTCTATTTAATACTGTTTCATTTCATAAGTAATCAAAAAAGTTCCAAATAAAAAAAAATTAATTTCTAATATGTCATATTTTTGTAATAATTGATAATAAAAAATGTGTCTTCATTTTATTAAACAATTATTTGATTGACTGATAGAGTATATTGGATTATAATATCAACTTAATATTTCTAATACTTTCTAGTTTATTAATTATGACATAAATATATGGTTTAAAATTTAGTTTATATTTTAACTTTTTATTTATATTTTTGAGACATTTTAACTTACAATTGATTTCATAATTGGGCAATAGAAAATTCTCATTTCCAAAAGTTATTGGGCTATATAGAAAATTCAGCTTTAATTGGGCACTTGATTTGTTAGGCATGCAAGTAATTAAGAAGGTTACAAGATAATTGAAACTGCTAGCATCCCATCACTTTGTTAGCAGCAAGCTTAGGTTTTTCAACAACATTTCCATCGTTTCCAGCCAGGGCCCTGTACTTGTCCTTCCTCGTAAAACTTGTGCACTCATATGATAGACTAGCAGCAATCGTTCTCTGAATGTAATTTGCAACTTCGTGGCTCGATTTCCCGGCGCCGCAGGTCAGCTCATATGGCAGCTTGTTCAGAAACGTCACCTCATATGCTGGGCTAGGGTTCATGAAGAAGAAAAAAGGGTCCATTCCCTTCCACCCTCTGGCCGTCGTTCCGTAAAACATGCTCACTCTGCTCGCCATAGCTACGGGGACGAGCTCGTCTGTTAACTCTGCGAACAGAGCTGAGAATCTCAGCAGAAATGGCTCTCTGCACGTTGTTCCTTCGGGGCAGATGACTAAGTCGCCTTGTTCTAAGAGTTTTTTGATCATGGATGCGTCGGTGGCACGGTTGCGGCTGAGACGGACGGTTTTGATTGGGGAGATGAACTCGGAGAGACGGGAGAGGGAGTACGTAACCGCGGGGATCGGACGGCCTAAGGCAGTGGAGAGGAAGATGGGGTCAAGTAAAGTTCTGTGGGAACAGATGAAGAGGACGCCGGTTTGGCCTGTGGATTTCTGGGCCGGCGGAGGGGGGTTGCCTTTAATGTAGACTCTGACGCCGAGAGCCCAGAATGCGTAGTAGAGTATAGGCATTGGGAGGAGAGATCCAGCTGCCATCCGTAAGCAGGCGAGGAGGAAGCCGACGGGGATCCAGAGGATGGTTAGTAATGCCATGAATGGAGTTGGTTTTTGGACGAGACGGCCGTCATGAAATACCATTGGTTTTGGTAGTTTGTCAGGGATTACTGGCTCCACTTCAGAGCTTGATGGAACCATGTAACTTTCCTGCATTAACATAAATTACACAATCAAGCTCATGTTAGAATTAATAGTTAATACTTGTGCACATCAATCATGATTATGTTTGTATAAAATCTGATTAATTAATGTTAATTACTTCAACTTAAAAGCCTATAATGATCTTTAATATGTAAGGTAATTTTTTGAAGTACTTTGTAATATTGTACAAAAGCATAGTGTCTAGTCAAAAAGCAGTTTTACATCTCTCTTGTAGTGTTTGACAAGGTCAAAATTATTTGTCGAATCAGAGGACATCTTCCACGCATGCGTGATACGGGCTTCTCAAAATTCATGAATATTTATACGATGTCAAATGATTCTAACAAAAGCACATTAAATAAGCGCTTTTAACGGAAGCACTAAACCAATGATTAAAGTTATAAGTATCAAACCTTGCAGAGTTTCATGAACAAATGATCAGTCGTCCTGTCGCCAAGCCCGACATCCGGCATCTCCGTTTCACAAAATGTCTTCTTCAATGCGTCGGCTTTATTCTTCCCGACAAGAACTCCAGGACTTTTTACAAAACCAGTAGCTCTTCCTTTATACACATCAATTTCAGTTCCGATCACCATGTCTGCACCCAGATAATCCTTCAGAAACGCCTCCACCATAACCCTCGGGTTCGCCGTCAGCACGTATCTCTTCCCACAGGAAGAAAACACACGCCAAGTTTCCGGGTGCAAGTCTCCGGAGTAAAACTTGGGCAAAACAGCACGCGCCACCGACTCGATATCGGAAAATTTCATCCCTGCAAACGTTGCAAAGATGAGGACGCGAATGCCGGCAGATTCCGAGATGTAGTAGTAGAGAAATCCGGCTAACGGGGACAACAAAAGCAAGAAGAGAAGCCGCAAAATGCCGCCACCTTCGAAGGCGACTAGGGCAAAGTAAGGAAACGAACTTCTTCCTCTGAGTAGGGTTCCGTCCATGTCTGAAACTAGCGTATCTCTTTCACGTCCGATTGATACACATTTTTCAATCGGAGGGAAGCCAAAACTAGTACTAGAATTGATTTCTTGATCTGTTTTTGCCATTGTTTTTGTAATAACTTGTGTTAATTTTGCTTACATTATGTGGGTTCATTTGGTTATATAGAGGGAAGTTGAGTGTGGACAAATGTTGGGGTTTATGAGATCAATGCATGGTGGCGCCGAGATTTCCAAAAAAATATTGGTTTAGAGTCTGAAATATTTGTGTTTTTTAGTTTGACAAGAGCTTTGTAATGATCATAAAGACCTAGTCTTTGGAAACTCCGAGAGCTTCTTGTCGTTTCTTGTGAAGAATCGAATAATTGAGAGAAGTCCACAATATGCTAAAGGTGAAAACAAAATGTGTTGAATTTATTAAACACTCGCACTAGTGAATTACCAAGGAAATGACTATATATGTTTGCAAATTAATCATATTATAAGAAAATTATTATTTTGTACTTTTATCATATAAATAATTACTAAGAAACTAAATTTTGTATTTTTGTAAGAATGGAATTACAAATTTAACTATTCGATTATTTACCTCTTCTTGATAGAAAATTAACAATACTTTCTTGTACGTATATGTTAAGAATGTATTTTTCTCTTAATTAAATATATATATATATATTTTTTATATATAAATCACATCTCAATTTTAAGAAAGAAATACTTCCTCTCTTATTTAAGTAATAATTATGATTCATACTTGATATGATTATAAAATATTTTGAATCAAATTACATTATTAATAATAATAATACAAAAATACACATCTTCTCATATTATGATCTAATAATAGTCGACATAATAAATATTATTTATAATTTATTTAATAAGAGATTACATAATAATAGAATTCCGATCCCCATTTTCATTTCATTCCTTTGTCCATTCTTATAGATTGCATACTTTAAAATTAGTTTACGCAAGAAATTTTCTAATTTGCTTAGTGAAGAAAAGTATATACTTCAAACTCTTGATCTTCCTTTGTTAATCTCGCCATAGATTTTGTCATTTCTCTTCCTCGTAAATGATAATCAAAGTGTCCCACTTTTAAATTCTTTTATTCGCTCTTGATCTTCCCTTTCACATTCAATTTCTCTCCATATATATAATGAGTTAACCCTTTCTAATTATTGAAGAAGACAGCTGAGGCCTAATAATTAATTACACAGTGCTAGTCTCTTTCTAATGACTGTATTATATTGGGCGTGATGCACAACGTTGGTACATACCCGAGAAGGTCTCTTCATTAAACAAAGTACGTACGACAAAGACTTGTTCAGTTGACATAACCAAATCTAAGAGCATATGCTTAGTACTTGTATTGTATTAAGTGTAACATGAACTATAGGGAGCAATATTTAATGATTGTGTATTATGAATTTTGCTTTTATTATCATTTTTAGTTACAAGGTAATTAATCAAGATTTTTTTTAATATGAATTAATTTTTAGAATTATTAACAAATTTAATTTTCAAACTTAAAATTTTATTATATTTAAAATGAGAAGTTTAACGTTTATACAAAATTGTTCCGAACTTGTAAATTGTGGAGGGAGATTATTACTTTCATCAAGAGAGTTTAATACAGGACATACTAATTCATTGCTAAAAGTGTTACTTATACTTCTGTTTAATGTTAAAAACACAGAAACTTTGGTGTAGGCCATTAGTGGTTGGTTACCTTGTTCTTTCTATCTTGATCTCACATTACATCGCAAACCTAATCCTACATCGATTAAAACATAGCTCAAGTCCTTGTCCTTGGTGTTTCATGGCAGCTCAGTTTGTTAGCCATTGTACAGTGAGCTTTTAAAGCTTTCTGACCTAACTCAATACATCTTGGGATCGACAAATAAGTTGTCTGATATGGGCTTCTGGTTACACTGTCCTTGTAGCTTTTATACAATGGCAAAGATGATTTAAATGAAGATGTGTTTTTGCAACTCATTGATTTATAAACAGACAGCAAATTTTAAAGAGCTTCTTCAAGATCAGCAACAATCTGTAGGCCATGTAAATATTAACTTCAAAGACGTTATTTGAACATGAAACAAGATTTCAAGTTTTCAAACTTCTATTGAAGCAAAGCAATTTTAAAATCAATCTGCAAATTTTCAGTGCTTTTGAATGTATACTCATGACTTTCAATGTAGTTCAATTAAAGTTGTTCTTGTTTGTAAAACACTACTGTTAAAAAGAGAATTTTCAAGGACAAATGTCAGTTTAGTTTCTTTGTCTATACAAATTTAAGTGAAGTATCATTGTCATGTTATGGTAATTAGGACATTTCACAATTGAGGTAATAACATCTAGGCCCCTAAGGTTTTACAAAAATATAAATAAGAACAAAGGTTGCAATTTTCTCATCTAAATCCCTATTCATGCCTACTTGAGTTCCTCCCAAGGAAGTTTGAGTAAGGGTTGATTTGCAAATCTCTTATACCACCTTAACAAATTTTACTAATTGAATCAACCAATAATTACAAGTTTCCTTTAAGATAAAATTCGTTAAGAAAAAAATTATTTAATTGTTATATACTAGATAATTAATTTTGAATAAAAAGGGTTATTGAAAAATCTAATTTGAGGTTGTAATAGTTAAACAATTGAATTTACTAATGGACCTTTAACAAAATCTAAAGGCAAAGACCTATGAAAAAATTACAAACTATATCTTTACTGGGGATTTTGTCAAAAATCAGGGGCAAGGCGTGTTTTTATCCTATTCACAATTTAGAAGCACCGGCAGGAAAAGAACACAAACAACGAAAGTTAAAGAAAGCCTGTCCACTGCAAGAGAATAAAGTAATTTCCTCCTTTTTCTGGTGAAAGAAAAGATCTTGGTATTATAAAGCACCAGACCATTGGGAAACAATTGAACCAAGCAGAATCCAATACAAAAAAGAAATCAAAAAATGAAAGGGACATCGCATTTCCTCATTGCCAGATGCATCCACAGTTGTAATCTACCGTAAAACTTTGTCATGAGCTGTGTAATGTCGGATTGCTTCTTTTCCTCAAGTTCATTTCCTGATAAAAGTTTAAGAGAACAACTGGGTAAGTTTAGGTTTTAGACACAGAGTTACTCCGCATGCAAAAGGAAACATGTGAAAAGAGCTTAAGCCCCACCATTGAAGGACCAAAATAAGGGAAGACAAAATCAAAATGTGAAGTAGATTCAATTTTTGGTTCTGTTTTCAGGAAGTAAAAGCAAATATTTCAGGTGGGTTTTATTTCATAGTCCTTATTCGTATGCCAATTCTTACACGACAGCAAAACTTAAGAATCAAATATCACAAACACATGTTGTAAAGAGGATAAGATTTCATTGAGAACCTGAATACACAACAACTATGTAAATAACTCCTCAAGAATAATCAGTACATTTTGGCCTCCAAAATCCATTAAAAAAATTCAAAGTCTAAGTAGGGACCTGAAGACCTATCAGAATCTGAGGCTCCCTTGTTATTTGGAGGCAAGGATGACTTGAGTTGGTGATTTAACAATGAGAGATCTACTGGTTTTGGAATTTCCGGAGGATTAGTGCTGCGAATCAATGCCCAATTAACACTTCCAAAGAAGGGATGCTGTTTAATTTCAGTGGCACCTCTTTTGAATCCTAATCTCTTTTGTGGATCCTTAACGAGCAGACCCCGGATCAAATCCTTGGAAGCAAAATTGATTGAAGACCCCACCGGAAATTTTAAGGGTTGACCTACAACATTGAATAATGTTTCCCTGTTTCCATTACCTTTAAATGGTGTCCTCCCGAGCAATAATTCATACAAGAAAATACCAAATGTCCACCAATCTACAGCACTTCCATGGCCATCTCCTCTTATTATCTCAGGAGCTAAATATTCATGTGTCCCTACAAATGACATGGAGCGGGCACTAGTTGGTTCTGCAATGAGTACAGGAAAAGAATCCGAATTTGTGAAACTTGTTTTTTTATCACTTTTCACCTTTGTTGTCCTGGAGTTGAGAAAACGAGGTTTAAAGCAAGATGGTTGCAAGCAAGAAGGCTCCACGCAAACTGGTAATTTGCAAGCTGGATCAATGCATGATGGTTGAATACAATATGCGGATATTCTACAAGACGGGTCGCCACCAGACTGAACAAGTGTAGGATTCACAAAACATCTTAATGATAAATCAAAGTCTGAAAGCATGATGTGACCATCCTCCCTCACCAATACATTTTCAGGCTTTAAGTCCCTGTAAACCACACCCATCATGTGCAGATACTCAAGTGCAAGAAGCACTTCAGAAGCATAAAACCTGCAAAAAATTTGAAAATTTATCAGAAAATTAATCATAACTTTGAATGCAAAAATGTTTACTTGTGAAGCTAGGGCAACATCCACAACATCAAAAATATAATCTTGAATCTGGAGATTTAATAAAATTGGGTTGCAAAAACACAGATTTACCTTGTACCAACAAAGGAACAGTCATTATCCTCAAGTACAACATTAATTGATACGTTTTCTGGACATACTTTCTCCTTAACAACATCCTAGCATTACTCTATAGTTTAACAAATACAAGCCAATTTGATGAGAAAACGTGACCAAAGAAACAAAACAAACCATGATAATTTCAAACTCAGGGTATCAGCAACTAACCTTGTTGCTTGTTCTGTAAAGTACTTGCCGGGCTGGCGCTGCCGGAGAATATGAAGGTCTCCACCACTGCAAAACTCCATCAACAAGCAAGAAAACTTATCAGTGTCAAAATGTGAATAAAGGGTAGGCAAGAATGGATGATCTAACAAGCCTAAAATCTCTCTCTCAGTTTGTGCTCTCATTAACTTCTTCTTCCCAGCTAACATAGCTTTATCCATCACTTTCATTGCAAACAAACTACCCCTCTCTCTCAACTCAGCCAAGTACACACTCCCTATATCACCACAACCAAGTTTCTTCAGTAGCCTAAAATGTCCTAACCCCAAGTCCCCATCTTTATTTTTCACACATTGTACTGCATCCCATTTCATGTCATTGCCTTTGTGTGGTTTTGAAAGGCAAGAACTCCTAAAACTAGCCTCATTTGCATCAGCAGTGCATAAACTACTCTTTCCACTCTCTTCACCATGAACATGTGAATCTGCGTCCTTTTTTGCTTCAATAGTAGCATTGCTTAAGTTGCTACTAACGCTATAATCAGACCCAGAAACAGCGCAACTACAAAGACTATTGCTATGCATACTGCTGCTAGTGACAGATTCAGCATCACAATTTGCAGTGTTGTGGGGTTGTTTATCCATGTTTGCGAGAGTGTAGGCAAATGTTTGATGAAATGCGTAAAAGAGAAATTTTTAGCTAAGAATCGAGATAGTCAAGGTTGGTATGACCGAGGTGGTCAAAGTGAGCGAGAGAGACGCGGGCTTAACGCAGAGGAGGGTTAAAACGGCATTCAAATTTGAAAAGTGAGTTGGGTTTTGAGTCTTCTCCTTCTGTGTTTTTACAGTGTCGAAGAATGTGTTACAGCTTGGAGCAAAACAAAGCACAGACCACAGAGAGAGAGAGAGAGAGAGAGACACACACACACACACACACACAATTCACGAGGGAGACAGAAGCCATTCAGATTCTCTAAACAAATGTTATATAAAACAACAACATTAACCAATACCGTTACTCTGGCGTTAAGAAGGATAAGATAATATTTGTATTAACAAATTCAAACTAATGATAAACATATCATGCCACTGAAATAGCAAATACATTGTTCATTTTGATCTTCTCAATGTATTGCATTAATTTCCAGGAGTGACCCACTTGAGACAGGGAGGCCTTGATCACATTAATTTGTAGTATGATCTTGTCATGTTTTCCCAAAATAGTTTATATATAGAAGACAATTAATTTCTGGGTGTTTGATCACACACACACACACACACACACACACACACACACACACGATGTTTTGATGATGAAATGCCAAATCCTTTTTTCTATTATTAAAATCAGTGATAATCACAGCTTATCTGATGTTTTACATCTGGCTATTAGTGCTAAATTCCCTCTGCACAAAGCAACTCCACATTCTACTAAGTTTAAATTAGTGTGCAGATTTCAATGATTCTTTTCTCTAAAGATTTCCCACATCAATTCTTGAAGTAAAATCAAAGAAGAGAACGCACTTATTCTTTGCTTCCAGTTATATATATCCTTTCTGCTTTTGCTGTGTCTCAACCAATTGCATCTACAAGTCACAATGAAGTTGCATGCTGCCTTTTTTATCTTCCTGCTTTGGAATTTTGTGCTATCTGGTAAGTTCATTGCATAAAGTTTTTCTTCTTTACTTTTAGTATTCCCGCTAGTTCTAACCAAAAGTGTTTTTTGATCAGGGCAAAAAGTACTGGCACACACTGTCACATTTTATGTGCACAACAAATGCCCTTTTCCAATATGGCCAGCAACTGCTCCTAACACAGGCCATCCGGTGATAGCGGACGGCGGATTCTACCTTCCCTCCGGCGAAACTCAAGCCATCTCAGCCCCATGGTCGTGGAACGGTCGAATTTGGGCCAGAACCGGCTGCAATTTTGCCTCTAATTGGAAGCCTGCATGTGAAACTGGCGACTGTGATGGAAGACTAGCATGCAGTGGCCTAATAGGCACACCTCCAGTAACATTGGTTCAAGTTTCACTGCAAGAAGATAAAGCCAAACCAAGTTTCTACGATGTGAGCTTAGTTGATGGATATAATCTTCCTGTAATGGTGACAACCAGGCAAATATCACCAAAATGTACAGTAAGTGGATGCAGGAAAAACTTGAACAGTTGCTGCCCACCAGAACTTCAAGTCCTAAACAAAAATGGACAAGTTGTGGCTTGCAAAAGTGCTTGCTTGGCTTTCAATCACGATTCATTTTGTTGCAGAAATGAGTTTGGCACCCCAGACAAATGCAAGCCTAGCTTGTACTCAAAGATATTCAAGGATGCTTGTCCTGCTTATTATAGCTATGCTTATGACACACCTCCACCATTGATAAGTTGTGCTTCAAGTGAGTTTGTCATCGCGTTCTGTCCTTCTGGTTGGGGTGAAGTTGAAGGTGAAAGTGAAAGTGATGCCCATGATTCAATATAGTGTCTGACATTTCTTATCTGGGTTTGATTTGTTAGGTGATGCTTATTTGATGCTTAAAGCTTAGTGCTCTCATCCAAATAAATGTCTGCTTGAAAATTGGGAGCTGTATTGGTACTCAACTTGGTTTATTTTGGATCAACTTTTTTTTATCATCATGAACTAAATTTTCTCTAAATTTTAATTATTTATTATTTTATTACTTAATTAATAGGAAAAAAAAAAAAACATGATGTATTAAGTATATTAGTATTTAATATAGAGAAAAGATAATCTCTCATTTTCTAAGGCAATCGAATTTAAGAACACCCAGCCCTTTGAAGTCCATTGGGCTAGTCCAGCCCGCTATTGTCACGCAAGGGCATTTCTACTAAACGTCGCCGTTTAAAACTGGGGTTTGAGACATTGATCTTTGTCTATATAAATATGTAATAAAACCAGAAGGACGACGACACATATGTAAGAAAACCAGTAAGGGAGAAAGAACAGAGTCTTTCCTGCTCGTATCCATGCTTCAAAAAGTCTAACACAGATATGTAAGAAAACTGTAATCCTTAAAACATCTCTTCAATTTGGCATGTGTCATCTCATCAATTCAAACGTGTGATCATCAAATGTTGTCCCCATCAACTTGCATATACTTTGATTGGTGTATATAAAAAACTAAATGAGTAAGAGAGTAACCATAAATCCAATTTAATAGATCGTGTTTATCAATTCATAGTGATAGTTTGGACTAGAGTTTTGATGGATAACCAGCTCTTCATTTTCAGCAAGTGATGCATTAGATTGATTATGTGAAATTCTTGAATATGTAATTTTCTTTTTCAATATTATTTAGTATTAAGCGAATATAATTTAAATTTTTATAATATTCGACGTTATATTTTATAAAATTTGTAAATTTTTAAAAGAGTAATAGTTATTGACAAAAAATATCATTATAAAACTCTAATAAATTATATTAAAATCTAATAAATCAATTAATAATATTTAACTAAATTATATTTTATCAAAATTAAACATTTAATTGGAAATACTAATACACAGTCCTAATTAATTGAGAGTAAGATATGATCATTTTTCCTTGTACAAATATTAAAAAGAAAGCCTTAACGATATATTTAACTAATGAGATAAGCAAATGGAAAGCAACCTACCCCATTGCATACTACTGCATTATTTATGGCATGCTGCATATTTGTGGGCTTTGTCATCCCGACGCAGCATTAGGCAGGCAGGCAGGCATTCATGCATGCATGAGAGGTGGATTAATTCTTGCCTTAGGGAAGTCCAAAAGAGAAGAAAATGGACTGTTGCTCAACTTGGAGCTTATTGGACTCATCGTTTGGTATCCCACCCACTCATCAATCCTTAAAAAAATGGTGTCCTCAACTCTCATGTGTGTCATCTCATCTCGTCATTTCACAAGTGTAATTCTTAAAACATCCCCTCAACTCACATGCGTTTCATCTCATCAATTCACATGGGCGAACTTTAAATATTGCCTCGTCAACTGGCATGTACTTTGGTTTGTAAGAAAAAAGAGTAATCATAAATTATTATTTTTTTATTTTTTTTGGGAATTTACAGTGTTGGCTCCATGATTAAATGCCTAATTACAGGCAATATAAGCTATTCCGATGCCAAAATGTGAGCAGACAATTTTACGTGACTGAGAGTTTTTGCTAGTGCACTAAAATGATTTCATTTATGTAGATTATTGTCACAGACTTCTTCTCTAACTCATGTGATATTTATCGAATGAAATTTATTTGACGGTTAATTCTCAAAACTCACATACTACCCTTGAATTAACATGTTTGAAAATAGGGTGCGACAATTACTTTGTTTTCATTTTGTTAACTTGTTTTTGCTTCTGGTCTTTTACAAGCAATGGGACATGAATTCGGGGATGCCGTGAAATTCTCTTCAACAGCGAGTATCTCTCGACATTGTCGAGAGCTCTCTTTGGCTTGAGAGTTTAAATGGTAAATTTTATTAAAAATTAGTATTATAAAATATTTTTTAATTTTATTTTCCAAACAGAATAAAATACCACAATTTCAAAGGAAGATTTTAACTTACCTTACAGAAATGGAAGTTGTAAAATTCTAATTCAATTGACTTGGACAAATTGGACTCTTCAAAAATTTAGAATTTTTATATGTATCTCATCTCCATTTATATGATGATTAACATAATCGTTTTTTAAAAAATAAAAATGTAATAATTGTTGTTGATGTACGCTGTAATGAATGCAAATACATTGCATGCGAAAGCATTGCATCAGAAGTCTTCGTGTATTTTACTGGTTTTCAATACCGTATGCGACCAATCAGGAGTTAAAGTTTGAACAAGTATGGTCAAGAACTTTTTAAGTAGAACTTGAACTGGAATTCTGGAGTGTATTTCAATGAATTTTCGATACAATCAATCTCTTTACAAGTAACAGCTGTAAGTATATATATACAGAGTTTTGAAGGAGTACAATTTGCATTAAAGACAGACATGATAATTGAGTAAGAGTATGGATCAGCACTCTGCAAAGCAATCAAATCTCTTAAGCTCAGTATTTCACGCAACTGGTGAGGAAGACAAGACAGTGAAGTTGGTTGCTTGGCAGGAAGGTTCACAGCAAAGACATGGGCCTTATGAGTTCAGTCAGGATGTGGACTTAACATCAGGAAGCCCAGAGTCAAGGCAGCCCATCAGCTTGCAGGATTCTCAACTTCAGGGCTTCGTGATGTGTTAGATGAAGTTAATGGAGCTTCAATTGTTTAAGTTCATATTATCTTGTAGATATCCTGAACTGGGTTTGCTCTGTTTCTGGTTTTTCTTTTAATCCCGTTTATGCAGTTTTGGTTAGTTTGCTTCTTGTTTCAGCTGTTTGGTGGTAGAATAGGTAAAATCACTCCTTTATCTTGATTGGTCATCTAAGTAAACTATACTAAATAGAAAGAGCCAAAGATTATAGGTTAACTGCCCTGTCACACCTTGGAGTTCTATGGCACGCTGAATGAGATGTGGCACCAAAGAGAGAAAAGAACGGAAAAATTAACAATAGAAATTGACTTTGACTAGGTCAGTTTAATTTTCTTCTTCCACGAGATTGGAAGCTACACAGAAACTCAACAGCCAAATGGGTTGATTTTTCTTGTTTGGAATACTGCAATCTCTGTCTATCTCCGCACTATATAACAGAAAACAACAGAAAACAATAGTTCTGAGAGAGCAACAGGGTGAGCAAAATCTTGAAAATGGGTGAATTATGGGCTACTCTAGGCTCAATTATAGCGAGTCTGATGGTTTTATCGACCATTTTCAAAGACTACTTCCCTTATCGCCTTGGGGGCTTTGTCGAAATATATAGTCAAAAATTGGTGCGTCGTGTTTATCCTTACATTGAAATTACTTTTGATGAATTTTCAGGTGAGCGTCTCAAGCGTAGTGAAGTTTTCTCTGCCATCCAGAATTATCTGAGTGCCAACGCCACCAAGCATGCTTCGAGGTTTAAAGCTGATATTGTTAAAGATAGCCAGGCTTTGGTACTAAGCATGGAGGATAGAGAGGAGGTTACTGATGAGTTTCAGGGGGTCAAAGTTTGGTGGGCATTGGGTAAAAATATTCCCAGAAGGGAAATGTCTTTTTCTGTTTATCCAGCTGCAGATGAGAAGAGATTTTACAAGCTTACGTTTCATAAACGTTACCGGGAACTCATTACAGGATCTTATATTAAGCACGTGCTGAAGGAGGGAAAGGCTACAACAGTGAAGAATCGGCAGAGAAAGTTGTACAGTAACAATCCAAGCAAGAATTGGCATGGATGGAAGCAAACAAAATGGAGCCATATATATTTTGAGCATCCTGCGACCTTTGATACATTGGCAATGGAGACAAAGCAGAAGGAAGGGATCAAGAAAGATTTGAAGAAGTTCAGCGAGGGGAAAGAGTATTATGCAAAGATTGGGAAAGCTTGGAAGAGAGGTTATCTTCTGTTTGGTCCTCCTGGGACTGGGAAATCTACCATGATTGCTGCCATGGCTAATTTTTTGAACTATGATGTGTATGATCTTGAGCTCACCACAGTCCAGGACAACTCAGAGCTGAGGACTCTTTTGATTGAGACGTCGAGTAAGGCAATCATAGTTATTGAGGATATTGATTGCTCGCTTGATCTTACTGGCCAACGCGAGAAGAAAAAGGAGAAAGATGAGAATGATGAAGAGATGGATCCAATTAAGAAGAAGGCCAAAGAAGAGAGTGAGAGCCAAAAAAGTAAGGTTACCTTATCCGGGCTACTGAATTTCATTGATGGTTTATGGTCAGCATGTGGGGGAGAAAGAATTATTGTGTTCACCACAAATTATGCGGACAAGCTTGATCCGGCTTTAATCAGGAGAGGAAGGATGGACAAGCACATAGAAATGTCATATTGTTGCTTTGAAGCATTCAAGGTGCTAGCCAAGAATTATTTAGACATTGACTCACATGCTTTGTTTACTGAAATTGGCAATCTGTTGGCTGAAACCAATATGACTCCTGCTGATGTTGCGGAAAATTTGATGCCAAAGTCTGACGAGGAAGATGCAGAGACTTGTTTGAACAATTTGATTGAAGCCCTTAATGAGGCAAGAAAGAAGGCTGAAGAAGAAGCGCGATTGAAGGCAGGGGAGGCAGAAAAGAAGGCCGAGGAAGAAGCAAGATCAAAGGCAGAGAAAGAAGAAAAGGAAAAGCATGTTGAGGAGACTGTTAAAGATGATGAAACTTCCACTAATTCAGTAAAAGAGAATGGTTTCACTGATAATGAACCCAAATAATGGAGGGATATGGTATTGAGTGATTATGTGTATTATGCCATTTTAGTTTTGCAGAATAAGAAACTGTTGTACTGTTTGTTATTGCTACTTGTGAAAGCAGAATCTGATTAGCAGATGTTTTATTTAAATACTTTCTTGAGAACTTCTGTCAAATTCTGATGTTATTATGTTAATGAAACTTATCTTAGCCACATTAGCTGTCAATTTAAGAATTTGAGACTCTTAAATTGTCTAAAACAATTATGCCATCAGAGTCAAGAAAGCAATCTGTGCTATTCATTACATGAAGGAAAACAACCTTATTGGAATCTTTGCCATGGCTCTGAACTATTCTTACAATTCCATGATGATTCAAGTTCAATTTTTATCATTCAGATACTCTAGAGAATGCAATTATTTGTCTAAACTAGTGTAACAGACTGTTAGATAAAAAAAAAAATGGAACATCAACTGTTAAGAAATCATGTATTCTTTTCTGCTTCAAGATGGAAATGTGAACTGATTACTCTTATTTTTTTTATTTCAATATTTTTATCATAAATTCTCTTTTGAATATAACTTCTCTTTCTTCCTGTTATGGTTCTGGCACTAAGAAGCTCTGGGTTGGCATACATTTCTTTAAGTCGTAGCCTTGTTGCAGGCACTTCTCTGTCATTGTCTCTAAGTTCTGATTAGTGTTTTCTAATTTTGTGCACCTGTGCCAGTTGTAAGTAGATAATAAATAAATATCTGTGCTGTCTGTGCATCTAACGACTTGTCAAATTAAATAAATGTTAAGAGGCCAACGATGTGGTCAATTGGAATCTTTTGGTTAGGTTTTCGAAAAGCACATGCAACCATTTCATTTATCTTTCTTCATGGTCCCTCTGGGACATCACTTATCTGATGTCACATCCTTAGATTGTATTTATTTAAAAAAAAAAAAAATCTCTTTCTTCGTAAAACAATATTAATTTCTTTATAATTAATAAAAAATTTATATTTTAAAAATAAAAAATAAAATATTTTATATTTTTATTTTTATTAAAATATTAATTTTTAATTTTATCCTTATATAAATTTAACTATGTGAATATTTATTTTTATTATAAA
>CP135558.1:5670530-5688720 GCA_032402905.1 Khaya senegalensis | reverse complement strand
AAAATAAAAAAAAATTAAAATTGGCATGAATATAACACCATGTCACAATTATATCTATTTATAAATAAAGTAAAAAAAGTACAATAATTATGTGGCCAAAAAGCAATAATAATAAAATGAATTTAAAACTTATGAAGAGGAATTAACTTCGATCTCACATTAAATTTAACTGGACCACAGTTCACAAAGCAGATGAGATTTGATCCTCTGGTTGTTGGAGGAGGAGGAGCAGCTATCATTGGCAAGAGGAAAGACTAGTAGTTGAGGGATTTTTCTTTTACATTTAATTGGAAAGAGACACAGCATATGCATTGCCAAGTTCACCTTAGTTAGGTATCCTCTGCTTTGACTATCAATAAATATGAATTAATTTTAGATTTATAAAAAAAATAACTAAATTTTAGATTTATAAAAACAAATAAATAGTATCATTTAATTAATTAATTTTTAGATTAATGATAAATATTTTACTTGTAATAAATAATATTAAAATATATTTAAATTTTTATTTACATATAAATTTTAATAAAAAATTATAATGTAAAACGTAAATTTCTTAAAAATCATGAGAATAAACAATATAAATCAAACAAATTTATAATAAATGAATTTAACGATGACAAAAATATTATAAAATTTGATAAGTGAAAATATTATATATCACGTTAAATAAAATATAAGTTAAATATAAATTAATCTTGAGTTTATAAAAAAAAAAAAAAACAATATTCCTTTATAGGTTACCCTTGAGTCGAGACATAAGGATATGGACCACAAATGAAACCTGATTATTTTTATGTGAAGTAAAACTAAATAAATAACAAGTAGTTTGTGTCCTATACATATGCACGTATATACTGGGCTTGTAGATGTCCTCCTCCCCTTTATACCACCTCCGCAGCTACGATGATATATTTTAAAAATATTAATAATATGTGTACAGCAATTAGCAAGTGGCGTTCTCCTCACTTCAATATTTGCCATTACAATTACAGAAACTCTCTGCTACCAGCAGCGGAGACCGAGAGAAAGAAGGGCTAGAGCAATAGCAAATGCTGAGAAGAAAGAGATGTAAATGGACTTCTGTCGCAGGAGAGATGGTGCTAGCCATTAGCTTGACTGCTGATCATATATGATCATCAGTTCACGCCAAGTTAATTATAAGCATCATCTCTCCTCGACTGAAGCCCATCGATTTTCCGATTTCTCCGTTAATGTTTTTCGTTAAACATGAAGCAAGAATCTCCTCCTTTCCTTTCTTCGGAGAAGAAGGTAAGCTGTTTATTTTTTCTGTTCTATATATTTGCTCTTCACAAGTTGCACGGAGGGAAAGATACCATTTGCTAAGGAGCCAAGAGGTAAGGGATATATTCGTTCAGGTCCTTCAAGTTAGTATTATTTTGTTTTTGGTCAGTTCTTTGAAGAAGCAGGCATTATAGTATTCGATTTGCACACTTCAATATTAATCTCGTGATCCAAGTGCTCCGTAAAATTTCTCGTTCTAAGAGAGGATAACATAACTTTTTAACAATGGCTTGCCCATTTAGAGAGAGGATAATAATACTCCAATAACAATCCTGATCAGAAATCAATTATCATTTGTAGGTACAAAGAATCACAGAACAAACATTTCGCGAATTCCCCTATTTCTTAACTCGAAATCATCAGACAAATGCTCTCCATCACATCCTCAATCCTGAACAAGCTTTGGTGTTGGGTGAAAAAGCTGGATTGTGGTAAAATCTAGAAAAGGTGAAAAAAGGGGCTACGTATGAAGAAGAACAAGCCTGGTCGCTTATTATACCAGAATATTATGGCCGTAAGTGATTAATCCTCACTCTTTAGCTGACATGCTTCCATCAAATTCATTCCATCCGTGTAAGAGTAAGAGTATAAAATAGGGTGATGCAACTCCATAAACCGGCTAAGATCATTTATAAATTTAGCATTAGTTCAACTCCCTACTCAAGGAAATTTGATTGCACGGTCATATCTTCTATCTTTTGATGTAGACCATAACAATTTATATGGGAAGTTCCTCCTGTAGCAGGTTTCGGTTTTTTCGATTATTTAGATTGCTTTGGCCTGAAAATTTCATTTGATATGAGAGAGCTTACCAAAGTTTGCGGCCTTTTGGCTCCGGGGCCAGGCCTGAGGGATGTGGTATTACCAACAACAGAAAAAGTCTCGAGACCAAAAAAATTTTCCCATCTGCAAATGTTAACCGATTTGGGCAGAACAGCGTAGTTGCAGCGTAGTTGCAATTCAATAATTATGATCGGTAGTCGATGAAAATTTTCCAAAACGATATAATAAAAGTATCAATCGCCTTCACTGAAAGTTCCATTGGTCAGCCTGCAAAGAAATTTCATCACATACAAGTTCACTGAATATTTCATGGTCTGTCAGCTACTGTAGAAGTAAAGCCAAAAAGTCGTGCTTAAAAGAGAAGTCTTTTTACCTTCCAGCAAATGTGAAAAAGACGTTGTAGAAGTCATGCTTTCAAGAAGAATTGGGCAGCCATTGGAACAGTATTTCTAGAGTCCAATTTTGAATAATCTAGAAGGCTTGAAATCTGAAGGAAAGAAAGCATGAGACTCGTTGATTGTATGTTTGGAGATTCCTATGTAATTATGTCAATTTTCCGACTTAATTGGATCTCGTATTAGTAGAATGTAGTGTTAGAAGATAGGTTGATTATAATTTCACTTTTTAATAAATAATTTCACTTTTTGTCCGATAATGTAAAAAATTACACTTAATTTATATATATATATATATATATTGTTTTGACCATAATTAAAAGGTAAATTTATATCTGATTTCATTCATTTAACTTTAGTTTACTCATTCTCTAGAAATTAAATGAGGTGAGTAAATTAATATTTTTTATTTATAAAATAAATAAATTAAGAATATTTTTTAATTAGTTAATTTATGGTAAAAATAATATAAAATGAAGATAAGTATTATCTTTTCATAAAATTTTTTAAAAAGTGAAATTATTACCGAATATGTATGTGATAAAATTCTTTATTGTTAGTTCAATTAAATAAATGATTTAGTTATATAAAATTTTCTCGTTTAAGTTTATGAAATTTCATGCAAGTTTCTTGGTAATTGAAATCAATCAAAGTTTGGTTAATTGGGGTCGTAATATATCATTTTCAATTACATGGTTGAAGAGTATTCGTAACTTTATTCTTTCCAAAGTATGGGGTCCGATTCATTGTCTCTACTTAGAATTTTCTTGCATAGTTAGCTCTACTTTATCAATTATTAATTTTATTCATAATTATGTTGCTTATAAATATTAGTTTATTAATTAATTAAGGTGTTGGGTGTGACCACAACAAGTCCATTTTTGAACCTACCTTGCATTTTCTGATTTCACATGCATTTATTTTCTTATAAAATAATAAGGCAAACAATCAATTGGAAACCCCAACATGCAACACTTGCACAAAACAATCAATTAAATGCATTGGATAGTTAAAAGTGTTTTTATCAATAGATTAAAAAAAAAAAAGCACTTAACTTTAAAAGTAGATTTGGAAGTGCTTTTACAAGAAAAATGTGCTTTCAACCTAAAGTATGCCTTTTTGGCACGGTTGAACTTTGAAAAATGTTAGTAAAAGACAAGTAGGATATGAGTGATGCAGTAGAAAAAAGAAATAAAAATGTGTATTTGTTGATAAATATTTAGCCCCAATTAGGTAATGTCTTTGACCATAATTTATGCTCTCTTCCACCCATGTTGCTACATCTACACCAATCACCCATTTCATAAATAATAATTATTTTTTTAAAAAATAATTAATTAAATTAAATGTTTAAAGTAAAAACTTTATTACAAAGGAAACCATCAATGGTACAATTAATTATACTAAGATTGAATAGTTATTCACTAATCTCAATTAATTATGATTCTTAATTGCATAAACTATGATTAAGTCATTAATATATATTATTAAACAAGTAGAATGTAATCTAAATTACTTAAATTATAATGTAGAAATTCAATTTTAAAAAGAAAATAAATTAGAATTTGTCACTTAATTGTAAAATTATCACAAATTTTAAACAAAAAATTTGATAAAATTTTTAATAATTACTTTGATTTGAAAATAGTTAATCAAAGAAATAAGCATTTAAAATAGTGGCTGCCACAGAATATATGAATTATAAATTATTTCAATTACTGCAATTTTTTTTTTAATAAATTCAATTTCTACAATCAAATCCGCAAAGGGAATTATTGCATTGAACCAAACTAAATATAAAGTCTTATTGAACATTTATTTAGGACACTAAGTTAAAGGCCACATCACCAACCAATCTGATCCCAACTCCATAGAAAAATGATCATAGCCGCCAATCAAGATTAGCTTCAATAATTGAAAATGATGTGGTACCCACTTGAAATGTTACAATTTTTGACCTATTGAATTATAGTCTTTGCTTTTTGAAGTCTTACGAATAAGGCTAGTTTTGAATATTTATGATGGAAAATGGACACCTAACATGACACTTTTTTGGTCATATTTGGTAGATTTTTTAAATATATATATTTTTTGAAAATGACAAAATTTGGGCCAATTTTAATTAAAAAAAAGAAGAAAAAGAAACAATTTTAATTCATGATGAAGGAGGCATTTGAGGCAAGATTAATTACACATAATATACATTCATTATTGGTCAAAAACTGTTTAATCATGTTTATTAAAAAATATGTCTAATTTAAAAAAAATTAAAATTAGCGCGTATATAATCAATGTATCACAATCAAACATATTTATAAATAAAATAAAGAAAGTATAATAATTATGTGGTCAAAAAACAATAATAATAAAATGAATTAAAAACTTAAGAAGAGGAATAAACTTTGATCCCGCGTTAGATTTAACTGGACCACAGTTCAGGAAGCAGATAAGATTTGATTCTCTGGTTGTTGGAGGAGCAGCTGCTACCAGTGGCAAGAGGAAAGACTAGTAGTTGAGGGATTTTCCTTTTACATTTAAATATGGATGAAATTTGGAATGTATTGATATGAATGTTGATAACCTTAAATAATTGGAAAGGGACACAGCATATGCATTGCTAAATTTACTTGAACTAAGTGTTACGTTTTATATTGTATAAAATATAAATTAATATTAAATTTATAAAAAATAATACGAAATATTACTTAATAAATTAATTCTTTTGAATTAATAATAAATTTTATCAAAATTTTATATTGAATAAAAATTTTTTTAAAAATTTTATAAAAATAAATTCTACATATTTTATTAAATATATATTTTTTAAAAAAATAATAATTCTGATTGTAACAATTAATATTATAATCAAATTCATTTCTATTTTGTGTCTCAACCAAATAAGAACCAAACCCATTTCGATTTTATGACTTAGGCTTATAAATGTCGTCCTCCCTTTTACACCACCTCCCCAGCTACAATGGCATATTTTAAAAATATTAAAAATATGTATACGGCGATCAGCAAATGTCGTTCTCTTTACAGTTACAGAAACTCTGCTACCAGCAGTGGAGTAGGAGACAGAGAAGAGCTATAGCAATAGCAAATGCTGAGAAGAAAGAGATGTAAATGGACTTCTGTTGCAGGAGAGATGGTGCTACCTATTGGCTTGACTGCTGATCATATATGATCATCAGTTCACGTCAAGTTATTTATAAGCATCGTCTCTCCTCGACGGAAGCCCATCGATTTTCCGATTTCTCTATTAATGTTTTTCGTTAAACACGAAGCAAAAATCTCCTCCTTTCCTTTCTTCGGAGAAGAAGGTAAGCTGTTTATTTTTTCTGTTCTATATATTTGCTCTTCACAAGTTGCAGAGAGGGAAAGATACCATTTGCAAAAGGAGCCACGAGGTAAGGGATCTATTCGTTCAGGTCCTTCAAGTTAGTATTATTTCGTTTTTGGTCAGTTCTTTGAAGAAGCAGGCATTATAGTATTCGATTTGCACACATCAATATTAATCTCGTGATCCAAGTGCTCAGTAAAATTTCTCGTTCTAAGAGAGGATAACATAACTTTTTAACAATGGCTTGCCCATATAGAGGGAGGATAATAATACACCAATAACAATCCTGATCAGAAATCAATTATCATTTATATGTACAAAGAATCACAGAACAAACATTTCGCGAATTCCCCTATTTCTTAACTCGAAATCATCAGACAAATGCTCTCCATCACATCCTCAATCCTGAACAAGCTTTGGTGTTGGGCTGGATTATGGTAAAATGTAGAAAAGGTGAAAAAGGGCTACGTATGAAGAAGAACAGACTTAGTCGCTTATTATACCAGAATATTATGGCCGTAAGTGACTAATCCTCACTCTTTAGCTGACATGCTTCCATCAAATTCATCCCATCCGTGTAAGAGTATAAAATAGAGTGATGGAACTCTATAAACCGCCTAAGACTATGTATAAATTTAGCATTAGTTCAATTCCCAATTTATATGGGGAGTTCCTCCTTTAGCGGGTTTCGGTTTTTTCTATTATTTGGATTGCTTCGGCCTGAAAATTTCATTTGATATGAGAGAGCTTACCAAAGTTTGCGGCCTTTTTGCCCCAGGGCCAGGCCTGAAGAATGTGGTATTTATTACCAACAACTGAAAAAGTCTCGAGACCAAAAATTTGCCCTTCTGCAAATGTTTGCTGGTGTGGGCAGAACAACGTAGTTGCAGTGGCGTCGTGCCAAGTCAGTGATTATGATCGGTAGTCGATGAAAATTTTCCAAAACGATATAGTCAAAGTATCAATTGGCTTCACTGAAGGTTCCATTAGTCAGCCCGCAAAGAAATTTCATCACATACAAGTTCACTGAAGATTCCATGGTCGGTCACTAGTGTAGAAGCAGAGCCAAAAAGTCGTGCCTAAAAGAGAAGTCCTCTTGCCTTCCAGCAAATGTGAAAAAGATGTTGTAGAAGTCTTGCTTTCAAGAAGAATTAGTCAACCATTGGAACAGTACTTCTAGGGTCCAATTTTGAATAATCTGGGAGGCTTGAAATCTGAATGAAAGAAAGAATGGGACTCATTGATGGTATGTTTGGAGATTCCAAAGTAATTATGTCAATTTTATGACTTAATTAGATTTAGTATTAGTAGAATGTAGTCTTATAAAATAGATTCGTGATAATTTCACTTTTTGACAAATGATACGAAAAAATATACCTAACTTTTTTTGTAGATTGATTTGATCCTAATTTAACTCATTAAAAGAGAATTTTACATTTGATTTTGTTTCTTTAACTTTAGTTCACTCATTCTTTAGAAATAAATGCGATGAGTAAATTAAAGTTTTTACTTATAAAATAAATAAATTAAGAGTATTTTTTAATTAGTTAATTTATAGTAAAAATAATATAAAATAAAAATTAGTGTATTTTTTTTATAAAATTTTTTAAAAAATAAAATTATTATAAATATAAGAATAAGTATATGATAAAACTCTTTATTCTTAGTTCAATTAGATAATTGACTTAGGTTACCTAGAATTTCCTCATTTAAACTTCAGAAATTTCATGCAAGTTTCTTGATAATTGAAATTAATCAAGGTTTAGTTAATAATAGTCTTACCTTTATTCTTTCCAAAGTATGGGGTCTGATTGATTGATTGTCTCTGCTTAGAATTTTCTTGAGTATCTAGATGTACTGTATCAATTATTAATTTTATTCGTAATTATGTTGCTTATAAATATTAGTTTATTAATTAATTAAGGTGTTGAGTGTGACCACAAGAAGTCCATTTTTGGACCTACCTTGCATTTTCTAATTTCACATGCATTTATTTTCTCATAAAATAGTAAGTCAAACAATCAATTGGAAACCCCAACATACAACACTAACACGGGACCATATTTAGTTTGCATAATTAAATATACGTACCATGAAAAATCCAACATCCAAACTTGTCTCCTTTTAGTTTTGACTAGGAATTGATCAATCATTTCAAAGAAACAATGGAAATTAATTACATATTATGTTTTGTCTAACTAATTATTTCAGACCAACAAAGCAAAGTAAATTACGGTGAAGTTTCATGCGAATATGAGAACGGAATGGAACCACATTCCAAATCGAGGAACACATGGGCAGATGCATATGGTTTATTGATCATCAATTTCCATGTCATTTCCTTCCCTAACTCTTTCCATCAATAAATTTCTTGCTATTTTGACCTATAAATACGGATATATGAGAAGAAAGAATGCATATCATAGGCAGAAGAGAACTAAAGCGGCAGCAGCAGCAGCAGCAGTTCATAGGTAAAAGTTGAGGGTACTTGTGCCGCAGGAGAGATGACACCCACTGCATGCATGCGGTGTATAGCTAACAAGCAGCTGCATACAGGCGGGTGTCATACCACTGCGACCTAAGAACCCTGCAACGAAGTTCATTTTGTCAAAACAAGGAACAAATTCCAAGGTATGTCTGAAATTGTTTGGTAATTATTTCTACCTTGTGCACAAAATGGTCTCTTTTTTTTTTTTCCTTACAAACAAGGATTTGCATTTAAACAATAAAATAAAATCACTTTGAAAGAGTGAAAATCCTCATTGAATCCGTTAGATGGGAAGTTCATATTTTACGGTCATGGCCATGGCGGAATGTTGAGTTAGTGATCCTGCCCCAATATTTCTATGAGCAGATTTGACAAGAGGATGAAGGGAGGTCTGCCGCAGGGAGATGGACCCAATTGCCATATTTTTCCAATCCAAGAAGCATCCAATAGGTGCCATCGATCTCTCCTGCAAAAGCAGCTCACTGCAACCTCTTCTTCTCCTTCCTCTCCCTGCGAGGACGATGATACATCTCCTTTGTGTATGCACATATACATGTGTGTACGTAGAGAAGAGGGATATATGATCTTTCGTACATCTATCGGTATAAGTTATCATCTCGCTCAGTTGAGTCAATTAATTAAAATCAAAAATAGAGACTCGTTTACCCAATACTCAATACACATAATATATTAGTGATATTTATTTATTTATTAATATTATTAATTAATTTAAATCTTTTTACTTACTTATTCAAAAGAACAATTTTGTTTGTTATATAGGTTTGTACGGACGGCGGCCTCATTCCAAATTTACTAAATATTGACCGAGACAAGTCAACTCATGGATTGTTCAAATTCAATTCTCTTTTCTTAAGAATCCGACATCCTTTCTGTATTTTGTACGAGTTCAGAACTGAGCGTACATCGAAGAGTTTATGTTCTGTCGGCTTGCAGCTGTTCCACGTACGCCAGACGACTCAAATTCAACGTTTATTTTTATAATTTTTTTTTATGTTATATATTTTAAATTATATATTAATTATTTTAATTTTTTAATTTTAATTTATATTTAAAAATATAAAATACATAAAATAAAATGTATCTTATTCATATATATTTTGCTCATCATCATTCTCTCGGCTCCAGCCCTCCAGCTATTTAAACGTTGACAAGTTATATGACATAATTAATTAATTAATATAAATATGAATAATTAACATTTACATCCCTAAGTTTTTTATCAGTAACAAATGAGTCCCTTAACCTTTCGAAATGACAAAATTAATCTTATATATATTGCATTTCAATCTATTAAAATAAGTAACTTCTACTAAAGAGTATTTAAGTCATTTAATAAAATTAGAAATCTATTTGGTAAAAATATACAAATTGTGTCTTTTTTTCTGAAAAAGTAAAATAAGGGACCTGAATGTTATTATCCCATTAAAACAAATACTGTAAATAACTAGTTGTTTATGTCCTACGTGTATGTATGTATGTATATTTTAAGCTGGTAAATGCCCTCCCCTTTATACCGCCTTCCTAGCTACAGTGATATAATATTGTGGTAGCAATTGGCAAATGCTGTTCTCCTCACTTCAATATTCCCCATTGCTGAAACTCCTTCCCACCAGCAGCAGCAGACAGACACGGAGAGAGAGATGCTATGGCAATACTATAGCAAATGCTGAGAAGAAGGAGATGTAAATGGATTTCTGTCGCATTAGAGACGGTGCTAGCTATTACCTGACTGCTGCTGATAATTTATGATCATCAGTTCACGCCAAGTTAATTACAAGCATCGTCTCTCCTCGATTGAAGCCCATCGATTTTCTGATTTCCCCATTAATGTTTTCCGCAAAGCATGCAAGCAAACTCTCCTCCTATCCATTCTTCAGAAAGAGGTAAGCTGCTTATTTTTCTGTTCTGTATATTTGTGCTTCACAAGTTCATATGCCATGGAACTATGTGATAAGGGATACATTCACCCAGGTCATGTATGTTTGGGATTATTTCGTTTTTGGTTAGTTCTTTGAAGAAGCAGGCATTATAGTATTTGATTTGCATACTTCAATATTAATCCCGTGATCCAACTGCTCAGTAAAATTTCTCGTTCTAGGAAAGGATAACATAACTTTTCAACAATATCTTGCTCATATGGAGAGAGAATAATAATGATCAGGAATCAATTATCATTTGCAAAATAGAAGCGGTCTTGGTACAAAGAATCACAGAACAAATATTTCACAAATTCCCCTATTTCTTAACAATAGCTCATTAGCCAAATATTCTCCATCACATCCCCAATCCTGAACAAGCTTTGGAGTTTGGGTGAAAGGGCTGGATTATGGTAAAATGTATTAAAGGTGAAAAAAAAAATGGGCTTACGTATGAAGAAGAAGAAGCCCGGTCGTTTATTACACCAGTCATCCCATTCGTGCAATATTAGCACTCTTTCAATTCACTACTCAAGGAAATCTGATTACATGGCCATATCTTCTATCTTTTGTATGGTCATATCTTCTATCTTTTGATGTGGACTATCCCAAATTATATGGGGAGCTCCTTCTGTCGCAGGTTTCGTTTTCTTCTATCATTTGCATTGCTTTGGCCGGAAATTTTCACTTGATATCAGAGAGCTTATCAAAGTTCGTAGCCTTTTTGCTCCACGGCCAGGGCTGAGGACTGTGGTATTACCAACAACAGAACATGGATCAGTCCCATTTTCCCTACTTCCGATACACCAACCACCGGGAGTGACCATTCCGGGACCACGGGACAAGAGCTCGGAATCAATTTTGTCGAGCACTGGATCTTCGCGGGGAAACTTTCTTGCAAAAGGGGCATTGCTCTCAACCATATTTTGCATATCAGAAAGGTTGAGGTAGTGAGGATGCTGCCGGGGAGGATTGTCCCACGATATGAAATGTAGGTCACTATTCACAGTGGTATTACGGAATTCCTGGGCGTTACATATGACAGTGTGGAAGTAGCCTTCTGGGGAAGATACGAAGTTGGCATAGTACATGAGAACAGTCCGAGGAAGATTGTCCCATCCCCATATGCAATAATCAATAAAAGAATGAGAAAGTGCCATCCAAGCTGAACCTGACAGAAAAGGTAGATGTTTCAACAACAGTATTTTCATGCCCAAGCAAGCTAACGTTTGAAACCGGTGGTCATGCAGCAAAACATTAAATGACATAAGCTATAAATCTCAAGGGTCAAGAATTATTCAAGCTGTATGAGTTCCTAAAATCAATTGTACAATGCATTAAACTATTCTAAGATAGTTGTAACAGTATTAATGACATATATATTTTGTCCAGCCCTGCATTTCCAATTGAAACTTGTAGATCTCGTTTCTTCGACTGTAAATTAATGTAGTTCTGAAATTTATTCCAAACAGCCCCATTCCATCCTAAAATTCATGAGTATGCACATGGTGTGCTAAAATCTCCATGATTGCCACCCAATTCCCAAAAACACTGGAAACTTCCCAACATTCATTCCTCAAAATTCATTAGCTAATTATACTAGGATTCAGAGTTCATTCAGTTCTCTGCCTAACCTAATTTCATCAAGCAACACTTAGATCAACTACTGCAATTCTTTAAAATGATAGATAACAACAATCATTGGCATGTCACATGGATTCTGTAGATTCATTTAAAGCACCCAGCTAGATATTATGCATTTTGACTACCGAAAATACAGTAAAACCTATACTTCAAGCTTATGCAATAGCCAAAAACCATACCAAAGTATGCAAATCATGTCACAGAAGCAAGCGTGCCTATTACAGAATATAGTTCACCATTCCCATATGAAAACAAACAAACACACCAAGTTAATGTCAAGCCGTACACTGAAGGCCAAGTTACATAATATGATAATTTGATGAACATGCCTCTTCTAACTAACTCCATTAACCAGACAGTTGATGTGAATTCCTTCACCATGCAACTCAATTAGCAATCACTTTCCAACATCATTTTGTCATTATAATATGACTGAAGCAACAGCAACATGAGCTGATGCTAAAAACAAGTATGCGTGGACAATTTTCTAGGAATAGAGAGTGAGCAAGATGTTGCCACCATTCTGAGTGTATACAACATGAACAAAGTGTGTTCTTGTGGACCTTATAACATCCAATCTAGTTTAAGAACTCCCAGAAGCACATTTTGACCAAAAGCTGACTAGAGACAGGTCACTTATCACCACTGGGGTAACGGGCATAAAGGCACATTCGGGTACATAAAGATGTCAAAGTCAGAGATCTCTCCATGCATGCATTTCAAATTTTCTTGCAATTTGTCAAGATATGCACAAATCTGCAATTCTTTTTGGAGAAGCGCAAACTATTTTGCGTTATCACTTCTGTAGATCAGAATTTTGATCAAGTTCACAACTGATGAATCATCTTCAGTTTCTCAGGGAAGTCCCATTTCATTTGACATCAAAAGCACAGATTATGTCACTCTAAACGCAATGGATACAGAGCAGCTCCCAATCGTACTAAAAGAAACATATTCATCTCTTATATTTCAGCCCTTGCTCTAGCCTGAATAATATATTGACAGCAATTCAACCATTTGACTAACTTCAGTTCTCTATTTTTCTAAGGAAGAAAAGACCTTAAGCATCTCTAAAAATTAAACTTTACCACAATTATCATTCTTTTCTTAAAAACTAACTAGACATGCAGACATGAAGCAGCAAGGAACTTCAGAACTATACATATTAACTTTAACAATAGAAAATATAAAATATCAGCCTACAATAAAATTAGGTAACCATTGTAAGAGACATATGCAGAATGAACCCGATTTGCAAACTTGCACATAAAACGAATTCAAAAAAGAAAATTTTGCACCTGTAAAAAGTTTGAATGCCGATGGGACGCTTCTCTCCTGGGAAACCCAAAAAACATTAGCTTTCTCCTTCATATAAAAACCGGGATCTATAATTATCGGTTTTGCCCTCTGATACCTATCAATTAAAAAATACAACAATTGAAAGCTAGCTCTGAGAAAAGCAACCAACAACAAAATCACAAAACAGGGTGAATCAACTCACTCTTTCCACCCAATGTTACTGGTATGATCAATGAAATTCAGATCCCTCGGCAAATACGAAAAGGTGTGCAACAGGTCTAACCACCCCACCGAAACAAAAACAGAGTTAATCAGTACCATAACAAACCCAGATTCAATTACAACCAAACTTCTACTACTACTATTACTACTACTACTAATAATAATAATAATAATAACAATAATAATAAATTTTTACTCTTTATCACTCAAATACTTACCATCTTGAGTCACAAGCGGATAATCAGACGCACTTAGATTAATGAACCAATCCCAGTCTCCACCTTCTCTCAACAAAATGGCAGCCCCATGTAGAGTATTAGTCACCATTGTTGGTCCAGGGTAAGTCACGAGATTTGCTTTAGTGATCATCCTTACATTTTTAAATTTAACAAACAGGTAGTAATTATTAACAAAGTTCTGCAGATCCAATCTCTCGTCCTCCGAAGACTCCCGGTCCAGGTGAACAATATAAACATTATTAGGATGATAAAGGGCCAAAAGGGTACGCATAATCGTCTTGCCGTCGCCAACGGATCCGGAGATCATGTAAGCGAAGCGCGGTGGAGGCGGAAGAGAATAGACCGGCGAAGGCTGGTGCTTTGACTCGAAGAAAACAGAGGACCCTGGCAGAGAAAGTGCACGGTAAAAGGGTGAAAACGAATCACCGTCAGGGGTAGTGCGAGTTGTGAGACAGAGGAGAAACAAAAACAAAACCGAACCAATTACGAGCAGAAAAATCCGTTTACGTTCAGTAGTGCTGTGATGATGATTTCTGTAGGGCATGTAATCGTTTTTGAGCTTCGCCATCTCTTAGCAATGGTAATTTCAAAATTTGGAGTTTAGAAGTTTTATAGGTGAAGAATGAACTTGGAGCAAGAGTACTCCGTGCTGGGACGGACGAAAACACTCGCGCCGTAACTGGTGGGACAGAATTCAGCCGAAGTAAAATTTGGTTGGTCTTTCTCCGGAATCGGGAGAATTTCCAAGGCTGTGTTCGGTTCGGAAGCACTTAACTTTAGATGGTAAAAAATTTTTCTTATTAACCGATACAAAAAAGCACTTAACTTTAAAAGTAGATTTAGAAGTGCTTTTACAAAAAAAAAAAAAAAAAACGTGCTTTCAACCAAAAATAAGCACTTTTTTTTTTTGTTGGCATAGTTGAATTTTGAAAAAAGTTGGTAAAAGACGAGTAGGGTATAAGTGATGGAGTAGAAAAAAGAAATGAAAATGTAGATTAGTTGATAAATATTTAGCCGAAATTAGGTAATGCTTTTGACCATAACATATGGTCTCATGCACCCACGTTGCTCTACACCCCATTTCCATAAATAATAATTATATATTTAAGAATATTGTTAAATAAATAAATATTATTTTTTAAAAATAATTAATGAAATTAAATGTTTAAAGTATCTAAAATACTTCAATTTTAATAAAGAAAAGAAAAAAAAAATCCAATATTGAAATCCCTCTTTCAAAAACAAACCATCACTTGTACAATTAATTGTATTGAGATTGATTAGTTATTCACTAATCTCAATTATGACTCTTAATTGCATAAACTATGATTAAACCATTAATTATATTATTAAGAAAGTAGATTGTAATCCAAAGTAATTAAATTGTAATGAAGAAATCCATTTTTTTTTTTAAAAACAACAAAAATAAATTACAAGTCATCATTTAAAAATTAACTAATAATTAAGAGATTTTACTTTTGAATAATAAATAACTTAGAGATTATTTATTTTTTTATTAATTAATTTATGGTCAAAAAAATGTAAGAAAAATACAAAATTGCCTTTCCAGAAATCTTGTTTATCTTATAAATTTTTCAATAATTACTTTGATTTGACAATACTTACTCACATAAACAAACATTTAAAATGGTGGCTGCTGAATTATAAATTATTTCAATTCTTACAATTATTATATTTTTTTTAATAAATTCAATTTTTACAATCAATTAAATTATTGCATTGAACCAAACTAAATACAAAGTCTTAATGAACATTTATTAATTCCCCCTAACAAAATCATGTTTTTTAATATCAATAAGCATAAATCAATCATTAAAATATTACCTTAAATCTTCATTACCAATGAAACTAAAATAATCATTTCCTCTAGTAATCTTCAAAGTCACTCAATCATTTGTCCTCTAATGACCACACAAAGCAGAGAGTTGAAGGAAACATTTAAGATTTAGGGATCCCATTAATCATTCTAAGTATTTTAAAAATAAATTATGTTATAATAATATATAATTACATATTTATCTTGCATACATAATTTTTACATTATTGAGTAATCATAATGGAAAAAAAAAAAAAAAAAGATTGAGGGTTGTGATGTGGTACCTTCAGCAGTGAACTCTTCGAGGGTGATGTGGTGATATTGGCATGGCATTGCTCTATTATCGAATGTACTTCTAAAGACATCCATACTCAATAAGACTATGGTCTTTTCTTAGTTTGTTATATTTTAACTAATTTTTATTTATTAAAAAATTTAAAAAAATTAATAAAAATAAAATTTGAATTCCTCGCTGGTAAATGATCCTTCTTCCACTCAATAATCTTGTAGTTAGATTATATTATATATAAAATAAGGAAATAAAATATTGAGATGTTTGAGTAAGAAACACAAAGTATGCAGAAAAATGGTGTCAATCTGCTAAAACCCAATTTGAAAGAAGAACGTGTGAATACATGTCTATTCAATTTCAATCCTTTCTCTCTCTCTCTCTCTCGGAAGGGAATCATGCAACAATGGTTGTGTCCTCATACCCTAAAGGAGAGCTGGGAGAAACCCTTATTTCAAGTATTGTCCCTACTTATTTCTGAGCTGAAACCGCATAACTGCGGCCTATCTCGTCAGTTGTCTCCCTAGCTCTACCGTTGGAAATTTATTTCCTATTGAGAAGCTGACTGGTTTACCTACTCCTTCTTACTCAAGAATGCGTGTCTTTGGTTGTACAGGCTATGTTTTACTTCATTCATCTGCCAGACACAATCCTGCACCAAAAGCATTAGTTTTCGGTTCAATATCTTACAGTAAAACAAGAGTCATAAGGAGAGAAATTATGTAAATGCTTAAAATCATAAGGAGAAACTAAAAGTAAATCAAACGTGGGTAGATTTAAGAACTGAAATGCCATTAAAACAAAAAAGACTATGCTTACAAGATTTCCATTCATCTTGCTATTAAAGCATGTTATTACGAGTGGGAGAAAAAGATAAAACAATTGAATTAGAGGCAAATTTACTCCATTGTTTTCTTCTCTTTCAAGTCACTACAATTAGAAAATATAAAATATATCTATATGTTAAGCTCAATAACAAATATAAATAATCTCGTACGAAACCTCAAAATATGTATAGAGATATTAACTTAGTGCAAAAAGAAAAAGGAAACCTACTTTGGCAGGTTGCAAACTTCTTTTCCTTTCGAATCCGGATAGGGTTTCTTGCCAGGATGAGGATAAATAGCAACAAACGGTGCATCATCATGAATACAAATGGATTCCAAAGCTTGAATATTCCCCAAATCATTCTTAAACAACATGCTATTATTGTTATAAGAACGATGATTTTGATTTTGTTCATCAATCCTGAGAAACGGTTTTACATCTTCATTATCGATACCTACATAAAAATCACCTGCATTTCCTGCTGGTTGCGCGACCATATGATTATTGACATCCATGCCTTGTACTTCTGAATGCGATGACGATGATGAGGTAGATGTTTGATAAAATTGGTATTGTTCCTTGTAAGTTGCAAGAAGTATAATCACATGGTGGAGTTCAGCCTCCTCAGCCTGTAACTGCTTTTGAAGCGCACGAATGAGTCCCAAACATCCGTGCACAGGATACTTGGCTCGTATATCAGACTCAAAAATGATCGAAGACATTGCTTTATCTTTATCTTCATCCACTACTTGGTTTAGTATCTTAATGATGCTACTGACGCCGAACAAACGATGAACATTCTGAAACATTTTCGGTTGATCGCCGGGAAAGTACCTGGCAAGTCTGCAATTTTTCACACATTTTCTTCTCTGGTATTTACATGCAGCACAAGCTTGCTTTGTGCCGCCTCCTCCTTCCATTGTCATTTAGATTAGAAAAAGGATTAGGCATGGTATGAAAGAGTAATAACTTAGCAAAGCAACCAAGTGTTGAGGTTCGCTGCCAAGTGTAGATGTCTATTTAACTTGGAACTGAAGTTAATTTGATTAGTTATAGGACTGTCATTTGAAACAACGATTATCTAAGAAAGAAGAATAAGTAAGCCTCTAATGTCATCATAAGGTTTAGAATTTATTTATGGGTGTAGTTATCATATATATCATTTAAAAATTTAAACTAAATATTTTCTTAAGTATTATCTTCCTCCATAGAGTCCTCTCACTCATGGGGAGGTCTTTATTCGACATTGCAATGAAAGAGTTGAGAAAGGTTATTTTCAAATACCTTCTTGAGATTTGGTGAAATTATACATGCATGCAATTTTTTTTAAAAAATAAATAGATAGTACTTCTCAACAATAATATCATTGTATTTGATTATTAGTTAACTAATTAAAATAATAAAATAATTAAAATAATTTTATATGTGTTAATTTTATATATTAATAATTTTTACTTACTTTTTTTCAGGTTTAAAAAATTAACAGAAAAAATTATTAAAAATAATTTAATTTAATTTAATTAAAATATATAAATTAAGTACCAATTTTAATATAACAAGATTATAAATTGCTTGATTATA
>CP135558.1:5561500-5670195 GCA_032402905.1 Khaya senegalensis | reverse complement strand
TAATTAAAATATATAAATTAAGTACCAATTTTAATATAACAAGATTATAAATTGCTTGATTATATAAAATTATAAAATATTTAATTTGATAAATATATGTAAATCTATATAATATGAATACATACAAATTAGTATTATAAATTTTTTACTTATATAGAATTATTTTAAGTATTGTGAAATATTTCTATAATCATTGAAAAATTTTAAATCCAAAATTTATAAAGAGAACTAAATTCAATAAGTATGAAAATATTTTATAACAATTAAAATAATTATACATAAATAAAAAATTTATAATATTGATTTGTATATATTCATATCATGCAAGTTTCTATATATTTACCAAACAAAATAGTTTTTAATTATATACAAGTAAATAATTCATGATTTTGTATTGTTAAAATTAGTTCATAATTTATAATATTTATTAAATTAAATTAAATATCAAAATCTAAAAAATAATTTTAAGAAATACTTTCTATTAATTTTTAAATCTCAATAAGGTATATGAGAAATATTAATATATAAAATTCATATACACAAAATTATTTTAATTATTTTAATTAGTTAGTTAAGTTAATACTGTTGAGAGATATTATTTATTAATTTTAAATAAATTTATATTTATACGTGGTTTTACCAAATTTTAGGGTAGATATATAAAAATACTCGGAGTTTAAAATATATACTATTATAACCCTAGAAAACATATTAACCATTTTAAATTACTTTTATCTTTAGATTATTAAGATAATTATATAGGATACTTATCAAAAGTTTTTTTTTTTTTTCTCTTTTAACCTAAAGAAAAATTCTTTATTGATGAAGAACCAAATATATATATATATATATATATTGATAGTAAATCTATCGTATATAATTAATATATCATAATTAATGCACATATAAAATATAATCTTAATTAATGTAATGATATATAAATAATATAAAAAATTATATAATGTGTGTGTGTGTGGTATACAAGCACATGTGAAATGAAGAGAAAGAATTTGATTGATAATGTTATGAGGATACATAATGTGATTGTGAAATTTTTTCGTTAGAATTAGTTGCATTTTACATTGATAATATAATAGTTCAATAAGATTCACATTTCCTTAACAAATATATTGACAACTTGTTACAACACCACAAGAGTCAATGTAATTGCTATATGCTTTAGAAAATCAGATTAAGAATAATTAGAGAGGTAAGATTGTTCATAAACCATTGAATTGCATGAAAGCAATTGGGTGGGATTTCTGCAACTTACCCCTTCATTCTTTGGTTATGTTGGGTCTCGTTGGTACATGTTGAATAGTCGTTGCAATGACCTTTTCGCATCAAATTAAAGTGTTGAAATGGCAACAAAATTGGAAATTGCTTTGAATATTACTTCCTTCTTAGAAGTTTTGAACTATTCCTCATGTTCTAAGTCATTTCATCCAAAGTCCTTCGTTGTCAATTAACAAAACAAGATATTTTGGTCCTCGTCCATCTTCATTCCTCATTTCCTCTTGAAGAATTCAAATAATTTTTTCATCCATTGGAAAATTCATCCAATAATCTAAGTCAATACACTGAATTGACGATGAAAATACATCCCCTTATGTACCATAAAGCAAGAAAATCAGCGAAAACAAACAATTTGATAACAAGAAAACAGAGAAAGCACTTTCCCATCCTCATTCTTCAATTATATAAACAGGCAGCTTTCATCAACGTTACATATAAACCCTGGTTAAATGGAGTTCTTCAACAAAGCAAAAGCAGTTAGGCTACGCAGCCACCGCGGCAAGTACCTTTTTGCTGACGAAGACGAAGAAAACATCCGGCAAAGTCGCAACAGTTCTTCCGTCAGTGCTCGTTGGACTGTGGAGTTTGTTCAAACCAACAGTCACCTCATTCGTCTGAAAAGCTACTATAACAAGTATCTCACAGCCTCAGATGAGTTGTTCGTGCTTGGAACAGCAGGAAAGAAAGTCAAGCAGGTGATGTGTTCGTCTTCGCGGGAGAAAGATACTTGCACGGAATGGGAGCCGATAACTTGCGGGTTTCAAGTGAAGTTAAGAACAAGAGAACAGAAGTTTCTCAGGGCAAACCGCGGTACACCGCCGTGGAGAAACTCAGTCACGCATGACGTTACGCGTACAACTGTGACGCAGGATTGGGTTCTTTGGGAGGTTGATGTCGTGGATATAATGGATTTCGAGTACTTGTCGAACAGTGCATCGTTTGATTCTAGTCTTTCCAAATCTTGCTCATATTCGGATGATTCTACAGAGTATGATACTGGGTTACCAGTGGTGTCATCTGATTTTGGAAACTCATTTGCAACAAAGGTATGTGGACGCTGCTTATATTTTTCTAATCACCATTGCCCAAGTTTCAACCTCGAGGTAAGATTTTTTTTTTAAAAAAAAACTGTATTTAAGCCCTGACCACACATTTGATGTCTAAATAAATCATATCTAAATGTAATTAACTGAGTAATTTACGTATCACCACCCATTTAATGTCGTAATTAGCAAAGAATATTAACAAAAGAACAAGAAATTATGGATTTGTGCCTTGATTTTCATGCAGATTTCTTGCTTGATTTGCTTGCATCTATTGCTCTCTAAATCAATGATGTCTTTCATCCAACTGTAATATTTAGTTTTTTGTTACTGCAAACCCTAAATAGCAAAATTCTCGTTCCCCTAATCACACTTAAAATTTATTTACGTTTTCTCCTATTTTGCTTTAATTAGAGTGCCATGGAAATCTTCCAAAAAGCAAAGGTGGTGCGATTACGCAGTCACCATGACAAGTATCTTGTAGCAGAAGATGATAAAGAAAGTGTATGCCAAGATCGCAACGGCTCCGTCCGGAATGCCAGATGGACCGTGGAGGTTGTTGAGTCCACAGGGGTTCTCCGTTTCCAGAGTTGTTACGGGAAATACTTAACAGCTTCTAACATGCCATTGTTCCTTGGAGTTACAGGCAAGAAAGTTGTGCAAACTCTTCCGAGAAGATTGGATTCCTCCCTGGAGTGGGAACCCATCAGAGAAGGCATTCAGGTGAAGCTCAAGACGCGCTACGGCCATTATTTACGAGCAAATGGCGGCGTACCGCCATGGAGGAATTCGGTCACGCATGATATACCGCATAGAACTTCAACACAGGATTGGATTTTGTGGGATATTGATATTGTAGAGTTTCAGAAACCAGCCCCAAGTCCTTCTCCAACTCCGTCACCACCACATAGACCGGCACCTTTACGAACAACAACACCTGCACCGTCAAGAATGTCAGCCGTACCAGCAAAAAGTCCGGCGCCGGTACGAACACCAGCATCCCAACCTATTAAAATTGTTGAGAAGCCACCTTCTGCGCCTACTTCTCCTACATCATTTTCTCTCAAGTCTCCCAAAAATGAGGTTCGCTTAATAATGCCATCATTTTTACACTAGTTTTGATAATGAAATTATGTTTACTTTTGGTTGGAATGAAAATTTGCAGATTGATGACTCGTTTACAGCTTCAACGGCGAAAGATGAAGGAAGACTAATTATGTACGAGATGGTTGATGACGAAGGGAATGTTGATGAATCAAGAGGAGAACTTTCTTTTACATTCAAAGGAAGTGGGGTTGATCAATTGAAGCAAACGTTGAAGGATGAGACAGGAGTAAATGACATTATTGTTTGTTCTCGGAATCCTTTGAATGGGAAGCTTTATCCTCTTAGATTACATCTTCCTCCAAACAATGCTACCATGCATGTGGTTGTGGTTCCTTCGACATCTTCGTGTAAGTTCCATCAATTACTTTTATGAAAAAAATTGATTAGAACGAACTTATGCATGCAAGTTATAACGTTTGTTTTATTCATTTTTGCAGTGGCAAGAGGATTCAAATAGGCAGGGTGGAGTCCTCAGCAATTTGATTTCGAGTCGGTGAAGTATCCATAAAATTTTGGCACAAATTGAGAACTTACAACAAAATTTGCATGTTGTTGGGTGTGATGTAATCATCTATATGAGCTGAAACTTAAATCTTTTGTAGTTGTCTGTATGTATGTATGTATGTATATATTTCTGGTTAATCATGGAGCAAGCTAGCTATCAGGCCAGATATTTAGCCTCTTCTGTAATCTTCTTGCACAGCGTCTCTTCTATCAAGAATACTGTCACATTTCAATTGAAAAACAGAGTACAGTAAAGTAATGCATATATCAAAAGGTAACTAAAACAATTAAATTGGGATATGAATGAGAAGATACACCGAAACAAAAGAAGCAGAGAAAACAAAGGAAAAAGAAAAATTACAACGCGTTGTGTACATACCTCCTGGAAGATCATTTTATTATGACAACAAGTGCTTAAAGTAACTATGAAAGAAGTAGAAGCAACAGCTTCTCCGAGTTAAGATTTGGGTAAGCTGGATTGCAGAAATGTCTTTGTTTTATTTCCAGTGGTATCACTTACAGATTTACATGAAGCAAGAACTATATATATATATATATATATATATATATACACAGTTAAGAAGAAATGGACAGAGACAATTAAAACCAAGAAAAGACTCTTGCATGAGCAAGTGCTTAATCAAAGAGAGACTGCAGGATTAATCAAAAGCTTGAAGACTGATGGAGCACGCAACTGTACTGGAACAAGTAAAGCTCTGGAAAGTTGTTAAAAGGCGGGAAGACAACACCTCCCTTCTGTTGAACTTATGGCCAGCAATTGAAGAACTTGGGCTTTAAAAGGAGGAGGACAGGCCCAAGAATTCAATCCAGCAACTCAGCTAGTTTCTCAACTCTCCGGGGTTATCTTTTATGGCAGAAAAGTTGTCGTATAATACACAAACAATGCAGGGATTTCCAACATGCTCATAATCCAACTACGATTTAGTCATGAACTCCTCGCTAAATTCTCTTAAGTTCCACAAGATCTGCATTATAGAAGAATCAGAAAGTTACAGAACATGGAAAAACAAAAAAGGAATAATAAGAAAAGAAACGGAGCAATAAGAATAGCAGAAATCATATTGTAATGTGCTTTAGCCAGTAAGGCCCTCAATTCTTCCCCTTTCGGTAGCTGTCTGAGAATCAAAAAAACAAAAGAAAAGGAAAAAGGTTCACATAAAAGTTTCTTCAGCACCCTTCTCAACATCAAGCTACCATGTTTTAGGATCTCAACATAACTTCCAATTGGTACTGGATACATAGCAGTAAAGGCATATCATCAAATGAGAGGTAAGAGGAAGCGTGTGGGCATACAATTTGCCAATTTCAGATTGAATTCTATTCGCATGTTCCTCATTGAATTGTTTTGAATGCTTCTTCTTTTGTTTAGCCTCAATCTTTATTTGCTTTTCACGCTCCAAATCTTCAAATATCTTTCTTACCTCAGCAACAAGCATTTGTTTCAGTTCATAAGCACTTGTAGAAACATCAATCTCCGTGGCATCCTTATAATCCAAATCTTCTTTGTTTAACTGGAAAGGAGAAATATAAACCAAGAAAACGATCAAGTTTAGACCCAGAAAAAGACAAGAAGTATGAGAATAGCCAAGGAATGAAGCAGACAACAATAAGAATTGCATATATATATATATATATATATATATACAAAATATAGACCTGAAGAAATAGTCGTATTTTATTATTGTACTCACCCTTTCCTCAAGGAAATGATGAACAGCCAATTTTCTTGAAGAGCTTGGCACAAAAGCTTCTTCTGGCATATCCCTTGATGCAATACGCATGGCAGAAAATGAGTCACGGTATGCGCATAGAAAGCAGGGATTTCCAGCATGCACATGCCATATTTCTGATCTACTCATGAACTCGTCTCGAAGCTGTCTTAAGCGCCATTGAGACTGCAATAACCATAGAATGATGAACAAATGATCAGATTTGGAAGAAAAGTGAAGACTCATTCAAAAGGATGAAAAAAAAGAAAAACATTTAGTTATGAGATGGTAACCTGTATAATTACATATTGGAGTATATCTAATCGAGGAGTTTGATCATCCTTCACGTCATTTGTTAATGGTCCATAATGTTTCTCAAATGAATCTAGAAGTTTAGTTGAAGAAAAAAATTAGGGAGAAACAGGGATATTTTGTTAGTAATTATGGAAGTCATCAGAAAAGAAAGAGAGAGAGAAGTACCAAGGCTCAGGTATACAGCTTTCTCAATATCAGCTTGAAGCCTTCTTTCTGCAATGCACTTTTGCTTAGCCTTATTCTCAATTTGCTTCTGATACTCCAAATGTGCAACAAGTTTTCTTTCCTCGATTTCATTCAATTCTTTTAATTCTTCAGAACTCTCACAAATACCAACCTCAGAATTTTGATTGTCACTGGAAACACACGAAAAATTAATCTAATTTCTGAGGATTAAGAAAAAAAAATACTGCAATCTTCAGAATGTGTATAGAGTATTGTTAAGAGCAGAAAAGAAACATACACTTGTTCTGCCTCATTCTCGTGGAGCTGAAAGTGCACACGACCATCGGTTGCCTAATATGTTACATAAAATTTTAGCTCTCTTCGCAAAAGTTAAATGAAGAACAACTGCTTCGTGAAGCAAATATATAAGCAAAAAGGAGCCAGATGCAGTGATTAAAACCTTAGATTCTCGATCCTTTCTGAAATGTTTCTTCTTCTTCTTCTTCGTCTCATTCTTCTTGTCATGCTTTTGTCTTACATGATCACAAACTTTGTTTAAGTTATTCCCAGCATCAAGTGCAAACTTTTTCTTGGCCTCATTCTCAATTTGTTTTTGATATTCCAAATGTTCAGTAATTTGTCTTTCCTCGATTTCATTCAATTCTTTTAATTCCTCGGTATTCTCACAAAGATCAACCTCAGAATTTTGAGTGTCACTGTGAACACATGAAAAACAAACGTAAATTGCTAAGTTGCAAAAAATAGAAAAAAAAATAGCAATCTTCAATGTGTATTTTAGCAAGTTTTTGGTTTGAGTATTACCCTTGCTCTGCATCATTGTGATGGAGCTGAAGATGCACACTTGTTTCTCTGTAATTTTTATTCTTCTTCTTCTTATTCTTCTTATCGTGTTTTTGTCTGACATGGTCACAAACTTCATTCACGTTCTTCTCAGCATCAAGTGCAAGCTGTGCTAAAAGAGCTTCTCTTGCAGCTTCAGATTTATCTGCGGCATCCCTTTCAAACAGATCTTCCAAGTGTGCCTAGAACAGGAAAATCTGATTCAAAAACGTCAATCATTTAACAATTAAGAAACCAGAAAAAGGATCCAACACCAAACCTGTAAAAATGACTTCAACAAGGGCACAATTGCGGAGCGATAGTCATACTCAGAAATCTTCTCAAGTATGTGTTCATACTGTTGTATAGCACCAGCACTCCGCAAGACTATGGCATTTATAAAGGCAATCTGCAAGAATCAACATAATGAGAAGAAAAGCAAACAGAAATGATCATAACATATTTTATCAGGAATTGGAATGTGCTAATAAAATGGAACTTGTGATACATGATCTAATTATGCAGCTTAAGCAAAACTTTTTTATAAACCAGAGAATTTGAAGTCATAATTCAAATGGGTTGAGTTGGATAACTATAAATAGCCACCCACATCTTTCATCAGCATTACTTTCCTATGCTGTAGAGCTAATCTTATCCGATAATCTTTTTCATCCACCATTATTCCCAATTCAAGTTCTGCTCCGCATTGTTCAGATTCAGGTTGATCGCTACCGAGAGATAGTAGTGCTTCAATTGCTTCTTCATCATCCAGCACATTGGATATGATATCAGACTCTGTTCTGCTAACTGTATCATCATTCCCTTGAAGTTCTTTCTGCCGTTTCCTCAAGAGATTGGCAAAAGGTTGTGCCACATGCTCTGGATTTTCCTCGCTCTTTGCAATTTCTTCAAGAAATATACTGTCAAGTGCCAGAACTGCTTCAATCTTTTTCCAGATCTCGGATGTTAGATCAATCATTTTTCCTCTCTGTGAAATTTCTTTGACTATTATCTGAAAAACCTCCTCTGCTTTTCCCCTTTGACAGTCTCTCAAACTTTTCCATGACTGTAACTCTTCACCAATCCGATGCCCCATGTATAACCATGACAATAGATCATCACTATCAGGAATCACGTCATCTTCACAAATATCCGCAACAGCATTAAAATGATTGGTGAGATTAAGCTCTCCTTGCGATAACCGCCCGTCTAAAAGAAGACATGAGAATTCTCTGGTAAGAACAACTCTCTCTCTGATGCAACACCCTTGACGATCACTAAACTTAAAATCCATGGAGCTATCAATCTCAGGATTTTTATTTAAACCACAGGTTTTAGCCAGATGCTTCAGGATTTTGAGGAGTTCTTGTAGCGCTGGAGCTCCCAAAAGGCATATAACATTAGGATTTTCAAGGCCACGATGCCTAAATTGTGATGCAGGAATTATAATCCGTAACCGGTCTATTGTATATAACATTGCCCAAGTAAGATGCACCGGTGCAAGACACTTATTTTTGAGAAGCAAGTGCAATATCTCACGAATCTTTTCAAGAAATTTTGCACGCTTAGAATCATCACAGAATCGCCATTTTCGATCATCCAAGACAAAATTACCAGTGCTGTGAAACTCTGATTCCATGAGCTTCACAATTTCTGTTGCTACATCAGGATCCACAGGCTTCCACTCACAGTTCTCAATCATCTCAATCCACTCACTACTAATTGCAAACTGCAATTCCAACTCGTCATGATTTAACCGATGCAACTTCTTCATATGATTTCTGTACAAATGACAATCACCAAACTTCCCATGACAAAGACAACATTCCCAATACCTCCAAGTTTCGTTTTCCTTAGCAAAATCAACAGCTTCTGATAAAAGCTCCAAGGCCAAACTATACTTTAACGTCTTAAAATGACTTTCAAGCTTTTCAATAATCACTTTACAGAAATACCTTTTCTTCTCACTATTCAATGTACTTTTCCAAAAGTGCTTATATTTCTCTGTCTTTTCAATGTTTTCATCATCACCCTTATAATTCGTCGGACAGTTATGACTCTTGATTACTGCTTCAATCTGCTTCCTTCTCTTTTCCAGTTGCTTCAAATTCTCCTTTACTGTATTCTCTTCCTTTTCTCGCTCCTTTCTATCTACCACTTCAAATTCCCTGGCAGAAAATATAAGATTCTTTTGATACTCGGAAACCCTTAAATGCTTCATAATATTTTCCTTTACATCCTTAATTCTTGATTCTTTACTTGATTGCTTCATTTGATCCTGCTCAAGAAGCTTATCTATTCCCGGATCAGTAGAATCCTCAATCTTTAATTTTAACCCACGCTTGCATAATTCGATCACTTTGCCCCATTTCTCAGCACCAATTATCGCCAACTGAAAGTGCACAGAAACAAGCGTGGAGGAGAAACCGACTGAGTTGGGCAACAGGGCCGTCGCCAAGTGAGCCGAGTGAGCTGCATCCTTCAAGTGCTTGAGTTTTTCAGCAGAATCTTTGGCAACGTTCTTGGCCAGTCCGAGGTGTACAAGCGCTTCAACATTGTGAAGCTGGGGCGAGTCTTGATGACAAGAAATAGATTTTCTGATGATTTTCAACGCCTTCATGTAGTTTCTACGAGCAAATGCAACTAACGCCCTCTGTCCATAATTCTTGATCACGGGATCTATTGATTCAACAGCTGGGATTGCTTGTTTAGAGTCAGAATCAACAGAGGAACCTTGTTTCTTGCACATTTTCTCTTCTTTTTAGGAAAAGAAAAAGAAAATAAGGGATAGAGAACATCTAATGAACGATTTACTGCGCTGTGTGTTTTCCGGTCGTTACTGGTTGTTATGGAGATTGAGGCTCACAATTGGCGGGAAATGAGAGAGGGTAAAATAGTAAATGACTAGGAACTTAGTTATTTGGGCAGTTGGTTGGCTTAAAGCTATTATTCCGTATTCCTCTATTTCTTTTTTTGCCTATATCTTATTTTCTTCTTCCCAAATGATTTAAACCAGTTGTTCTTCTGTTCCTTCTTTATCTAATACATCATGCCACTTATAAATTAAAACCTTACTAATTGTTGCGCTGAGTAAGTAATGCCAAAAATTTTAGTTTCGGGAATTAGTTACAGATAGTTACAGGAAAGAATTCCATCACCATTCTCATTGTTTGTGATGATGTAATCGGAAGAAATTTTGTTGCAGGTGCCGGGCTCGCTTTCTGATTCATCATCATTTCTCAGGGTCAAACGAAAAGGCCAACACTTAAGGAAGAAACCCTCAAAGCCTGAGAAGCCAAATTAGATGCAATATTCCTCCTAGTAGAATTCCTAGTCGTGCTTGTTACTTGTGATGATTTTTTATTTTGCTCTGTAATGCATGATGGCATGGAAAGAACCACAAGTTCATATTATTCTACTTCAGAGCATTGTGACAATGGAAATACATTTCGCTGAGATTTGTGATAGTTCAGAAAAATCCAACTTGCGGGTTGTCATATAAGCAGTTACACGGTAATTGAATAAGCTTAAATTAGGATAGTTTTTGGTGTTTTAATTGATTATTTCGGTGATAATCCTTCTACTTTACTCATTCCTCTACAGAACCGTGTCCTCTGGAATTCAGCCTCGTGAAGAGATTCTGTAAATATATCTTGGATCATGAGGTATCGAATTTGTTTCAAGTTGAAAGATCATATCTATATTGTAGATTTGCCATCTTATGGATCTGTAAATGGAGATACCTCGTGGCTTCCATTTCAAGTAACTCTTTAATTTCCATTACTGATCTTCTTAAGCATTCTGTCACTGCTGGAGGTTCTCTCTCTTCTTCTCTTTCTCACTTGCCTCCTGTATATGCAGCCAGAAATTAAACTGCTTCTGTCTTCCATTCATGAAGATCCCTCTCTGAACACAATGGAAAGCAAAACACATTTACGTTTATTATTGCCGGGGAGGTAAAGTTCCTTACTATTCTTCTTTTCGCTTTCATGTTATCTGCAGGCGCTAAAAGTTGTGGGGTGACTGGTGGCTTTGATTTCCAAGTGAGGAAGATAAGTTTTAAGATGTTGACACTTCTTTTAATATGCAATACAGCAATTGCTGCCATCTACAGAAAGCAATAGGCCAATTTGTTCCAGAATATGCTTCATGATTACGATACCAAGCATCACAAGGAACAAATGGTTTAGAATTTAAAGGAAAAAAGTTAGAAGACAAAGACTTTATAGGTCCAGAGACAAAAGACTTGGTAAGTCCATGAGCTACTTTTCTTTCAATCTTTCAGTTTCCACTATTAAAAGTTGAGATATTTTCTCTAAGGTACTCAATCTTATATTTATTTCGTTTTAGATCTGTTTTTTTTTTTTTCTTTTAAAGATTTTATAAGGCATGCCTTCTTCGACGTACAAATTGATCTATTTTAAAGTGTCAAAGGTTATTACTTTTATAATATTTATACATCTCAAATAATAATTTTAAATATAATAAATGAGGAAATTAAGGACCTTAATGAAAAAAACCATCAAAAACAATATAATATTTCCACGCTGCCCTCCACTACTAGTGTATGGATCTGGTCCCCGCCCCAAATCTCACATATCTTTGACCACTTTACTTGACCTGCAAATCATTCCACTTAACTCTTAATTAACAATTAATTAATTAATCACCATTCCTAAACCCTTGTGCACGGTCCGATTCCTGAATAAAAACCAACAACCATGTCCCGCCGCCGTTGGTTTTGATTATTCCACCTGTCTAATTAAATATTTTCCTTAAATTATTTATGATAAAATATTCATTTTAATGTAATCATGATTCATAATTGCTACAAGTCAAACACTTGGCAAGGCTCTCCGTTGAAAAGTCAAATACTTTGTTGAACCGACAACAAATCAACAAAGAAAATAATTGCCGACTTGTCACATTGTTTTATGTGACACATCTGTTAGTACACACTAAGCTCGTGACAGTGACACAAACAGTTCCAAATTTTTGTACAACCATATTTAGTTAAAAGTGTCTGGCATACGTTAAATCTATTATTATATTTAATTTTTTTTAAATTAATTATTTTATTTTAATAAATTATTTTAAATTATCTGTTTAGAGAGAGTTACCGTTCGTCATATTTATAATAGCGATTTCCTATATATATAATTGTGTATTATACACCCTTTTCCCATTAATCTTCTTAAACAAATCGAACAATCGTACTTGTTTCCACGTCATCATTCTCGTCTACTTGCACCGCTGCATATTCTGGAATCCGAAATCCTCTATCTCCAAACGCGCTTTTATATATCCACTTAGTTTTATTATTATTATTATTATTATTTTTTGTTTTATTTTATTGCTGCTGTGCGTTTCAGCTTTTCGTTGCATCTCGTGATAAAACTCACCGTTTTTGGGCTCGCACTCAGCCACGTGAATTCGGTTTCTTCGTACGGTATCCATTCATTTTTCCTCGGACTTCCAGATTCATGCGGAGTTGTATGTATTTGCTTTGAATACGACTCTCTGTTCGCGTCGTCGTTTTAGAGTGAGGGAGAAATTACATACATACATACATACACGGAGAGAGATATGGAGGCTGGAGAAGGAGATGTTCGTAAAAAGATAACCGTAGGAGTGTGTGCCATGGAAAAGAAGGTGAAATGTGGCCCCGAGGTTCTTTTTCTTCTTCATTTTTTTTTTCCTTTTTTTCATATATTTTTTTGATACGTATATGTATGTATACGGACAGAAGCATACGTGCGCATCGTATTTGCTAGTAAATTTTGAATGATAAGCTGGAAACGTATAAATTTTTGCAGTTGTTTTCGGCGCCGATGAGACAGATTTTGGATAGACTGCAAGCATTTGGTGAATTTGAGGTGATAGTTTGGAGTATTTTGTTTTGTTTGGTTTGGTTGTGTTAGTTTTAATGTTACGCTAATGGATTGTTTGATATTGTTATAATTTTGTAGATCATACATTTTGGAGATAGGGCTATTGTTGAAGATCCGATTGAAAGGTACGTGCATTTTCTCATGATTAGCTGAAAGAATGTTGGTTGTTATAATTACTCTTGTTATGTTGGGATTAATTAATCTAAGCAGCAATTTCTGTTGCGTGGTTTTGGATTTCTCCGAAATGGTAGTATACAGAATAAGTGATTTTAAGAGGTTAAAAAGGTGCAAATGCTAAAAGTTTGTTATGGCATTTTTTTTTCACCGTGGTTCTTGAGAGGCAGAGTGTTATAAATATCAGGTCAAGCATATTCTAAATTAGAGGATTTTGTTATTTTAGCTGATAACAGCAGATACGCTGCTTTTGTGTGCAGGAATGTTTGGTGATTTCCTTTTTTCTTTTCTATATAGTTTTTCCTTTGGAATTCTGTTTTCCATTTGAAAAAAAGAGTTACTCTGCATTTTACCTTTATCAGACATTTAATAACTTATTGAGAAAACAACTATTTGATGAAGAGCAATTTCTTTTTTTAAAAAAAAGTTTTGGCATAGAATGCAAAACATACATGCATGTAGATGTACAATACAGGAATTTGGTGTCAGAAGAGTCAAATAAACTGTTCATTAAAATTTCCACATAGATGAAGGGAATAAGCAGGGAATAAGTAATGGAATGAAATGGTGTGTGTGCTTATACATGTTGACCTACTGTGGGTCATTGGCTTGGTGGCTAAGATTCACGATGATTGTATACCTATTTAATTTAGGTTAGAGAGATACTGTCCTTAGAATTTATAATTACAGTTGGTCTCTAGAGATTACTAGTCATAATCATTTGCTTTTTTCAGCTGGCCAATCTGCGATTGCTTGATTGCATTCCATTCCTCTGGTTATCCCCTTGAAAAGGCTGAGGCATATGCTGCATTAAGGAAGTAAGTTCAACTGCTAATCTACGTTAAAATTTGTTGGTTTTTTTATTTTTTCGAGTTTGAATTTTCCTTTTGCTTTTCATTCCTTTCATTTTTCTTTTACTTTGTCTTTTCCAAAGGTGGCTTCTTTTGCATACTTTGTTTGTATTTGGGATGTGCCTTTTCTGCTTCTTTCAATTGAGTTTATTTTATCTAATAAAAAGTATTAAATGTCTATCTACCTGATGTTATGTATGTCGAAGAATGTACTCTCATTCTGTCAGTTTTTATTGTTTGGTACTTATGAACATGCGTCTTATATCGTCTGGTCATGTATGACTGCTCATCCAACATTACTATTCAAGCTGCATTAATCTTTTGAATCTGGTCCTAAAAATCAAAATAAAAAAGAAAATGAATCTGGTTCTATATTTTTTATTATTACATGACCTTACAGGTTTTATGGCTTTTACTAATTTTTGAAAGTTATATTATGAAAACTTCTCCTTTCCACCCTTTTTTGTGTTTTTTAACTTTTTCATTCTCAATCATCAGACCTTTTCTAGTTAATGAATTGGAACCACAACATCTTTTGCATGATCGGAGGAAGGTATATGAGGTATGCATTCTGAACTTCCATATAATCATTTGGTTTCACATCCTTTGTTTGGTCATGCTTCTTTTTGAAGCATGCCCAAGTGCACTTTGTCTTAATGTCTATAGTAATCAAATCCTGATTTTTCTTTACTAAGAAGACTTTGTTGTTAGTCCTTATATTGTACAGCTAAGATACCCATGTGGTAAAAGTATAGACCCAAGAATAACTTCAGAAAGCTCAGTGCTTCATTCTTGTTGTCATTCTAGTGTCTATATCTTTTGGACCATCAGGCCAAACCATGATATTGAAAGTTTAAAGTTTTGTGCTTGTGTATATGTGTTTGGGCAGCAGGAACAGAATCGACGAAGTTTTTCCGTTGTTTGTCAAAGTTACTCCTTGAATCTACTATATTAATTGTTTCTATTTAATGTTTTCGTCATTCTAACAATTCAATGAAATGGACTGATTTATTTTGGTGTATCCCAGCAACTTGAAAAGTTTGGAATCCCAGTTCCAAGATATGCCCTTGTAAATAGACAAATACCGTATGAGGAGCTGGATTTTTTTATAGAAGAAGAAGATTTTGTTGAAGTTAATGGGGATCGTTTCTGGAAGCCATTTGTAGAGAAGCCTGTTCATGGTGAGCTTGATCTTTTATAACATAATGACTTTTTCGGTCTAAATTGCTCGCATCATTAATATTCAGACTGATAAATGGGATATTGTCCTTTATAGGATGCTCCTTTTTCTACATAGGCTTGAACTTGCTCGCCAGAAGCATATAATGCAGTTCTTTAATTTTTTGCTTGTTGAAATTCTCTGTTATTATATATCATTTGCAGTTTTGTTAATTGCATGATTCATGGCATTCAATGGTTATTATTGTTTGCATATTCTAAATGATGTGCAGTGATGAAACAATCAGTTTTATGTGGTAATGCCTTACAACAGACAATATAAAGACACATTCCTTATTACTGTTATTTGCATGCAAATTTCACTGTGTTTTTGCATGTATTTGTGGCAATTCTAGTATCTATGCTATGTCTTTCTCATTGAGTTTTGTCTTTTGTCTTGTTGAATATGAAAATGATAGATAGTGGTTGGTTTCACTCCTGTAAAATGTATTTTCAGGCTCTTAAAAGCTTATAAAAGAAATGCATTATGGGATTTGCTTGTTTTGTAGTTTTCTCAACTATAGTGGATAATAATCACATTAAGACATGTAAAGTCTCAAGCACTTGCATTTACTAGTTTGATGTACTTTACTACTTCATCAGTTCACTATAAATTAGTTTACAATCTTTTCTTCAGCATTTATTTATAATCTTAAGTGAAGTTGATAATGGAGTCCAATAGTCAATTTTTCCTATTAATTCTTGTCCTTTTTTAGTTTCCATACTTGTACTTTTGCCTTTGTTCCAAAATCTTCTTTCCAGTGTGGATATCTGGTAATGCTTTCATTTTATGCTTTCATGAAGGGGATGATCATCGTATTATGATATACTATCCAAGCTCAGCTGGTGGAGGCATGAAGGAATTATTTAGGAAGGTGTGTATATCTAGCGGCTTCGACTTGTTTATAAAATTTGGATTCAAGTGCTCTTACTTCAACATCTTTCATGGTATAGATTAAGGCTTCCTTTATGCATACTATATGAAATGTATGTTGGCATCTTTGATCTTTTATAAATAAAGAATTATATTTTAGTTGGTTCCAGGTTCTGTTGGGTTTTGCTGCCTACAGTGAAACCTGGTTTTAGTTAGGCTGGACATGATGTTGCCTACATTCTACTGGTTAGTCAGGCCAGTGTCGATTGTTTGCAGATTTTGCTTAGTTTTCATCCATCTTATGTCAACAATGCTTTGAAGGCTGTCATCTATATCATGATTTATTTACAACATTTTCACATGCCTAGTTGCTTGTCCAGTTATAAATGATTCCTTTTACTAGTGCTGATGAATTATGTAATTTATCTCATTATCCAAGATTTTATTTATGTGTCATCAGTTTTGGTTGTAGGTTGGAAATAGGTCAAGTGAGTTTCATCCAGAGGTTCGAAGGGTGCGGCGTGAAGGCTCTTACATATACGAGGAATTTATGCCAACGGGAGGGACAGATGTCAAGGTGTTACATGTTATGTTATGGATGATTGCATGGATTTTTTTCATTTCTTTAAGCAGCTTATTTTTCTTATGTTGCAAAGCTATTTGAGTATTGTGGTCACTATCTATGAAATGAGTAGTTTGGACTGTACATTTTGGAACTATTTGCATTGTTGCATATCTTCTGCCTGAGGAGTACTGTGTCCATAATTTATTTTATTGTTTCAATTATTAATTATTCATTTGTACCGACAAGGGATTGAAGTCTATTCTCTCCATAAGACATATCTGCTCTTCATCATGTTCTTGTTAAGTGAACTTTTTGGGACATTCTGCTCACTATTCTGTGTCTTAGTCAATTGTTGGTCTAGTCTTTCATTGTTCTGATTGGTTGTTTCAGAGCTTGTTTTTCATTTTTTTTTAATGCTGAAATTGTTTTTATATCCATTTTACGTGCCTTAATGCTATCTTTATTATATATCATAGTTTTAATCCATAATACTATCTATTTTTTATCTCATTGGAAAAAATTGTATTATATCATTTTTTTTCTCTCCTCTGTTTACTTAAGGAAGATTCTAGTTTATGTAATTGTTTAGCTACTCTACTTTGATTCTTACAAGTGTTTGATTGATCTCATCAAATATTATAGGTCTATACAGTTGGCCCTGAATATGCACATGCTGAGGCAAGGAAGTCTCCTGTTGTTGATGGTGTTGTTATGAGAAATCCTGATGGCAAGGAAGTAAGTGTTGCATGCTGCTTAATGTTTTACAAAACCTTGAATCTTCTTTTTCTTCCTGTTTCTGTGTTTTTCCCTCTTGTTTGTGCTTTCTTTTCCTCTTTTTCAGTTTTTATTTCTCATGTGTGTACAAATGTTTCAAAGCTCTGGTCTTCAGATTCTTGACAATTTTCTTGAGCATAGTTTGTTGTTTGGGTTTTCTACCTTGTCCACGCTCTTGCATCATGGAGAATCTATGTTGTGTCAACAGTCTACTAGAGGTTTAGTTCAACCCTTTGTGGACAGCAATATTGGTAGTTTTTGTTTCATATAGAGGATGGTAAAACAAGATTGTTATTTAACCTCAATTGTTGGCAAACTGTCTTAGCTAAGTTGCGTCATATCAGATATCAAATTTTGATCCAAATTATCTGCACTTACAGTATACTTGATTTAAATAAGTCAAGTACTACCACAGGTGTCAGTTGAGGAACATCTGCCATGATTTGAGGTGGTTACTGTTACAAAGAATTGTATGTTGCAGCTTGAAGGCACTTCAAGTAGAAAGAGATAGTCCATTCAACCACCAATGTTATAGCAGAAAAACTTAGCCTCAGAAGATTATATGTTGATTATGTTTGCAATATTGTAGTTCTTATACGTTGTAGTTAAAACATGCTTATGCAGTTGTTCATTCCCTCTTATCCTGTAAAGATTGAACTATAATTGCTTTCCCCGTAGCTTCGTCCCTACAATTGACAAGGTTTAATCAAACATGCATTCTGCTTTATCTTACATCAGGTCTCTGTTGGATTTGGAAGCATGTGGTGTGATTAACAATAATTCACAAAAATATGGTGCTTGAACATGTTTTTGTTACTTTTTACTACAGGTGAGGTATCCTGTGCTGCTGACTCCTAATGAAAAGCAAATGGCAAGGGAGGTTTGCATTGCATTTAGGCAAGCGGTATGTGAATAAAGGACTAATGTTCAGTTATTTTTCTCCAGCTTCTTGAGGTTATTGTCAGGGAAGACTTGGTTCACTGATACATACAAATGCTTGTACATGCAAACGATCTGTGTTTTGGAAATTATTTACTTGTGAATAGTTTATTCTCAGAATCTCTTCTTTATTCTGGCTGCTTGCAGGTTTGTGGGTTTGATCTCTTGCGTTGTGAGGGGCGCTCCTATGTATGTGATGTGAATGGATGGAGCTTTGTGAAGAACTCATACAAGTAATGCTTCATAGATTTGTCTATTATGTGATTATTCTGATGGTGTTTCTTTTGATATTGAATGTATTTATTTTTGAAATACAGTCTCAAAATTAACTTTTTATGTTATTTTAAATAAATATATTTGAGTATAGAAACCTTTTATCTAGTAAATTCATTTAGATTTGACACTTTTGACACCATTCCTTTCCTATGGGGAGAGTAAAAGACAATCAGAAACCACATCTACAAAGTTGATTGTGATGATGTATTTACCACCTTCACCTAACTGTTCAGAATTTCATTTTCTTCTCATGGGCTGGCTAAAGCCCAAAAAGGAAATAGGGAAAATGGAAATAAATTCTGACTGTTTACTTAAAAGTTCTTTCGTATCAATCCATGAGGATCTCAATCATGACTTAGGAAGTAGAGATATAACTTCCCTGCCACAAATATACTCATCAATTTTTTGTTGTAGTTGTAAAATCTTTTGTTATGGATACTTTTAAATTGATTGTGTTGCATGTGATGCTGCTAGAACTGAGTGGCATCATCAAGCTAAGATTGTTAACTGTGAAGTGCTATGGGGCCGGATGGCCAATTGGACCCTGGTTTTGACAGAAAACAAAGTTTTTTTTTTAGGGAAAAACAAAAAGTTTATTCTTATGTGTGTATGTCTTCATGCTTTTTAATTTGTTTGATTTTGTTCCCTTAGAAAAATTGTTCCATATTTATTTAAACATGTCATAGTTAGTATCTACAGGCTGGTTAGTTGAGTTGGGATACTTCATAGCTTCTATCTTGCTATATTCTCAATTCTCTTTAGTTTCTTTTTTAGAAAGTATATGTGGTTTTTCTTTCCAAACTCAGGTACTATGATGATGCTGCTTGTGTGCTAAGGAAGATGTTTATAGATGCGAAAGCTCCTCATCTTTCTTCAGCAATTCCACCAATTTTACCATGGAAAATTAATGAACCTGTCCAGCCTACTGAGGGACTAACTCGCCAGGGAAGTGGGCTTGGCACATTTGGGCAATCTGAGGAGCTACGTTGCGTGATTGCTGTTATGCGCCAGTATGTTGTAGTATTTCCCTTGCTATACTTGGTCTAGTAGAATCTTTCTTCACCTTCTGCGTGCTGTTTTCTATTGGCAGTGGTGATAGAACCCCCAAGCAGAAGGTGAAGTTGAAAGTTACAGAGGAAAAGCTTCTAAACTTGATGTTAAAGTACAATGGGAGGCGGCCTAGAGCTGAGGTGATTATTTTAATTTATATCTTTTTTTGATTAAAATTAAAAATACTGATTTTGATTCATTGTTCCATTAATATTCTTATTAAAAGTTTAACCACTTCTGAATTGGTACAGTTGTTGGTTCTCTTTTTGTAGACAAAACTTAAAAGTGCTGTCCAGTTGCAAGATCTGTTAGATGCCACAAGAATGCTTGTTCCCCGTTCAAGGTTTCATTGCATACTTACTAATTTACCTATTCAATTGCTTAAATATGGTTATTCCATGCAAGTAATATGCAATTTTACCTTCAACCATCCCATTCCCAGAGGAAGAAATTTCTAGACATGACCTTTTGTAATGTATGGTTAGTGATGTCAGTTAATCAAGCCGAGTAGAGTTTTTAAGTTGTTTAGGCTTGGGTTTGCTTATACTGGAACTGAGTCTGAACCCATTTCATATTTAATATTCTTTTCAAATGAGTTCTCATTTATTGGTTCATTAGCTTTCAAAGGGGCTTGAGCTTGTTCGTGAGTTGATGGATAGAGATTTTTTTTTTTTTTTTAATGGTTGTAACTTGAGAGACGTGTTTCTAATCTTATTAAAGCATGTGACTAATAACTAGCGTAATCAAATTTTGAAAATCAATCCCACGTTCATTTATGTCTCATAGGTAAAATTTTCTTTGCCAATTTTTTTTTTTTTTGATGATAAGTTACTTGCAGAAAGCATTTTAACTGCACTCAATTTAAGGAACCATCAACATAAATGACTTTGAATATCTATTAGTGAATTCTCGTGGAAGGCAATATCCTATGTAATGATCAACTTGCTTATGATTGTTTACATTATGTAGGCCAGGTCGTGAAAGTGATAGTGAGGCAGAAGACATAGAGCATGCTGAAAAGCTTCGTCAAGTCAAAGCAGTCCTTGAAGAGGTTAGTTTCTCCTGAAACTATATGCTTGCTCAATGAACCTTTCTTAATTTCTGCTAAGATAATGGGAGTTGAAATTTATGTTAATAGGTTTGGCTTTCTGTATGGGCTATTATTACTTTGGGTTTCTACAATAGGACATAGATTCATACTTGGAGCTTAGTATTGATGCCAAAAACTAATGCCAATAGTGCCAGAGCAGCAATAACTGCATTGACTGGGTAGTTGTGGTGCCTGAGTGAATTCATCATCTTTTACATGGATTTAATTTCAGATAATCCTTTTCATCATGTTTTACATGAATTTCATTCCAGATAATCCTTATTTATTGTCATGAATTCATGTTATCTTGTCTCAGACATCTATTCTGCTCTGTCACTTGGTAAATGTTTTGTATGCAGGGAGGACATTTTTCTGGTATTTACAGGAAAGTCCAACTAAAGCCACTAAAGTGGGTTAAAGTTACAAAAAGTAACGGTGAAGGTGAGGAGGAGCGGCCTGTTGAAGCTCTGATGGTTCTTAAATATGGGGGTGTTCTTACACATGCTGGAAGAAAGCAGGTTTTAATTACTAATGTCTAATGGATAAATTTCTCAAACATAATTTGTTTTTGCATTATAATTATAATATCATGCTATTGCTGTGAGAAGCATATTATGCAAAATTATTGCATGATAGCTGTATTCAATTCTCAATTTTATTATATTTTTTTTTTTCTTTTTTTCAGTTTTCCCCTTTTTTTATTCTCTCAGTTCTTTGCAGGCAGAAGAATTGGGTAGATACTTCCGAAATAATATGTATCCAGGTCATTATTATGGTTCCTTCTGTTATCTATAAAGTCTTATCTATTTATTGATATGTCTTAAGTTGATTTGCTTAGTTGCTTCCAATATTTAGCAATAAATTGAAACAAAAAAAAAATTAGCATGTTTATTCTTTTTCAGTTGTTCACGCTGCTTTCTTGAACTTTTTAGGCATAATTCCGTGCACATTTGGAGAATAAACTGCTTTATTATGTGTAATTTTTTGTGTTTTCAGTTGGAATATTTTCGATTGATAACTGGTGAAGAGGTCTTTTTAACTACTTCCTTTGCCAAATTTCTGTGTGGCCTGTTGTGTATAAAGGGCAGTTTGGAATCCTTTTTTTAAGTAAATTCTCAAAAGTGAGAGGCCTGTATCTGGCTGATTTAGTGCACTTGATGTTATACTATCTAGCCCATGTCACCTTGATCCACTGGTCAGTTCCTTTACTTTCTGATAAATATAATTTGATCAAGACAATGAAGCTCAATGAGATTGACTTGTGGTGAATTTGACCTTTGATGTCTAAGCAATTGTTGCTGCATTGTATGCTACCTTACCATGGACCAGAGGGTCCTGTTGCAACTTGTCCAATTCACTTAACATAAATTATTTTGATAATGATCCTTGGCCTGAATGAATTCACATTGTTTGCATTTAGAAGGCATTTGTTGTTGACGATATAACCGTGACAAGGTTTGCCTGGCTCATGCAAATAACATGAAACATTCTTAGTTCTTATTGTGTTTATTTCTATTTGTTTTTCTCATTACTAAAATCCTGGTCAAATATCTTTGCAGCATTTTTTTCTATCAAACTCTTATTCCAAGCAGTCTTCACGGACTAAATGTGGTCTTTTACTTCATCCACCATACAATAAGTTTCCCCCAGTGTTATTAATGCATTTCTTGACAATGCATATTTGTTTGCAGGTGAAGGCACTGGCTTGCTACGCCTCCACAGTACATATCGCCATGATCTTAAAATTTATAGCTCCGATGAGGGCCGTGTGCAGGTATAGTCTTAGTAATGTAGAAAAGACAATAGATGATTTGATTTTTGATGCTTTCATGCAAGAGGATTGAATTTCCAAATATTTATCATCACTGCCCTTGTCTTTGGCATCAATTAAATTTCACATTAGACAGAATAAATTTGTTGCAGATGTCTGCAGCTGCATTTGCTAAAGGCCTCCTTGATCTTGAAGGGCAGTTGACCCCAATTCTGGTCTGTAGCGTTTCATTGAATGAATTTTTACTACTTTTTGACATTGAATTATGACTGACTTGCCAAACATTTTCAAGGTTTCCCTTGTTAGCAAGGACTCCTCCATGTTGGATGGACTTGACAATGCCAGCATAGAGATGGAAGAAGCCAAGGTTTTTCTTGCTCCTTAACCTGATTCATACATTGTATTCTTATATATCATATGTCAGGAAATTAAAGTTCTTGGTTTGATCGTTGGTATTATCTGCTCTGTCCGTTTTCTTTTTAGGTTAAATATATGTCTAGTGATTGACTGATATTGTCTCCATACAGAATTTTTTTAATGTTTTTGCCTCTTTTATATATGGCTTTGTTTATTCTCCGCATGGTTTTTGTTTGTATTTGTTGGACAACTGGTCTACTACAAAAAAGTTTCACTCTTCTAGTTTCTTCAATGAATTTTTTGTTAGCTTATTACCATGTAAAAACAAAAAATAAAAGAAAAGAAGAAAAAAAAAAAAAGAGAAAGCGAAAAAAGATGACTGAGATTGTGATCCCTAAAAGTTTGCAATTTAAAGTTGGTTCATGCACATTGTCTCTCTCTTCTTCTTCTTCTTCTTCTTTTTTAAAAAAAATTTGGTCTATAGGATGGCTTTTGATGCATATACCTTGACTTAATGCCACAACTTTAGCACTTCTGAAGGGTCAGAATAGTGAGAAAACTAAGAATGAATATTGTTTTTTCCTCAAATATGGGTCTCTATGATCCATAGTTTTCCTTTCTGGAAAATTTAACCTAATATTATGTGATTTGCTATCTATTGGATAAATGTTATTATTGGGGAATCTGCAATTATATTGTTCTTTCATGACAATTGACCAAGAAATAATTGGTCACGGCCAAATCATCTTCCAAGTTAAAAGGGACGGGTCTTTAAAAGTTTGGTATTCTAGGGGGAAAGAAAACAGAAATTTGAGTACATTATGTGTGGATACATGGTTATACTACGGAAGAGTCGGAGGAATGCTTTATGGGTCCCATGATGCCAAACAAATCTATGTTATCTCTGGATTTTATATGTGTCTGTATTCATGCATACGTTTTATACAAACAAATACTACCCTCATTATACCCGAGTGGGATAAGGGATTATAGGTGAAAATGTATCACTTTGTAGTTAAACTAGGAAGACAGGTAGTATTTGCTTTCAGGTGATATGAAGTGGAAATTACAAAGTGTTTCCTTTTATGCATCATCAAAGATTTTGAATGTTGTTCCGCTTATAGATTTGTTTTTGACCTTTTTAATGGTTCTCGCTCTTTTAATTTTAAATTCTTTGCAGGCCAGGTTGAATGGGATTATAACTTCTGGCTCAAAGACAATACATAGCAATGGATCATCAGATTGTCCTTGGATGGTTGATGGAGTGGGACTGCCTCCGAATGCTTCTGAACTTCTTCCCAAATTGGTAATTACATTTTTTTGGGTGGAACATTAGATTCCTGATTGCTAACTTGTTCTTTTCTCAAAAATTCAAACCACTGCCTTTGGCTCTCATATTTTAGCGGAGTTGCCTCAGTTGGAATATATAATAGGGAAAAAGCATAATTTTCTATTATTGTTTGCTTGAGGGATGGTTGCAAGTAATTTGCATATGGTATCAAACTGGCATCATGTTTCTTTCATTCTTCAACTTGGTATATTTCTCCAAACATTTTTCCTCTTTACTTTTGCTTCTCCCATAAATAGGTAAAATTAACCAAGAAGGTAACTGAACAAGTAAGGCTACTTGCCAAGGATGAAGATGAGAGTCTTACTGAGGCCAGCCCCTATGACATAATTCCTCCATATGATCAAGCAAAGGCCCTTGGTAAGACCAATATTGATGTTGATCGTATAGCTGCCGGATTACCCTGCGGTAGTGAGGGATTCCTTTTGATGTATGCTCGCTGGAGAAAACTTGAAAGAGACTTGTATAATGAACGAAAAGAGTAAGTTCTTATCATTTATGCTATGGTCATGTTTGTAGTAGGACTATTCATTATATGTTTTATACTGGTTACCTCTGCTATATTTCCTTTCCTTAATGTGGCCTTAATAATGTCATTTGGCTTACAGCCAATCCAAAGTTGTCACTGTACTGGTATTGGTTGGTGTAGTAGCCCTAGCTTTACAGGGTAGCCATTTCTGCGGCTGGGCTGTGGATTGAGCTACTGGCCCTTTCCTCAACTTTTTCTAATTACCAAAAGGAAAAAAGTTAAACTCATTATATAATTTTGGGATTTCATTATTGTCTTTCTCTTTCTTGAAATATAAATGATTATGGAAATCAACAATTTAAATGTTGGATATGTTAGTCTTCTACTGGTAAATGGACTATCTTTTGGATTTATGTGCAGACGATTTGACATAACTCAAATTCCAGACGTTTATGACTCATGCAAGTAAGTTATCCCTTTTCAGTCATATCAAACATAACTTGCTAGAAACTAGTCTATTTGTACATGATTCCTTTTTTTATTTAAAAAAGTCTACCAGTTGACTGTAAATGTGTTCTGTTATGTAAAAAGTTCATAGATGAATTGAAACCTTATCTTCCAATTCTTATCAAGTGTTCCAGTTGTGTTGCCTTAACAGGTTATTGTTTAGTTCATTGAATATTCTTTTACTTCAGAAGGAACATGATATTGAATATTTCACGTAAATGTTCTTTTACTTCCAAAGGAATATGATATTGAATATTTCAACAATATTGAATTTAAATTAGGGGTCAGCAATTCAAAAATGATTTTCTGAGCTAGTGAGTGGTATGGGGATGCTATATGCATACATATGCAGAAGCATATGCTGATGCTTGAATTCTTGTAAGTTGTATATAAATTTTGTGTTGTGGTTAATGTGGAAAAAGAGGGTATAATAAATTCACTTGCATAGGATCATATTTTGTGTTTTTTTCTGTAAATAACCCGACTATTGGGCCAATTTCTAATCACATTCTTCAAAACTTGTTCTTATTTATGTCCAAAAAGAACCATTTTGGATGAAGATACCCTTGGACCATAGCAGACATTGTTTTTATATTGATTTCTTTCAACAAATTGTTGAGAGTTTTTAAAAAGCTTAGGCAAAATTTCAACTAGTACACTGATATCTCAACAAAACTTGTTGAGGGAGTTGGAATAAATTTTGTCGAAAGAAATCAGCTTTAGATAGTTTATGTAAATTTCAACTCTTATATTAATATTTCTTGACAAAATTTATCAAGAGAGTTGGAATTTTGCCTAAACTATCTCGAAAAATTTTGTTGAGAGATATCAGCAAATGAACTGATTTCTCTCAACAAAATTTGTCAAGTAATGAAAATAGGAGGGAAGAAAGGTGCAAGGGTCACTTTGTCCAAATACATTCTTTTGGAACATATATAAGACTACTTTTTCAACTTGGACATAATTAAAAATGGCCCCAAAAATAGAGCTATTTACAGGAAAAAACCAATATATTTAGTAATTCATCCTTTTTTTTTTCACTCACATGTGTTGTATAATAATCTATAATGAATTAAAGATGGAGCTCAATTTGGTTTGATGAACAGGATTTATTATGTTTTACAGCTTGCCATTTGTGGAAAAATTGCCCTTGGTCTATATAATTATTGCCTAGGCTATCCCTGACACTTATTCCTTGCGTTTTAATGCATTTGACAGATATGATCTCTTGCACAATTCTCACCTTAACCTAGAAGGGTTGGATGAGCTCTTCAAAGTAGCTCAGGTACAAACAGAATGATGTCTTTCTACAAATGAATATGAACAGGAAAAATATTGCTCCTATCTTTATTGTATAATCAGTTCTCTATTTTATTGCAATGTTATTACGCAATACTGCCATTGACCATATTATATGGCAAGACATGTAAGAAGGATCCCCAACCTTACAGGATGTTTGCTTGCTAGTCCTTTTATTGCTGTGCCTTGCAGCTGTTGAAAATAAAATTGTCCCTTATTTTGAATGATAGCCCTGGAGTTCAAAAGTAAAAGTTTTGAAGTATCTAACCACCTTTCCTAGGTTACTCATCTTTCATTGGGAAATTGGCTTTATCATCAGACTTTTTCTTAGCACTCTGTACTTTGTTATTGTAGTTACTTGCTGATGGTGTCATCCCAAATGAGTACGGAATTAATCCAAAGCAGAAGCTGAAGATTGGTTCAAAGGTGAATTTTTACTGTGGCACCCCACTCTTCTTACCCTTTGAATATGGAGCTCAGAAATATGTTAGCTTTCTTTAGTTACCTCTGGAATTTCTCACTCAATAGAAAGGCTCTTAATAATATTGGTATACCATGTGACTGCTGAACTTTCCCAACAAGGGATTCCTTAGTATCATTTCCTATGTATGTAAGAGCATAAATCCACAAAAGCTGCATGTGATTAATGTTTCTGGTACGAAACCAATCATGGATACAACTCTTTAACTAGATCACATTTGTATAGCAAATATATGTGCAAAGTTACAATTCAGATGAGTTTTCTGTAGAATTCCCAGTTATGAGACTTACATCTTCTACAAAAATACTTTAAGAAATCTTTATCCTTGGGCTACAGTGACCATACTATCTCAGTCCTAGATTGCTAAACAGTTTTATGATCTTTTGTTGGGAAAAAAGATTGCCAATGTGTCCCCATCATGTGATCTGTTTTTTTGGTGCATTGGTTCATCAATACATCAGAATATTTACAAGTACACAAAATACCAGAATATCTGTGAACCAGTCAGCAACATGGGAGACTAAATCAAACCTAGACACAGAAACTAACACAGGCATTGAGATCTTTTAAAGAATTGGAACTCCTAGCTATTTATAGATCTCCTTTTACTTTGCATGGCTTTAATTTCATCCGGCAACACTTATTATTAAATTGTCATAACTTTTAATCATGTATGTTGATTCTGCCTCTATACATAAATTTGTAGAGCCAATCGAATTTTGGTATAATAAAATCGAAGATTATCACTTGATGTTGTTGTTTCATTTCAGATTGCCCGCCAACTGTTGGGAAAAATTTTGATTGATCTGAGAAATACTCGTGAAGAAGCCATTAGTGTTGCTGAATTAAAGAGTAATCCAATCCAAGTTTCCACATCCACTATGACTGAAATGGAAGAAATTGATTATCAGGCAAAGCTTTTCATCAAGACTGATGACATGAGAAGATCTAACACTCCTAGTGAGATGTCAATGGATCAGGACGATGATGATGACAAGGAGCCCCAATACCGATTGGATCCAAAGCTAATATCTGAACCTTGGAGTTATATTTCATTCAATCGTATGTAGTTTGCCATCTTACAGTTTCCTTTTTTGTCAGGTATGCAAATGTCAAGACACCTGAACGCCATGTCCGGACACGCCTTTACTTTACATCCGTGAGTGTAACACATATATATCTATATAGCCTCTTCACTAAATTAGTTTTCAATCTCTCTCTCTCTCTCTCTCTAATGTGTTAATTTATAAAAGATGAACAAGTAACACTGGAAACTCTTTGAAGCCATATATCGGTGATGTACAAATGATCCAAACTGTTGTAATGTATTCTTGGATGAATTTTTCCTACCAGAGGGGCCGCAAAATTTTAACTGTAAATGCACTGTTTGATGGCCTTTTCACATGTTATTATTTAGCTTTAAATTTATGAAATTTACAAATATTTAGTTGTCTTTTGGGACTTTATATCTTTTAACTGAAAAAAAAGAAAAGAAAAAAGAAAAACCCACTCAAACATCAATCCTTCTCTAGAAGTTTAAATGTTTTATCAGAATTATGTACTTCTAGAATCTCATCTGCCAACACTAAAGCATCACAGCAATGAAGGCATGAATAGATAGGGAGGTGTTTCGCTGTTGACTAGCTCCAATTTTATTTGCCAGCCTTTTTATTTTTTTTTGGCACTTCCAGGAAAAGGAAAAATAAAAGGCTTTCTTTTTCCCATTTACATGAACTACGAACAATTGTTGTCCTTAATAAGTTGATGATATTCTCGTCTTTGATTTTCTCATGCAATTTATGGTTTACCTTTGCCCATTAGTCTTGCATGCTCAAAATATCTATTTGAACTTTTGGGTGTATAAGATCAGCTATTTCATCCTTGAAATAAAATCATGTAGTAATTCATGTGAATTTTACTCGGCTTGTACTTGAATGACAGGAATCACATATCCATTCCCTCATGAATGTCCTTCGGTACTGTAACCTGGATGAATCTCTTCGAGGAGAGGATAGCCTTGTTTGCCGTAGTGCTTTAGAGCGCTTGTGTAAAACTAAAGAGCTTGACTACATGAGTTATATTGTGCTGAGGATGTTTGAAAACACAGCGGTAAGGATCTGTTTTTATTTTGTGATCCATGCTAGGTAGTTAAAGTTTGCCACTTGTTGCCCTTTTAGATAGCAAATGCTAAGGGTTAGATGTATCTGATTTCTGAATCATCTATCCCTGGATCTTGCTTTGGCTAGCCCAGCAGTGTATATTACCTGTTAATTGCCTTCAGAATCCTCTTTCAATAATGAGACAACTTATTATTATTCAAATATTGCATTAATTGCTTCTTATGATTATCTTCTGTGATACAACGAATTATTTGATATCTAGAGCTGATGCGAGTGTGTTTCCAAAACTGTATTGCAGGTAAACTTAGAAGACCCAAAAAGGTTCCGTGTCGAGTTGACTTTCAGCCGGGGTGCAGATTTGTCCCCTTTGGAGGTAATGCATTTTTAATTGAAGTAGACAGATCTCTCATTGAAAAAATGTGTTGGAAGGAAGTTAATTACAACAATTTCTAACCAATCAGTGGTGGTTTCTTGTACATTTGCTATTAATTTATGTGTTACATTTTTATGTTGGAGTTATGAAAATGAATTTAAGTATGGCATTATTCTTCCAGACTCATCTCTTATAACAAATTTGATGATTCTGATATACGAGTGATTACCTAGTTGGAGTGGTTCTAATATGTTGTCTATGCATAATACACCATCAGATTGTTTAATTTGAGATTACCTTAGGTTATAAATAGTTTTGGTACTGATTGACAGTACACATCTATCAACTGGTTGCTTGAAGTTCTTATTGTGTTTTGTTTTGATTCCTGGGAAGCTGATTGTGTAGATGGATTATTGAAATTCCAAGTTGTTAAGAAATCACTTGCCTGAGTGATTTCACTTTATAATTGTATGAGAAGCTCGACTTTTCTCTTGTTCTTCCTCGCAGACGAATGACGGTGAGGCTGCTTCATTGCATCAAGAACACACGTTGCCGATAATGGGTCCAGAAAGACTGCAAGAAGTGGGATCGTGTCTTACATTAGAGAAAATGGAAAAGATGATGCGCCCGTTTGCCATGCCGGCAGAGGACTTCCCTCCACCATCAACCCCTGCGGGATTCACAGGCTATTTCTCAAAAAGTGCATCGGTGCTTGAACGACTGGTAAATCTTTGGCCTTTCCATAAAAATGCTTGTGCCAACGGGAAGTAGCCAATGCCTACCAATAAGGAGAAAATAAAATCTCTCTTGAATACTAATTCCTTTGTTTCTTATGCAACCTCTTTTAACATCCATCGAGTACCAACAGGTAAAGCATCTGGAGTAAGCTTCGAGCTCCCTCCTGAAAATTTTTGGAAAATATGATTACCTTCAACAGCGAAATTTGTTATTGAAAGTAATCATGTGAGCTGAAACTGTACGTTTACTTGCATTTTTGTTGTTTCTTTTTCTTTATCAACGTCAATAGCCATCCGGATTACTTATTTCCACTGTTGAAGTTGCTGTGCCATGTCACATAACCCTATAGAGGAAGAATTTTTTTAAAAAAAAAAAATTTGTAGGAACATAATTTTATCATTCTTTGCTGCAACAATGCATCAAATCCTGGCTAGGTGTCCCGATCGAATTAATTTTTTTTTTTTTGCCATATCCCGCAATCACCTTTATAGAATCCATAAATCTTAGAGCTCCATAAGATACACCATTTATGAAGATGACTTGGCTAACTCATAAGAACTGAGGTTCTGGTAGAAAATCTACAGCAGTGAACCAAACATTTTTCAGAAACATGGAAAGCTGACAATGGTAGTGAAATTTAATGCAAGCATTTTCACGTGAAGGATTGAAAATTAAGCAAGCTAGAGCGTACAATTTAGGCAGCAACATCGTGTGTTTATTTTTTTGTGAAAAACATTTATAATTTGTAAATCAATTAAAGATGGTGACCACGATTTCTAGCTGAGGCGTGAAGCACAAGTTCCCTAACATTTCCTCCTAATCTTCACTCTTAATTATTCTCAATTACCCAACATCCCCGCCATCCTTTCATGCTTCATTTGCCCATCACATCCCGCAAGTCACTTGAGGCCTCCCACTAACTAAACATTATCGAGTTATGGCGGAACATTTCATTTATAAAAGGGTATCGATAATTTTATAGAAATTTTTTTTTAAAAAAAAAAATAACAGTATTAAAATTTTTTAATAAAATTATGTCATATATTTAATTTTTTTTTTGTTTACTATGTATAAAATAAATTTTCAACCCCATCATTTTGAGCTTATCTTTGACATGTAAAGAGAGAAGCAAGGTTCATAGTTGAATTTTCGATAATTTTTTCCATTTTGAGGTAAAAAAAATTAATTAGATAATCATGTATTATTGGACATTATTATTTTCAATTCTTGGTTATAATTATTATGAAATAAAAGTATTATTTATTAAATTTATATTAATAATTAATTAATAACATCAATTGTCCAATACAAGCAAGTATTTGTTTATTGTTTTAAACTTTAAATAAATATAAAATAATCACAAATACGTGTAAAATTAAATTAATAATAAACATCACTCTCAATAAAAACATAAGAATTAATTTATATTAATTTGAAAAGTCAATAAGAAGATGGAGGAAGAAAGACAAAATAAATAAATAAATTACATACTTAAAAAATTGACTCCCATGACTTTTTATGTTTGTTGTCTTTGATTGGAGTTCAAAGAGGACTAGTCTTATCATTTTTCTTCTTCTTCCACTTGTACTCTTCTTCTTTTATATTATTTTTAATTGCAATCCATTTCAATCTTTTATTTTCAAAAGATTGGGGCAAAATAGTTTTTGTATAACCAATTTTAAATCAAATTTTCTTGAACAAAAATATTTTTTTATTTATTTATTTTAATCAAATAAAAAAAATTATCAAAACAATAACTCGCATAAAATAAAATCAATCATACAATTTTATTTTGAGTTTCATAATAAGTATCGATGTTAAAGATAATATGATATATATAAACTTATACTACACTTCAATTTAATGTTAGCATGTTAATTAATTATTGTTATATGATATAATTCAAAGTTAATCATTTTAATAATTCTTAAATTTAAATAATTAATATATTCATTATAATAATAATAATCTTAACTATGAAGTAAGTTTAGATTCAATATCATTGTATCAAAAATAAGGAATTTTTTTTTTTGTTTATTTTAACAACATAACTTTCATTTGTTCTAAATAAAGATTATCGCATTTATAACATTAATAATAAAATTATAAACTAAAATATTTATGAAATCTATTAAAAAAAGAATTCATTTTAAACATAATAAAATACCGAACAAAATTACCTAATCATCTACCCTTGTTATGTCTCATTTATTTTGTCAATGCATATATATATATATATATTAAATAAAATTCAAAAATTATGCTGAATTAAATTCTATTTCAGTCATATTAATTTATGTATTTTTTAAATTTAAAGTTCTGTTTGGTCAATTTAAGATTACGATTAAATTTATCTTGTTGAAAAGTGCTTACTAGAATTAAAATTTTTAATAAATTTATTTTTTTAATAATAAAAAATTAAATAAAAAATTTTAAAAATTATTTATTAACAATTAATATCAAAATAACATACAAGATCAATCAATCACAGGGATAATAACAGAGGTCTTAATATTTTATAGTAATAACAGAAATGAACATATTTTAATCCATTGTAATGAATAAGTCCCCAATGTTAGCTTCAAATACAGGGACCTATCTACTACAAATGATCAAATTATAGGAACCTATCCGTTAATAAACCCTTTAGGGAGAATCAAACAGTTGTAGCAGGAACCCCTATTGCTGCTGTTATAAACTTCTAATCTGCACGTAAACTACATTTCCAAGGAAGAGGAATATGATAGAAGCAGCTTCGCAGAACAAGTGTACCTGCCAAGTACATATTCTACATTAAGCTGTTTATCCCCACCAAGAGACGTTCAAAAAGGCTGACACATTTAGATTCTGGAGAGAGAATAAGAAGAACAAGAAGAGGACCACCACCCACCGACTTCTTTCTTTCTCTAGAGTGTGAGAGAGAGAGAGAGAGAGAGAGAGAGAGAGAGAGAAGAAAGAGATAATTCTGATTTCTGGGAGGTGGAAGACAGAGTCCTCTGGTTTCATCTCTTCGTTTTTTTTCTTTTTATGTTCGTTTTATGTACTCGGTTTTATAGAGATTAAATTAAGTTGAAGAAGGAAGAAGAAGAAACTGCGTTGATTGATTGAGAGAGATGGAAAACAGGACTGAAACTATGGAGGCTGTGTTGAAGGAAGCTGTGGATTTGGTACTACTAGAACAGAGCAACCCATCCTTTTTAAAAAAAAAAAAAATTGATACTGTTTTTTTGAAGTGTTTTCTGTTCCGGTGTTGGTGTTTGTAAGATGTTTTGTTTTCTGGATATTTGTGATAAATTTTAGCTTTTGGTTGCAGGAAAATGTTCCGATGGATGAGGTTTTCGAGACTTTGAGGTGTAACAAAGATGGTCTTACAACAGAGGCTGCTGAGCAGAGGCTTACCATATTTGGCTACAACAAGCTTGAGGAGAAACAGGTAGTATTGTTACCTGATCATTTTTGTTTTCCATAGTTAAACAGAAGAAGTTTTGAAAACATTTCTGGTATCAAGAGTTCTCTTTTTATGATAAAAAAAGAAACCAATTTATGTTTATTTGAAAGTTTTAACTGATTTATTTATTTATTTATTTTTGTAATTACCCGAAATTTTAAGTTTGAATTCTCATAGTGATTGTAATATGTTTCATTTTTGCAGGAGAGCAAATTTTTTAAGTTTTTGGGGTTTATGTGGAACCCTCTCTCGTGGGTCATGGAAGCTGCAGCTATCATGGCTATTGCGCTTGCCAATGGAGGAGTAAGCGACGAGTTCTTTTATTTTCTTTATCTGAGGAAATTTTAGAAGAATGTAAAGGAAAATGGAACTTTTAATTATATATCCCATAAATTTGCTTGTATGAGGTTTCTGTTTTTGGAGCACTCTTTTGTCTGATTCTGCTCAATGATTGTTTTCTGTTTGGTATATCAAGTCTCACATAAAATGATAATTTTTTTTGCATGTCTGACTACTATATCACTGTTGGTAATTTCATCCTTGCAGGGCAAACCGCCTGACTGGCAAGATTTTGTCGGGATCATAACGCTTCTTCTTGTCAATTCAACAATAAGTTTCATAGAGGAGAACAACGCGGGTAATGCTGCAGAGGCTCTCATGGCTCGTCTTGCTCCGAAAGCTAAGGTACTAAATATACAGTTGGATATGAACTAATGATCTTTGATTAAAGTGTTTCCTTGAGTTTCAAACCCTTCGACTAAAATTTCTGTACTTTGATGTAAATTTGAGTTTTTAGCATGATATTACAGTTGAATTCATGCATATTTAGCTGAAGTTCATATTATGCTGATTGAAATTATTTCAGGTCCTTCGAGATAGGAAGTGGATTGAAGAAGATGCAGCTATTCTTGTTCCTGGTGATATCATCAGTGTTAAGCTTGGTGACATTATTCCAGCTGATTCTCGTCTCCTAGAAGGTGATCCATTGAAAATTGATCAGGTGCTTTTGCAATCTTTGTCCTTTTTTTGGCTGATTTTCAGTTGAGTTAGTTAAGTTGAGCTGTTTTATTCAAGTTAATTCAATTTGTATGTCTCAGTCTGCTCTTACCGGCGAGTCTCTTCCTGTTACAAAAGGTCCCGGAGACAGTGTTTACTCAGGTTCTACGTGCAAACAGGGGGAGATCGAAACTGTGGTTATTGCAACTGGTGTTCATACGTTCTTTGGCAAAGCTGCACACCTTGTGGACACCACAAATCAAGTGGGGCACTTTCAAAAGGTAAGAAAATGCAAATGCATATTTCAAACAAAGCTAAATGAGGGTATAGGGAGACAGAAAAGAAAAGAGAAAGAAAATGTTTTCTTTTCTCCTTCATATTAATAGTTGATTGCTATTTTTATAACCCATAGACTCTCGTATGATTTTCCTTGTATGTTTCGAGTTTGTTTTAATTTTTAGTTCATATTAGTATAGAATGATTTTTTTTTTTGGTTTTGGCTTGATTAACAGGTCTTGACTGCTATTGGAAATTTCTGTATATGTTCGATTGCACTGGGGATGATAATAGAGATCATCGTCATGTACCCAATTCAAGACAGGAAATACCGCCCAGGAATTGATAATTTACTGGTGCTTCTTATTGGAGGAATTCCCATTGCCATGCCTACGGTTTTATCAGTGACAATGGCAATTGGTTCCCATCGGTTGGCTCAACAGGTTAGTTTTAGCTGTTATAGCAATTCTTTTGCCACTCAAGTGTTCATCAGCTGATGGTTGCCAATATCTATGGACTGTCTCCTGCAGGGAGCTATTACAAAGAGAATGACGGCAATAGAAGAAATGGCTGGCATGGATGTACTTTGCAGTGACAAAACTGGAACTTTAACTTTGAACAAACTATCAGTGGACAAGAATCTAATTGAGGTTGGTCGAAGTTTTGCTGCAGTTTGTGTTTGTGGCTTCATTACTGATTTCTGAATTCTAATGCCTGTTTCAACATTTGTCCCGGATTATTTCCTTAGATCTTTGCTATAGGAGTAGACACCGAGACTGTCGTTCTGATGGCAGCTCGAGCCTCCCGAGTGGAAAACCAGGACGCAATAGATGCTGCTATTGTAGGAATGTTGGCTGACCCCAAGGAGGTATATTTATTAATATTCTGACTTCTTTGTTTTTTGTAATATGGGTTACACTAGTTAAGTTCAATTGTTGTTGCGGACAGTAACACCATTTTTGTTAACCATTTGGCATTCTTTTCTCTACTTATCACATTTGTTTGACTTTGATTTCTCTGATTTTGACAACAAGAAAGGCGCGGGCTAATATTCAGGAAGTTCACTTCCTTCCGTTCAACCCTACAGATAAGCGAACAGCTCTGACATATACTGACAGTGAAGGTAAAATGCACCGGGTCAGCAAAGGTGCTCCAGAGCAGGTATGACCATTAGCAATGAATTCTGTGTTCGATGGTTCCTGAATGCCATTTAATGTAATTTATGCTTCCAATGTGATTTCAGATTTTAAATCTTGCACACAACAAATCAGAGATAGAACGCAGAGTTCATTCCGTGATTGGTAAGTTTGCAGAGCAAGGATTACGATCTCTTGCAGTGGCATGCCAGGTATACATGAATTACCTATGTTATTGTTCTAGGCCTTATCAAGTGACTTCAGCTGTACATCACTTTTATTATAATTTGTCTTAGTAAAGCCTCTTAATCTGTTCTCAGGAAGTTCCTGATGGAAGGAAGGAGAGCCCAGGAGGCCCATGGCAATTTATTGGACTCATGCCTCTGTTTGATCCCCCAAGACATGACAGTGCGGAGACAATTCGAAGGGCATTGAATCTTGGGGTGAATGTAAAAATGATCACAGGTGCTTCTCCTATTTATTGCATTGCATCTTCCTACTGTGTAGTCTGGTATGCAAACAGTGTTGAGGTACCTTTTGTGTCAGAATAATATTGAGTGCTCCTAGTTTTGCTTAATCTTCTGGCTGTAAATATGTATGGATGAGAATTTTCTTTTGGAATAAATATTCCATTGGCATTTCCATATTCTAGGATGTTTAGTTCGTCTGTTTCTTCATCATTATGATTGATATTCCATCTCTTTTCATTTTTCCCTCTTTGTTAGGTGATCAACTTGCAATAGCAAAGGAAACGGGACGTCGTCTTGGAATGGGAACCAACATGTACCCTTCATCAGCCTTATTAGGACAGAACAAGGACGAGTCAATAGTTGCTTTACCGGTTGATGAGCTGATTGAGAAAGCTGATGGGTTTGCTGGTGTTTTCCCTGGTAGGAAGCTTGATCACTTAATTTTATGCTTAGTCAGCAAGATACTGCTGGATTACCAAGCAAGTGGGCAATGTCTTTTATTGCAGTTGATGCATGCATAACCAGATACTATGATTATTATTATTTCTTATTTTGTTTTATTTTTTTAATCTTTGACTCTAAGCATATTCTTCTGCTTTCCTTGGTTATATGACTGCCTTATATTCTTTACAGAACACAAATATGAGATTGTGAAACGTTTGCAAGCTAGGAAACATATATGTGGTATGACTGGTGATGGAGTCAATGATGCTCCCGCTCTTAAGAAAGCAGACATTGGCATAGCTGTTGCTGATGCAACTGATGCAGCTCGCAGTGCCTCCGACATTGTCCTGACAGAACCTGGCCTTAGTGTTATCATTAGTGCTGTTCTAACTAGTAGGGCAATATTCCAGAGGATGAAAAATTACACGGTGAGTATTGATTTTGGTCGTCAGAAAGAGTTGTTCTATTGTTCGCAATGCTAAGGACAGGCTTTGTGCGAGGCTGTCCTGTCTAATCCAGGATTTCTAGCTATTTTTCCCATTTTTTGATGCTTAATCGATTTCTTTTGTGTCGCAGATATATGCAGTTTCCATTACCATCCGTATTGTAGTAAGCAATTCTATCATGACGTATATGAATTATGACTGCTGTTCTTCTCATGATATCTTTATATCTGAACTTGCGTACTAAGCATTCTTCTCCGTGACAGCTAGGTTTCATGCTACTGGCTCTCATTTGGAAGTTCGACTTCCCGCCCTTCATGGTGCTGATTATTGCTATTCTTAATGATGGTTTGTATATCTCTTTTTGGTTCACTGTATAGTCTTCATCACTGTCTAATGCGTCAATGAAATGTGAAATTTGCTTCTCTACTCTTTCCTGTCGAAATTATTTACTATTTTCTTGAGTGCTCTAGTGGGCTACTCTTCTTGTCAAGTTTTGCATATGATATTTGCATCGTATATGACCTGCTAGGTACCATTATGACAATATCAAAAGATAGAGTCAGACCATCTCCTCAGCCAGACAGCTGGAAGTTGGCTGAGATTTTTACAACTGGAATCATTCTTGGTGGTTACTTAGCAATGATGACTGTGATTTTCTTTTGGGCAGCATACAAGACGGATTTCTTTCCGGTAAGGCAATTTGCCTTTGTGTTTTTGTGTCCATGAATCATGTTTTATCGGGTAGTTAAGCTCAATTTACCGTAACGAGTACAAAAAATTTTGAATTTTTCATCAACGAGAGGCTGTCTGCATAGAATATGTCCCGTATAACTGTTTCAGCACTTCTTCCATCAAACTGAGAAAGTTCAAATTGTTCTCTCATTTTTTCACATATGTTCATCAAACTGACACTCGACATGCAACCTTCAGCGTATTTTTGGGGTTTCAAGCCTTCAGAAGAAGGATCAGGATGACCGGAGAAAGCTCGCATCGGCTATATACCTGCAAGTGAGTACCATCAGTCAGGCTCTAATATTTGTCACACGTGCTAGGAGTTGGTCTTATGTTGAGCGTCCAGGCCTGTTACTTGTTAAAGCTTTCATAGGTGCTCAGCTGGTGAGTGATGCTGATTTCTTCCAGTACGAACATGTCCCTTCTGAATACGTGAGGAATGAGGCATGAATTTTGTTTCTATTTTGTGAGCAGATTGCTACGCTGATTGCTGTCTATGCAAACTGGAGCTTTGCTGCAATTGAAGGAATCGGATGGAGTTGGGCTGGTGTGATTTGGCTCTACAATATCATTTTCTATATCCCACTCGATTTTATAAAGTTCTTCATCCGATATGCTTTGAGTGGGAAGGCTTGGGATCTTGTCATTGAGCAAAGGGTACAAATAAGCTCTACTTCAATAGAATGAATTTGAGGGATGGAGGCGCTTGCTCAATGTTGATACCGAATTTTCTATTTTGCAGATTGCTTTCACGAGGAAAAAGGATTTCGGAAAAGAAGAGCGTGAGCTCAAATGGGCACATGCCCAGAGAACCCTCCATGGATTACAGCCACCAGAAACCAAGATTTTCAATGACCGCAACAGTTTCACAGAACTTAACCAGATGGCCGAAGAGGCAAAAAGAAGAGCTGAGATTGCAAGGTAAACGTATCAAGAAAACAACCTATATTTGTTCTTAGCTGCCAGAAATGTTGATCTTGTTCGAATCTGCTTGGTTTAATCATGTAATTGTAACCGAAGCTTTCAAGGGTTTCAAACTCTAATATGTTCTCTTTATCATGATTCTTGCAGACTCAGAGAACTGACTACATTGAAAGGCCACGTTGAATCAGTGGTTAGGCAGAAAGGTCTGGATATTGACACAATTCAGCAAGCTTACACTGTCTGACAGAGATCATACAAGGCCATGCATGCAACATATGCTGTTACTCGGTTGTTGAGATTGCAGCAGACATATCTGGTATCCTAATGTATAAATCTAGTCCACCTATATGCATACAACATCATCCTAAAACAGTTGTGCTCGCATTTCATGATGTATATTTCTCAATTCGTGGTTTTTTTTTTCCTCAGATCCCTTTTTTTGCCTGACCTATTCTTTCTCATTCCACCCCAATTGAGAGGTGGGTAGGGAAAGAGAAGAGAAGGCTTTTGATTCAATGAACAATTGTATCCTTTTATATCAAGTTGTGGATGTGACTTAATTCAACTGGTAAAATCTTTCGAATCACAAACTTCAATGACATAATGACCTTGAGCGGGATTAGATGTTTACAGACTAACCTGGATACTCAGGTTCTTGAATTCAGAAGCACACTAAATATGGTAGCATCCATTGCCAAGCTGCCCATTTCTTCAAAATTGGAGACACTTGCAACCAAATCAAACCTTGATTCATATGCACAAAAGCATACTAAAACCAGAAGCTAAAAAGCACGCAACAGTTATATAATGCAAAGTAGCATTGTTTCAATGGAAAGGGAGAATTAACATCCAACAAGAAGAACATGAATATTGTTTATTATCATTTTCTGAATTAGAAATACAAACTGAAAGAAAGCAAACCATTATCAGCAGCTAATTTCTGTTCTAAGCAGCTCTGTATTTCACAATTTTCTTCTCAAGTTCCTCCTTTCTGGCACCAACAATCCTATCCACTTCCTTGCCTTTCTTCACCAACACAAATGTAGGCATTGCCTGCACTTTAAATTCCTGTGCAACATCCTACCAAACCATGCCCCATAAAAAAATAACAATTAGTCAACACAATCTTAACTACAAATCATGATTAATTTGGCCAAAAAAAAAAAGGAAGCAAAAAGGAAAACAGAACATACAGATAACTCATCAACATCAATCTTAGCAAACTGAACATCTGTAAACTTAGTAGCCATATCATGTACAGCCGGCTCCATTAACTTGCAGGGTCCACACCAAGACGCCGTAAAATCTATCACCATCTTTACAATATACAAAAAAGTAACAATTTCAGATCTCGAACCACATAACCCAACAAAAATTAACCACAAAGGAGAAATTTTGAAATCAAAACGAGATGGGAATTGATAACACGCATGTTTGCAATACCAGTTGGGATGAATCTTTGCAGGAATTGAAGTGGAGTTGCCATCTGGCTGATGAATGAAACGACATGACGTCAGAAGATTCTGATGGCGATGATCCAGGATCTTCGCCATCTGATCCTCCGCCAAACAAGCTTGATAAGAAAGATCCCATGTTGTTTCTTCACAAATTCCTCTGTTTTTCTTCAGCCGCAGGAGTTGACCAAAACGCTGCAAACAGACCGCAGCTTTTCTTATATCTCTTTGTAGACAATTAATTAGATACGACTTCGGTTCTATCGTTAATTTAAATATAATTATGTTTTGCCCCTAAAGTCTTTCAAAAATTAGATAAATCACTTATACTTTAAAAATCTGATAAATATCCCCCTATTGTTAAAGAATTTGTTAATTAAATGCATAAAATTCCAAATTATTCCTAGAGATAATTATACATATTGTTGACACTCCATGAAAATAGAATTTACCTTCAAATATTTTTAAAATATTTAAAAAATATTCATAAAATTAATAATTTATACTTTACGATGTTGTAACGATTAAGTATTATTATTTTTTTTAAACAAAATATTTTAAATAAATATTTAACTTATTTTAAAATACTCGGTTTAAATTATTTTATTATCAAATTTTATAAAATATAAGTATTCCAAATTATTGAGCACAATCTATAGCAAGAGGTTGGTAAAGTCCACAAATGAAAGAGTGGGAATTTTTGTTTTTGCTCAAAGGATAAGTGAAAGTTGATCAACAAAGAAAGCCAAGTAAACAGAAGTAGAAAAGGAAAGAACACAATACCAAACATAGAAAGTGGGAATATATATCAAGTTGCTAGAGACTTTTGTAAGATTGAGAATAAATATGATTCCATTCAACCCAAATTTCATTATTCTTCAAGTAATTAAATTCTACCACTAGATTACCCTCTTGTTAATTTGGGATAAAAAAAAATAATAACAAAATAAGTGAGAGCTCAATAATTATATCTAGAATTATGAAAGAATACTTGTTGATCAATCAAGTTAATTAAGAATTTAATTGAAGTTTCAATTTTTACATGACCAGAGTGAGAGGCTTGTGTTTTTGCATTTGATTTTTATGAGGACAATTGCGCAATGCTAGCAGCTGTATTAGTTTCTTCAAGTTATCTTGCAGTCAGTTCATGAATCACCTACTTCTGCTTTGGTTATCTTGGATTCTGAATCAAAATATTGCAAGTACCAGGGCTCTTGGGATTGTACTAGTTCTATAGTGGCTTTGTGTTTGTGCATACAAATTTTCGGAAACGTTGCAGGATTTTGTTCTGACAAATTGTTTATCATATTCTTTATTTAATCTTTTTTTTTTAAAAAAAAAAAAAAAAAAAGCCATTGGTGGCTGGATGATGTCGCATTCTCACTCTTGAAGCAGAGCAGCCTAGGGGATGACTTCCTAGCAAACTTTTCACTAAAACACCAAAGTCTGAGTACTTTTACAATGTCTTCATCCCCGAGAGTTTGAAGGGAAGTTCTCTTTATTGAAGAGAAAATGAAGACTGAACCTATCTTAAATGAAGAGAATTCCCTTTGAAGGGAAAAGAAAATCTGTAAATTTGTTTCTTGCAGGGTGATTGATTTGGAAAATTCGGCAAAGTAATGAGTTAAATTTAAAAAAAGGAAGAACTATTTCTTACATAAGCTGCTACTTATTTATCAACGACGTGGGCTTCAACCCTATGCAAATGATTGTTACATATAACAAAGGAGACAACATTTTTTATGAACATACATATTTCTGCTCCAAATTACACAAAGTGCTTTTGGGACTGCTTTTCATAGTTACTTGTTCCTGTGTTCAACAGGGTGCTTCCACCTGTAACTTTGTACCTATACCACTTAGCACACAGTAAAAAGTATCCAAAGTTGAGAATTCCCAACGCAGCAATCGTGTAATAGAAGTAATCAAGCTTCCCTTTGTTAAGATCTTCCGGCAACCAATCTCGATTTCCTGATCCTGCAGTGATATGGTGAACTATGGAAACAAGAAAACCACTTAGGTAACTTGACCCTGCTAACCCAAAAAAGAAAAATGAACCAGCAATGCTTCTCATGTTTTCTGGAAATTGCTTGTAGTAGAATTCAATCTGACCAATCGAATTGAAAGCCTCACACAATCCAGCAAGTGTTAACTGAGGAATCAACCAAAAAGCAGACAGGGATGATATTTCACCTCCTTTTGGTGCGATTCCAAGTGTTGGCCTTGTGAGAGCCAAATTCCTTCTCTTCTGTTCAACCAAAGCAGAAACAAGCATTGTGAGAACTGAAAGAACAATTCCTATGCCCATTCTTTGGAGAAGTGTCATGCCACCTTCTTTGCCAGTAAGTTTTCTGAGAGAAGGAACCACGATCCTATCGTAGATAGGAATCCACAAGGTGAGACTTAGCATTGAGAAGACTGCATAAGATGCGGCTGGAACCTGAAAACTGCTGTTTCCAAGCCTTCTATTGGATTGGAGAGCTTGGAAAATAGCGTAGGTTTGTTGTTGTACCATTGCAACACTGAAAATAATAGCTGATGCCCATACGGGAATAACTCTCAATACACATTTTACTTCTTCCACTTGTTGGATGCTGCAAAGTTTCCATGGATTGGTTGCTGAACCATCGGAGTTAATTTGGTCGTCAGCTGTAATGATTGCAGCCTTGTCGAAGAACCTAATGCCATTCATCAATAGTTTAGAGACTTGTTTAAACAACAAAGATTGATTCTACAGCATGAAATGGATTTTTTTCTCACCCAAATTGATCTGTGTAGGGAAGCTTGGAGTTGATGGAGTTGCTTCGCATGTAATTGAAAAGACAAAGAGCTGGGTGTTCCGGAAGATTCAATTTTCTCTTTTTAGTTGCTGCCACTACTACTTGTGCCATACTTGTTAAAGGACTTCCCTCAGGTTTCACTTTTACAAAAAGTCTTGAACCCAAGAAAAAAAGTGCACATGACAAGAACATTAGGCATGTGGGGATGGCTAATCCCATGGTCCAGCTCACATTTGATTGCACATACACAATTAGAGTTACAGAAATTGTCATGGCAAATGTGAAGGTAAAGTAATACCAATTAAAGAAACTGTGGATTCCTCTTTTGCCTGATTCTGTGGCTGGATTGAACTGATCTGCTCCGAAGGCCAAATTACAAGGCCTGATTCCTCCAGCTCCAATGATTAGGAAGAAAAAACCACTTAGCAGGAAAAAAGTTTGCCAAGCTGTGGGTCCAATGCATTTGCCGGTCTCTGTTGTTGAACATTTTGGAGGATGGAGTTCGTAGACTCCAGCCGTTAGTGTTAGTACTGTCATTCCCTTGAAAGAGAAGGAAAAAAAAAAAAAAAGGAAAAAGTGAGATATAATTATACATTAAGGATGCTTATTACAGTTGTTTGCTTCAAAGTGCTTCTGAAGGAAGTTCTTCCGACAAAAACTTTTCTTACAGAAGTAACTTGAATACAGACTCGGTTAACAATTTCAGAAAGAGATTAGTTATAATACCAAAAGAGAAGAGATGGAAGCGATGGCCAGAGTCTTGTAACGTCCAAAGTAAGTATCAGAAAGAAAGGCGCCAAGCAACGGAGCCACGTTAGAAGTACCACTGAAGAAATTTATAAGGATTGCAGCCGTGACGCTCTTCATGTTGAAAACAGTAGTCAGATACACCATCAGATTTGATAAAGTTCCAATGGTGCCAATCTTCTCAAACGTCTCATTTCCTGCAATATTTCCATGCTTGTATCAGAAAATGACAAGGTTGATTATCTCATTTCTCTATAAAGCTTACCAATGATAAAGGGCATGGCTTTAACTCCTCTGTAATGAGTGGCAGCCTCCTCCTTTGAAGTAATGTTTTCCTTTGTGTTATCCATTCGTGCAAGAAATTTCAAGAGTTTTTCTCTAACTTCTCTGAATTTTGTATGCAGGTCTGGCTTTTGAAACTTTTAACTGGCAGAAGGTAGATATATACTAGAGAAAGGAGACTTTTATGACATAAATCTTTCACATAGAAACCACTAGGCAGTGACAACAAATTTTTCTGGCCCATTTTGAAAGAAATGTAACGGAAGAGAGTTTACAGAGTTGGGCATTCATTGGCTTAACTATCTTCGGGATGCGTGAGCCTATCACAAGGGACACGTTCAGAGTAATTTGTGGTATTATAAGGTGTAAAAGACAAGCAAATGATTGATTTTTCCACGGCACTGAAGTCCCCATTGATGAATCAAAACGTGTAACGACGCATCTTTCTCGTATCTTTTCCTATCATAGAGCAGACATTAAGAAAATCCAATTGGTAATTAGAGGGACCAAATTTGAATGGGGCTAGAGAGGGCAGTCTGCGTCTTCGAACTGTTTGAATAGCAAACACAATTGATTTCTGCCACAAATAGCCGGTGGAAATTTTTGTAGGATTACAATCACAAGATTTTAGAGATGATGGAGAATAAATTACAAACACAAGATTGGATCGAACTGTTTGAATAGCAAATACAATTTATTTCTGCCACAAATAGCCGGTGGAAATTTTTGTAGGATTGCAAACACATGATTTTAGAGATGATGGAGAATGAATTACAAACACAAGATTTGAATTAATAAGTTAAGGTATGTTATAGGTATTGTTATCAAGGAAAGATGCTAACTTTCTAGAATAATATTTTGGTGCAAATTATGATCCATAACAGTGTAAAGTCTAGATCCAATAACTATTAAATAAATATTATTCGTTTTTAGTACACAACCCGTTACGAATTTATTTTTAGATTTTATAACCCAAAACGCGTCTATTTAGTTTGTCGTAAGAGATCATACAGAACATTTACATATAAAAAGACATATCGTAAATCATAATAGAACATCCATACATCGGATTACGAGCTGACTCTGATACCATATGTAACAGCCCATACCCAATAACTACTAAGTAAATATTGTCTATTTTGGACATACAGTCCATCACGGATTTGTTCTTGAACTTTACAAATTAAAACGTGTCTACTTAGTTGAAAAAACTCACGCTATATATCATGTAACCTAGACTTATTCGCTAGCGATACGGGATATGACATTCTCCCCCTTTTGGACCTCACGTCCTCATGAATGGGCCATACAGAACATTCACATATCAGAAGACATATCATAATAGAATATTCACACATTAGGTCATGGACTGGCTCTAATATCATATATAACAGTTCATGCCCAACAACTACTGAGTAGATATTGTTCGCTTTGAGTGCACAATCCGTTATAAATTTGCTCTTGAGTTTTGTAACTCAAAACATATCTACTTAATTAGAAGAACACAAACTATATATCATATAATTCAAACTAACTTACTAGTAATGTGGGATATGACAATCAGTCTTAACTTTTAATATTCAATGGCTTAATTTTATAATGATTCACTATTAAATATAAAATTCTAAAACAACTATATAATATTTCATTTTTTGGTATTTAAATGGAAAACACCAATCAAAAAATTATTTTCATAATTCTACTCTTTAGAAATAAAGGTTACTCTCTTTTTATGTGACAAACTATTAATCACCATTATAACCTACAATATCATTGTAAGCATGATAATTAATACACAAAATATCCAACATATTTCACCCAGATTATATATTTAGTGGCTAGTTCACAGCTCACTTTTGCATATCACTGAAGAACCATCACTCACATATTAAGGGAAATTATTTATAATTTGAAGTGAAGAGAGGAAAAAAAGATATCACAACTACAAAAATATCAATGAGAATTATAAATGTAATTCAAATCGTTAAGAAAAATTCGGTTGATTTTGATTGTTAAAAATTAATTGAACTAGATTAAAAAAAGGTTGAGAAACTAAAGAGTTAGTTGAGTAGGTAATTAAATTAATTGATTTATTTATTTTTTTTGTTAAAAAATAATTAAAATTATTAGTAAAAGTTGTAATTAATTACTATATTACTTTAAATAGCTATTATCTTGTATCAAAGATATAATTAAGTTGAAATGATCAATTCAATAAAAAAAAAAAATTTGAATTCATCCTTATTTTTTTATTTTTAATTTTTAAATTATTTTGATAATTTTTTTTTTTTTGGTTTATTAGTAGTTAAATCTTAATTTTCAACAACTACTTTCAATTTTGAATACTTAATTGAACATATTAATATAATATTCTTTTTCTTTTTCGGTGAGCTAGAAGTTTGTGATAAAAGCAGTGGCCACATACTAGTTTCATAAACATGTGTGCTCCTAGATCAAACCAAATTCTTCTCAGATTCCTCTGTTTTCATGGTCAGTTTGATGGAGCTTCCACCAGTTCCTTTATATCTATACCACTTCGCACAAACCAGAAAATAACCAAAGTTGAGAACTCCTAAGCCAGCAATAAGGTAATAGAAGTAATCCAACTTCCCTTTGTTAAGATCCTGAGATAACCAATCCCCATTTCTGTTTCCAGATCTTGCAGTAATGTGATGTACTATGGTGACAAGAAATCCACTGAGATAATTTGAGCCTGCCATGCCACAATTGTTGAAGGCCCCTGCAATGCTTCTCATATTTTCCGGGAACTGCTTGTAGTAGAATTCTGCTTGTGCAATGGAATGAAAGGCCTCGGATACTCCAGCAAGTATCAGTTGAGGCATCAGCCAGAAGGCAGACATAGAAGATACAGCACCTCCTCGTGGTGCAATGCCTAGTGTTGGCCTTGTTAGAGCGATAGTCCTTCGCTGCTGTTCAACGAAAGCTGAAACCAGTGTAGTAAGAACTGAAAGAATAATGCCGACACCCATTCTTTGAAGAACTGTGATGCCTCCTTCTTTTCCAGTAAATCTTTGGAGAAATGGAACCAAGATTCTGTCATAAATAGGTATCCAAATGGTAAGGCTTAGCATGACAAAGACCATGTAGGACGCTGCCGGGACCTTAAAACCTTTATTGCCAAGGCTTCTATCTGATTGGAAGGCTTGAAAAACTACGTAAGTTTGCTGTTGGATTATTGCAATGTAGTACAGAATAGCCGATGCCCATATGGGAATTATTCTCAATATACATTTTACTTCTTCTACCTGTTGCATGCTGCAAAGTTTCCACGGATTGGCAGAGGATCCATCGGAATTTATTTGGTCTTCACCTGTTATGATTGCAGACTTGTCAAGAAACCTGACGCCAGGATAATTAGTAAAAGCTATACGTTCAGTTGAAATAAAATTTCTGTATTGAACTAAATATTGTAGGATATTGAAATTTTGATTTTTTCACCTAAATTGATCAGTGTATGGAAGCTTGGAGTTCGATGAATTTGCTGGCATAAGATTGAAGAGGCGGAGTTCTGGGTTTTCCCGTAGCTTAACCTGTCGCTTCCTTGTAGCAGCTACAATAACTTGTGCCACACTAGTTAAGGGGCTTCCTTCAGGTTTTACTTTGACATAAATTTTATTGCCAAGGAAGAAAAATACACACGAAATGAACATTAAACATGCAGGAATTGACAACCCAATAGCCCAGTTTACATTGGATTGCACGTAGACTATAACGGTTCCTGATATCAACACTGCGAATGCCAAGGTGAAGAAGTACCAATTGAAGAAGCTGTCAATACCGCGTTTCCCAGATTCAGTTGCCGGATTGAATTGGTCAGCTCCGAAAGCTAAGTTACATGGACGAATGCCACCAGCTCCGATAACTAGTAACCCAAATCCACTTAGGAGGAAAGCCAGTTGCCAAGCTGTTGCACCAGTGCATCCGCTAATTTCTTTTGCTGCACAATGCAGGGGGTGCAAATTGGAGATTGCTGCCGTTAGCATTATTAGTATCATTCCCTGCCAGAAAATTAAGAAGTAAATTTCATAAAAGGCTATCCTTTTCATAGACAGAAACGACCATATTAAAAAAAAGGAAAAAGCTTAAGATATTTTTAATAAAAAAGAAAGAAAACAATACCAAAGAAAAAAACTAATGGTGAAATGAGTTTCTGAAATCTAATCTCAGTTATGAACTGGTTTCTGACCCTGGAAGGTAAATGTGATTGCAATCAAAGCAAATGAAACCCAGAACTTGCTCAGTTAGAGAAATTGAGACTGATTTGTAAGCCTTTTCCAGGTCCTTTCAATCTGTTAATTAGCATAACTCAGCCAAATAATGTATCACAAAGTTCAATGAAGCCAAATTATGAAAGAAACCAAGATTACAGAAAGTTTGAAAAACTCTTGAACCAAAAACTTTTAATACACAAAATTTCTTCAACAGGGTTTAGTGCAAAGTACCGAGAGAGAAGAAACGGAAGCATAGCCTAAAGTCTTGTAACGACCCAAGTAACTATCAGAGAGGAAAGCTCCAAATAAAGGAGCCAGATTTGTGCTACCGTTGAAGATGTTAAAAAGAGTTGCGGCTTTCACACTTTTCATATTGAACACAGTTGTGAGGTAAACCAAGAGATTTGATGAAGTGCCAATCGTCCCAAGCTTTTCAAAGGTTTCATTCCCTGCAAATTTCTATCACTCCAATGAAAATTTCACGAAGAGAATAAACAGTTTGAATTTTACTTTCTTTATCTTACCTATGATAAAAGGCATGGCCCTAATTCCTCTGTAATCGATGACAGTTTCATTTGCTGACGATGAGACATTGTTGTCTTCCTTGTTTTCCATGATTTCTAAAGTGGGAATGTGAACTTTCTTCAGTTTTGAATGTTGGCCTCCATTTTACAGACAATTTATGAGGTAGAGAAGAGAATTAATCACTGATTTTAGTACTCTAATAACAGAGTTTGATTAGGAAAAAACTTTGAAAAAATCTTTCCCGCCTGACAAAGCAAAACTCTTCCTTTCTCTTGTTTTTATTGCTTGTTAGTGACAGTACTTCTGTTTTTTAGTGATTAAGAGTTTCAGGACTGGTCCATTCTGCATGACAGCTGCATGGTGTCCATTTTTATGGTCTTTGGAACTAGTAGGTTGGTTGCCATAATAACTCTTTGCACATGATACCTTGGTTTTAGGTGAGCAGGTTATTTGCAAAAGGAAAAAAGATCCAAGATTTTGAAAGAAGGTTTCGTAATGTTTTAGGGAGTGCTATGATAATGGGAGGTATTTAGACAAGTAAATTAAACTTGCAGCCTGAAATATTAAACTTTTAACTTGTATTGATACCATAGCCATGTACAAGATACTATCGAAAATCAAGCAATTGAAACTTGAAAGTGCGTACTTTTTTCATAGAATTATAAGGTGTTTATGTTGTGGATTCATTGCATAACTAGGTTTATAATTTCACTAGTTCAATTATCTGAATGCTGAAGTCATAAATTACCAAGCCTGTTATAGTGGTACAATAAACCAGCTAGAAAGCAAACACTTTCTCCTTCTCATTACCTACCAAACAAACCAAATGGTCAGTTTGAAAATGACATGTTACAAATCACATGGTTTTGGTCTGGTCCTATGTTCAGCACAAGCAAGAGAGGTTCAATTTCAGTATGTTTTTCTGAATAGTAAATGCTCTCTTTTAAGAGTCAACCGACCCAAAAAATTGTGCAAGGATTTAGCTAGAGTTGAATTCCAATGCGAACTACAAGTGTACCCAGATATCATCTTGGAATGTCATTGTTTATCTCTGTTTTAAGACCTTAAAAATGAAATCAAGAAATCCAAAACAGACTTGATCTTGGAATTTAACTCATACATCATATGTAGACATCAAGATGCGGTAAAATTTACTGAATGTAAACATCAAGATACAGCTTACCAAAGGTGAGTTTGGCCTCAAAATCAGTAGTAAAAAGACTCGGAAAGTTGTAATAATAAGTTCCAAAAATGAATACAGAAATGGGGTCAGAAGCGAGACCCCACATTCTGAACACACAAAAAAAGTCATGCTAGCAAACACAGCATGATTGAATGCAGAAAAACAAACGAAGTGCTCTCAGCACATACGTCATGCAGTGAAAGTACTTCCCATGCATAGAAATCTCATCTCTTAAAACCAGAGGTTAAGGATTAAGTGAATCTTGATTATCATTTTCTAATCCTTCCAAAGAAAACGGATTGATGGCATAGAGGGAAGAATGGACAAATTAAAAGATGACCCAACAGAAAAATCATATCTCCATTCAATTGCAGCAGGAAAATTAAAACGTTTCCACAAGAACCACAAACTTGGTAAATTTATTTGATGAGAGAATAAATCACTAATGTACATATGCTTAAAGTAGCTAGCCTCAAAAAGATGCGATGGTGATTCAAACTTCATTGAAATGGAACTGGAGCACCTTGCTTTCTGTTCACGATAGTCATTGCCAAATACCGGGTGCCCATACCAATAGGCACCTGTTCATCAGGCCCCTCCCAGAAAGGGGCTTCACCTTCTCCTACTAGACGCCAGTAGCCTGTTCTTAGAGACTCTGCTTGTTCTTCTGTGCAGTTCTGTAGTAGTGATTCAACTCGAAAGTTTATTCCGAGAGAACCAAGAAACTGGGACTGAGTAATAGGGCCATGGACAGACACATTTTCTGAAAACACATTAAAAGAATATGACAGTGTGTTAATCCTTTTGTTTCACAGTTGGAACTACCATCAATTGAAGAAGAAGAAAAAGAAGAAGAAGAAATAAAGAGCCAAAGCAAAGAGGATGCACACCTGAAGCTTCCTCAGCAGAATGCCTGACAGAAGCAAAATCAACATATGCGCTGAGATCAGCAGACCCAGGATTATCAAATATATCAACAAATTTATGTTTGCGAATTGCCTGCATTAGTTAAATATTAGGAAAGGAACTAAGAAGCAGAGAAAAGGGATATAAAATTTAGTTTACAACTGTTGAATTGACTAACTCATTATATAACAAGTTTCCACTGGAACAGTGCACTGACGAATTAAATAAACCACAAAACTAGCACAGGAGAAAGTAGAGCCTCTTTTTCTTTTCTTCTTACTTAGCCAAAATAAACTATCATATGGTAGCTAAAACATTTAAATATTGTATAGTTATTGAATGAACAGAAGGATGTTTAATGTATGAAAAATGAACAAAAAAATAGTATATTATGAAATTACAAGAATGTAAATGATGAAAAAACTTGCACAAACTAAGGAATGTTAAGGCACCAGACCTGCAAACTATCTGAGACCACTCCGTTCAGGCCATAATCAATTATAAGAGCCCCACCTCCATCAGAACCTATTCTTTTTGCTATGTTACTAGTCAACTCCATTGCTTTGGGGCAAATCTCAATGTGCTCAAGCTTCTCTAATTCTTCAGCAGCAGCCCACTTGCAGCGTTTCATCAAAAAGAGTGTTGCAGGCGTAGGCTGTGGAGAGAGAACAAAACGAAACCTAGTAGATATACATAAGCATCACACATTAAATTCTTTAGGATTTATATATGCAAAAAGAATATGGCTATCAAACTACATTCCAAATCCTTACGATGAATCTTCAGCAACATCAACCAACTTTTCACACCAGCCACGAGTAGCTCTCTGCATGCAAATTATTGAGTCAGAATAATGAATTAAAAAGGTGATTTCTTTCAGGGGGACAAAATTGCTAATAAGGGATAGTTAAAATGACCAACTAAGCTCTATATAAGTCAAGAACGTATAAATCATAGAGACTAAATTTATATTTTAAACATTGGCAAGCACAGACAGGCATTTTCGATTTTTAAGATGCAAGAACCAAGGAACTGCAACTGCCATTCACATGTACATAGCTAAATCAACCACACATACCTGAAACTGATGAACTGGTAGAGCATCGTAAAACTCATGGGCAATGATGATTGTTGGTACTGAGACATAAGCAGGCAAACATTAGGGGATGAAGTCGCCACATCATCATTATTGATAAAAGTAATAAAAGAAAGATAGTTATCATAAATATTCAACATAAACTGAAATTATATACTTTATAAGAATAGATATTGTGTCATTCATCTAGCATCATTCTACTAGTTTTGTAAATTATTGAAACATTTTATTCCAATTATAGAAAGGCCATAGGCTAGATTTCAGAAATAAAAAAGTTGAAAAGATAACTCCATACATCCTAATGGAATTTGCTCCAGTGCAGCATGCCAAGATACAGGTGTTCCGGCCAACATGCTAGTAGTTCTTTTTTCTACATTTTCATTGGTATTATCTTCATCCATACATTTCAAGCAGCAGTGCTGAAGCTTCTGCAATGTTGGACTACATTCTACCAAGTGAATGTGCAATGATTCAGTAAAGTTCTTAAACTTTGATGCACCCTGCAAGAAGAAGCTACACTTAACAAAATAGCTAGATATTCAAGAGTTAACCAGATTATCCTCTACTTCATTGAAATTGAATACAAGAGAGAGTATATCACAAAGGCATAAGATGAAAATTGTTGTATCATACGCGAAGAAGATCAGCCATGAGAGTTCCTCGTCCTGGACCTAACTCAATGAGGTTGACTCTGTTTGGTCGTCCCATTTGCTCCCATAGGCACATGGCCCACACACCAACCATCTAAATTTACGTCAATACAACGAAAGGAAATCAATTCTTCTTCAATAGGAAATGTTCTACCATGTAAACCAAATCAACAGAAATTAAAATTTAAACAACAACGCTCTGTGGCACAATGGCTGCTTGAATTTTCCCAATAACTGAAACGGAGTTGAGTAAACCAGATCCACATAAAGCAAATTACCTCCCCAAACATTTGGCTTACTTCAGGTGAGGTTATAAAATCACCTTCTGCGCCAAACACATCATGATTGATATAGAACCCAGCTTTAGGGTTTGTCAAAACTTCCTCCATATACTCAGCAACTGAGATTGGCCCACCACGGAACTGAAAAACCAAAAATAACAATGAATCAGCTCCAAGCACAAGAAGCATGTTCACATGTATTAAAGAAAAAATTGATAGGAAATTAGATCACCCCACAGTACTCCAAGGCCTATCGTGACAGAATGCTCAAACTGTTACATTATAAATATTAATTGTTTATATTACTACTTTGCCGCCACTTTTGCTATAGCAGCTTAAATAAGTCGAACTACTTTCATTTACATCTTCCAAGATGCTACAAAACATCTGAATTATTTTCGGGACCTAGCATCCCTTTTGATCAGATGTTTTGCTCTCAAATCATCTCTAACTATAAGCATAGTGTCAAACTACTTCACGGTATTGTGATGATAACCACTAGCAATATCTACATTGCTCTCATGTCAAAAGTTAATATTTTTTTTTTTTTTATGATTAACTGGGCATCAATAAACATACTCAACAAAAAACTTAAACCTCAGCAGGTACTAATCTGCATATTCAATTTTCAAGCTACACCTCGCATTCATATCCCCTCCTACGGAATCATACATATACTCAGATGTACAAACACATACAGACATTTCCATGTACAATTAATTTACTTTAGTAAGACCGACCAGCAAGCCGAAACCTAACACAATCAAAACTCAAGGAGAAAAATTTTCAACCTTAATGATCCCTTTAAGATTTTTAACAAGCTCAGACTCCATATTGTGCTCATGCGAATGCGCTGCAACCCAAAAAAAAAGGTCAGCCTCAATAAATCGAAATATAAATAAGTATGCGGTAAGACGTATACCAGGAGGATTGTAGAGGCCAGAGCGATCAATGGAAATGGTAGACGTGGACGTGGGTTTATCCGCGTTATACTCCACCTGTTCAGCGAAACTGTTCGGAATCTGAGACTCCGAAGAAGAAGAAAATTGTGAACATTTTTGAAGTAAAGGAAGTGGACATTTTGCAGAGAGTACACGAAGATGACTGGAAGGTTGTAGTAAGAGCCTTCTCAGCCCCATCTTGTTGCAGTGGCTGTCTCTGCTCGACGGCCAAGGTTTAGCTGTGGTGGGAATTTAGGACAATCTGCCAAACATAATATTTTATTTATAAGAAATCAAATTGATATCAATCATCACCAGGGGATGTAGCTCAGATGGTAGAGCGCTCGCTTAGCATGCGAGAGGTACGGGGATCGATACCCCGCATCTCCACTGTTCCGGAGTCTTTTGATAAAAATGTGGACATTTTGATATTTGCAGATATATTGTTGTCTTCATTTTTAATAAATAAAAATACAGGGACCCAAAAGAAAACCCAAAAATTCAGCGTTCCTTGAACCTCACGGAAGAGACAATTTTTTTGGTAAGACAATCTGTGTCCGCATTTGCATAGAGCCTTCTCAACACTTCTCAGGTATTTGATCGATGCCATACTTGAAAGTTTCTTTTGAATAATGAACAAAGCTCCCTGCGCAATTTAATTTAAAATACTTTTGGGTCGTCCAGGGCCCTAGAGTAATTGTTGCTGGACCTAAAGATTGTAAGAAAAGCCCCTTATCCAGGATGCTGCTCGGTTGGATAGCTAAACAAGGCTGGAAACCTATTTTGGTGGATTTGGATTTTGGCCAGGGTTCTATAACAATTCCCAGGATGTTTTTGTTGGAGCAAAGGGTGTATTGAGAGCAATGGTAGCCTGATCTGTCTGTACAGACGGGCAAAAGCAGCAGCATGCTACAGCTAGTCCCTGCAGCTGTATTTTGTTCCTTGCAGTTTGTTAAAATGCAGAATTTAATGACAGCAAAAATATGCATTCTTCTGTAATATTTAGACACATTATATTTGTCTTTATCTTCTTTAGGGTTGTGAATTCTTGTGTAAATTCATCATCTTCCTTTGTAAAGATTAGATTTGTCGAAAAACAAAATATACTCTTTTGGTTGCTAAAGCTTAGTCTCTAGTTTCTCTAAAGTTTAACTGCTGCTATTCTTATTGAACCGGTGGAAGAAACAAGGATTTTAGTGTTAGCAGTGTCTCACAACTCAATAGTATTATATTCAAGATTAATGAAAAAATAAAAAATTTTGAAGTGATAAGATTGGAGAAAATTTATGATAAAAAGATTTGATATCATTCAATTTAAATTCAAAAGATTTGAATTAAAAGATTAGGTAAAGTTATTAGTGTTATTTTTATTTAAATAGTAATAAATTTGTTACAAATGACATGCACAATGGTTTTCTCGGTTGTTATCTGTTTCCAATTTTTCTTCTCTTAGGAACATTTTCATTACTGTGCTACCTCATGCAATAAGAAATCTTCGGTGATCATTTTGCTGTCAATGCGGAACCTGGAGCAGCTGGGCATGGTGATAAACACCATGGGATCAACAGCAGGTGTAGGGTGTAAAAGAGAACTGAGACATCGCTTTCGAGATGCACGCAGGAAAGACTTTTCTGCATGCTGAGGGATGTATTAACGAACGGACCTAATGTGGATGTAGTGAAACATCAGAAGTTGGGTGGTGTTGTGTCCCAAAATAAAGCTCGTGAGAAGGCTAGAAGTTATAGGATAAGGAACCATTTTCGCCCTTTCAATCTTAATTTATCTCATTAAGTTTAAGCTATATATTTTCTGTAACATCTCTGCTTTAGCCAAAATTTTATGGGAAGGGTGGAAAATTAAAGTCACTGAAACAAGTTACAATTCCAGTTTTGGTTTTACTGATTGTTACTGGTATTTCTTCCATGAATACTTTTATGGCTTGACAAACGATCCCCACATTCCAATGTTGCAAATTTAACCGATTTTTATGTCTATCGAATTGGTGATGGGACCACAGGCCCCAAGGTCAGCAGCTCTGCCAGTTGGAGTAAATCCCCTTTTGAGAAAAATGTCTCTGAATATTGACCTGCATTTGATCCATCATGCTCTTGCTGTTTTATGTGCCAATGACAAGTTATTTCATGGTAATCATTCCATTTCTGCTCTTAAAAATCGCTCCAGATTCTTATAAATCCACCTACTCGGAACATAAGTGAACGAAACATTTTCAAAATTTCTAATGACATGATATATCTTTATCTGCAGAAATGTTGCTGAGTTTGTCTATGCCACAGGCTTCGACATGAAGAGTTTCAGATCTTGAGTTTTCATATTCAAGAATGCTGTTTTGTTTGTTCATAATAACTAATAATTTTTGAACTGTTCACATCTTCAGGAAGACGTTTGAGTATCTCACCCCGTCAGCAGGAGAGCTCCCCAGATGATACCTGATCATGGGATCCTTGACATGGCTCGATGAAGAATTTAGGACAAAACTAAGTGCAATGAAGTAAACACAAATCTGAATTCATCTTCTTATCCATTTTCAAAGGGAATATAAGAGTCCTGCTAGCTTGTTCTGAGTTTTATAAGCCTTTTAATTACTTCTGTATATAACTATTCATTCATGAATCCAATACAGAGGTGTGATAAATATTCTCAAATGTAATTGTAGCTACTCATAAGCAAATGTTTTGACGTCCTCGATTACGGCGCCGTCGGCCATGGACACACCGATGATACTCAGGTCAGAGAATAACTAGTTCGTTAGAGCAACTTTCTGTACAGAGTTGGAATTTTAATATAAAAAACCCTGAAAATGACGTTGGCAAGTGAAAACGATTTTGATTTTACTTGTATAGTTGTATTTATGGTATGTATGTTGTGGTTTTTAAGAATGCATGGAAAGCCATGTGCAAATCTTCATCACGTTCGCCCACCATGCATTTTCCTCGTGGCGACTCCATGCTACAACCCTTGACCTTCCATGGCGAAACCTGCAAATCCAATCAAAACACTCTCCAGGTTCATTAGTTTCTTTATATATGTAAACGGAGTGAGAATCAAGACCTGGCAGGTTATTAATTAAGTTAACACTGAGGAAATTTTTTTTAAGAATTTGTTTAAAATTGAGAGTACTCTTACAATTAATATGTGAAAGCAATGACATACAGTTGGGCTGCAGACATCGACAGTGCAAATGAAGGACGTAACCTACAAAAAGAATATACGGAACGCCAAAAAGAGAAACAGCAGTGGAACTTGCATGCTGCAGAACAACTCCATGCCAAAACTCATTATTATGAAAGGCATAAACTTAGAGCAAGACATAGAATTACAGGACAATGAACATTGACAAGAAGACATCTTCCTACTGTCTTAATGTCCTAGGAATTGCCCTCAAAGTTTTTTTGTTTGTATGTATATCGAGAATTCATTCTAAGACATGCATCTTAGTTAATAATAGATTTATAAATAAAATAAAATATCTTGTGTGTTGACACTTAACTTTCATCTATCAAACATAATTAATAATATAATTAAATAAGTCATAAAAATATCATGTGTTAATATCTTATTTTCGCCTTTTCGCCTGCTAGACATAATTAATAAAGCAATTAATCAAAAATTCAAGTGGTAGGAGGAGAAATTGGGCTACAAACAATGTGAAAAGAGGACAAAAAGGATAGACAAAATAAAAAGCAAAGCAAATTGGTACAAAATTTTCAACAAATAGTTAATGCCTACTTTAGAAAATATGTAACTTGTAGTTGTAATTCCACTATCATTGGAAAATTATTCACACCATATTATCATATGCCACCATTTAGTTGTCAATTTGGTTACTCCTCTCCCCTCCCTTCCTCTAATTTATATTTTAAATTTGGTGAACACCTTTTTGTCGACATGTCAAATTTTGATTGGTTCACTATCAACTACAAAACTTTCCACGTATGGGTTTACCATCATAATTAATAATTATTTAATATACGAACAAATGTAGGAGATAATTTTCAATTGCTTGTGAGAAATGATAAGCTTGAAACATTTAAAAATTAGACACTTACCATTAAACAAAAGGTTTCATTGACCTTTCGGAAATTTAAATAACATAAATGATGGATTTGATAAGTTTCAAATTTATCATATGATAATTACCTTTCGTGTGACAATAATTATAGATTAAAAAAATAAAATATTCATATTTTAGTTTACTCAAAACAATAAATGAGTCAATAAAATAATAATTATCATGCATTATTAAGATTTATAATATAATATTATATAAATGTAACATATTAATATCTTATTGTACGAACTCTTATTTACTTGTATTTTAATAATTAGATCGTAATATTTAATAATATTAGCTTTTAATTTATAAAAGAATTATAACTTTTAAATTTTTATTTTTTTGTATGAATAAAAAATTTTTTTTAGTCTTTTGTTTGATAAAAGATAACGAAGAGTTTAAATTTTATTTTAATTAATTTTTTTATTTTTTAATATTTTAATAAATAAAAATTATTTAAAGATATAAAAATTAAGATATAATTCTAATTCTTTTTGTTTTTGCATAAATAATGATAATTTTTCTATTTATGACAAATGGGCCCCTGTCGGCTATTGAAATGACAGGATTATACTTATCTATTGAATTTGCTGAGCAGCGTAGTGTGTGTAACTAACTTATCATGAACGTATATTTCAGTCAATTTAATATGGATGGGAGGACTTATTTGTTATAAATGAAGTAATTATGTTTTTATTTGTGAGAGTAATCTAAATACGTTATGGTTTTAATATTTTATATTATTTTTTTATTTAATGGATTAATATTACAATAATTTTTACCAGACAAAATGTATAACAACCGAAGATAAAAAGTATTAATACAAAGCAAAATTCGTAAGTATCTGATCTATCCACTTAGCACCTGAATGATTTTAAGCGGATGTTGATTTTCTTGTCTGCAATATGCCAAAGTTACAGTTAAGACCACAGCAAACAAATCTCTCTTTCTTGCCCAACCTGCCCGTTCTCTCTGTTTCAATCTGCCCATCCTGCCCGTCCTAACACTTTCCCTCTTGCTCAAGTAGCCTCTTTCTCTCTCCCTCTCACCTTTTGACTAAGTTTTCCGAGCTGGGTGTCATTGATTTTCAGAAATTATCCGATTTTGGAGGTATTTTTTTGGGGATGGGTTCTTTGTTTTGTAGCTAAATTTTTGTGCTTTTTTTGAGTTATGATGAGATTTTGATCGGTTTCTCCAGCTGCTTGGAGATGGGTATGGGTCCTGAGTCTGTGAGGTTGGAGGATTGGGAAGTGAATAATAGTAAATCAAGGAAGGTGAAGGTAAAGAAGAAGAAAGATGGAGGTGAAAATGGAGAAGAACTTGGGTGTTGGGTTAAGTTCAGGTTCATGGAGGGTTGCTTGCCTTCAAGATCAAAAGTTGATAATTCCATGAGCGGTACAAGTGCCAATTATGGTAAATTTGTTCTGTTGTTTTCTTTGTTATCCTTTTTCGTTTGTATTAGAATTAGTAAAGCTTATGACTTTTATGTGTGAAGATATTTTTTTTTTAATATTTGTTCATATTATGGCCCCGGTTAAGTTAAATTATTGTGTTTTTTGGGAATAAAAATTATTCAGAACATAAAGAGTTATCAAGCAAAGAATAAGTTGATTTTTCTTGTAATTTTAAGTGATGAGCAATGTTGTTTTTCTAAATCTATTTGTTTCCTTATATATCAGCATCATTAATTGAAGCCTGAAGGGATATGCTTTGTATGAGTTTTACTTGATGGCAACTAGTTTGTATACTATTTCTGGAATTTCCTAGGTCAATTTCATTCATTCACAAACATTCTTATGAATTTTCTTAAGTTTGGGGTGTCAAGAACTGCATTAGTATGGAGATATTTTGATGATGACTGAATTAGGATATGATGGTATGATTTTTATTCTGTCTTATGGCAAATGATGCAATTGTTGCTGTTTTGTGTCATCAGCAGATAGCAAGTCCCCTAATGAAAAAAGAAGAGAACAACCAGTTGTTCCTGTATCTTCTACGACAACAAGTACTAATGCAGAAAGTGCTTCATCAACTCCAAAATTCAGTGAGGAGTTGAAGGTTTCTTCTCTGCTTAGGAAGTTCACATTCAATGATCTCAAGTTAGCAACTAGGAATTTCAGACCAGAGAGTCTTCTAGGTGAGGGCGGGTTTGGTTGTGTCTTCAAAGGGTGGGTTGAGGAGAATGGAACTGCTCCAGTGAAACCTGGTACTGGGCTTACAGTTGCTGTTAAAACCTTAAATCATGATGGACTTCAGGGTCATAAAGAGTGGCTGGTATGAACCTTACTAGTAATTTTGCTGCTTTTCTTTCAATTGAACCTAGGATTTATTGAAAACATTCTGCTTTCTCGCCATTTATCAGGCTGAAGTTAATTTCCTTGGAAACCTCCTTCATCCCAATTTGGTTAAATTGGTTGGTTGCTGCATTGAAGATGATCAGAGGTTGCTGGTATATGAGTTCATGCCTCGAGGGAGTTTGGAGAACCACCTTTTTAGGAGTATGTGACTGATGATTGATGACTCTTAAATTTGGTGTTGTGTTTCTTCAGTGTAATTGCTTAACTAGTTTGCCAGGAGTTCATGCCACCCTTATTTTCTTATATTGTAGAGGGGATCTAGTGTGTTATTAACTTCCAGGTGAAGACATGCTGTCAAAAATTTGCTTCTGTATTAAGTCAATGTTTGTGAAATGTCCTAATGGTTTAGGTTGTTGGTATATTTGATTTGCTTTTCTAATGGTGAACCCTATGAATTGTTATGTTTTCCACGTGTATAACTCAAGAGAAGGTTTAGATTTCAATCCACAACCCATTTCAAATGAAGAGAAGGTTTAGATTGTAGATTAAAGCTTATTCATGTGTGGTGATTGACTTAACTATATAATTGTTATTATTTTTGCTGTAGATTAACTATTATTCATGTGTAGTGATTGACTGAACTATATATTTGTTATTATTTTTGCTATGACAAAATTGTGGTTTTGACATTTTTAACTTGCATAATGAATGTTTAATGTTCTTTGGTGCTGACCATGTTATATGCAGAAGGGTCCTTGCCTCTTCCTTGGTCTATCAGAATGAAGATTGCGCTTGGTGCTGCAAAGGGTCTTGCTTTTCTTCACGAAGAAGCTGAAAAACCTGTGATATATCGTGATTTTAAAACATCAAATATTTTATTAGATGCAGTATGTGACACACTCACGAAATTTCTAAATTCTTTCAATCCATATATTCCTTTGTTATATGAATCTATCAACATTGTAGGATTACAATGCCAAACTCTCTGATTTTGGACTTGCCAAAGACGCCCCTGAGGAAGGTAAAACTCATGTATCTACTCGAGTAATGGGAACATATGGCTATGCTGCACCGGAATATGTGATGACTGGTAAGTAGGGCAAATTGCTTTTCCTAAATTGTTAAATTTTACTTATGTGATTTCATTAATCAAAGCCTTGTGTAGAAATCACGGATGCACCGTAGGTCGATATTTGTTGTTATTTCAATTCTAACATGATTTTCATGGATTTAGGACATTTGACATCAAAAAGTGATGTCTATAGCTTTGGAGTAGTTTTACTTGAAATGTTGACTGGTCGAAGATCCATGGATAAAAACCGACCAAATGGGGAACACAACCTCGTAGAATGGGCAAGACCCCATCTTGGAGACAAGAAAAGGTTCTACCGATTATTAGACCCTCGCCTTGAAGGTCACTTTTCGATCAAAGGTTCTCAGAAAGCAGCCCAGCTGGCTGCCCTGTGCCTTAGCCGTGACCCAAAAGCAAGACCCCGTATGACTGAAGTTGTTGAAACCTTGAAGCCTTTGCCAAACCTCAAGGATATGGCCAGCTCCTCTTACTACTTCCAAACCATGCAATCGGATCATGACAGGTCCAACAGAAACTCTAAAAACGGCATTAGAACACAGGGAGGATTCGTGACAAGGAATGGACAACCAATGAGGAGCTTATCAAATATAAACGGTCTGCATGCTTCACCGTATCGCCAATATCCTCATCAGTCACCAAAACCAAATGCAAGACAATCGTAATAACATCCTGTTTCTGAATTACTTGATATGCTTATCTTCAGATAATCAAGTAATTCTGCCATATATATATATATATATATATATATATATATATATATATACACACACACGCACACACATATCTCTGATCAATGGCTTGTATTTTTTGTTGGTTTATGATGGTACCATATCGAATGTTATAGTAACTAAAAAAGCCTCCTTGCCCGTGTAGTTATACAGTGCCTGTGGTTTATGAAATCCTGGGTGGCTGGTCTGATTTATTGTGCATTATAATTACTTCCATTTGTAGTCTATGAGATATTCAAGCAATATTGAAGCTAGAAAAGTTTGTTAAGGAATGTTTGGAGTTGAGGTGCTAACGCCAATTAGGGGAATCCTGATGATTAATATTAGCTGTTGATACATAAACTGTCATGCTTTCAGAACTAAACAGAAACAAATACAACATTTAGAAACATGCTCGTAGTTCAGTTTTGTTTTGTCCTACAAATCAAACTTACAATAAGGAGTCATTTGAATGCAGTTAATTATAGTGTATTTATGGAATGTGACAGCAGGAAGAGCTGCCCGGTTTACAACTTCTGCATTTCTTCCATTTTCATCTTTTCAACCACATCATGTCTTCTACACAAAAATGTGCTTTCTTTATAGTGTTTTAATGGAAATATGAAATCAATTATGAAAGACAAGATGATATTGCAGTTTCCTTTTCTTAAATTCGGCAGATTTTCTCAGCAAATCTCACTTTATTGTATGCAAAATAGTTCTGCATTTACTCCAAGTAAAAAAAGGATCAACATTTCTCATTAATACAGCGGAAATGACTAAGCAAGCAATGTTGCAAGTTGTGCATTGAGACAATAATATGTAATACTTTGCTAATTGGAATTGAAATTAAAAATTGATCAAGACAGTAACCTGTTACATCGTTGTTCATCGTATTGTGAGTAACAATTTTTGTCTTTATATGGGTAACATCGTTTATTAAATTATTTTTTAATATAATTAATAAAATTTTAAATTATTTTTAAATTCATTCATTGTATGAATATTTCATTAATATATATTTATATATATAAATATATATTCACGTTGAGTATGTGGACTAAATTATTTCAAAAAAAATAAATTATTTTTTAAAAAAATAATTATAATTAAATAATTTTAATATAGATATAAAATTAAGTAAAATATAATTAAATAAGTATAGCGATAATTGTAACATATATGATTGTTCCATCCAATATACTCTCTGTGGGATAACTGCTCTGGTTATGTTACTTCTACCGAAAGAAACAACCATGCTGTGGTGCGACTCTACCTTTTCCGTTTGGTTCCCAAGAAAAAAAAAGTTGGCAAATTTATCATGGAATTCAATTACCGTGGTTCTAAGCTACTCAACTCCACAAACCAGACAGGGGTTCTTGTTTTTTTTTTCTTTAATCATTTTTCCCTTATTGTATTTGCTGTGTCACTGGATACTTAGTGTTGTGTTTTATTGTCTTATATTCTTGGTTTATGTCGTTTTGAACTCATTTATGGTGATTGCATTCCGCTGCAAAAGCAAAAAATATAGAAACTTGAAGGATAGAATTTAAAGTTGTGTGTTTATTTTCTTCTATGAGATTAAATAATGAATGAAGCTCACTTTTTCTGTTATTTTCCCTGAATTGGGTCCTGTCTGTTGAACCAAATTTATGAAGGCAAATTCAGAGAAACAAAGGCACAGAAAGCAAATAAGCAGAAGTAGTTTGTTTGATATAATAGTGAAAGAAAATGCAATTTTTCCAGATAGAATTTTTTGTCTGTTTAATTTATTTTCCTACAATTTTGCAGAATTTGTAATTCTGCATCTTTAACCCTGTTTTGAAGCTTACTTGCAGCAAAAATTCATCTCAATTTGATGTCATTTTGCAGATTTGAAAGATGGTTCAAGCAATTAGTTGCATTCAAGTGGAGCACTCACAAGTGGTTATCAAAGAACACTGTGGAAAGTTTGATGATGTGCTTGAACCTGGCTGTCATTTCTTGCCGTGGTTCCTTGGCTACAAAATAGCTGGCAGGCTATCTCTGCGTGTGCAACAAGTTGAAATGTTTAAGCCTGATCCCCTCAAATTCACCTGAAATCTTGATTCCAATTTATGACTTATTTTAGGATCTGATTACACATTAGTCTTATATTCGGAGTGAGTTTGCGCTTTTGTTTAGTCTTCTCTTTCTCTGTAGGGATACCGTTTTGAGTACTTCCCCATTTACAATGAATTTATCTTTTTTGTTCTAGGAAAATGGAGTTTTTTGACGTTTGATAGAAGTTTAATTCACACCATCGCTTCTGGATAATGTCTTCGTCAATGTGGTTGCATCTATTCAATATCGTGCCATGTCAGAAAAAGCTTCTGACGCCTTACATAAGCTCTCCAACACCGGAGGCCAAATCCAGGCCTACGTGTTTGATGGTATGCAAGGCTTTATTTGGTTCTTTGTGATGCAAATGTAAGGTTTGATTCAACTAGTTGGCGCTTGGGATGTTTGATTGAGTGCATAATGGAATGCAGACAAGCTTTAAATTTATGTTTGGCAACATGATTGGTAGCCACCCAGATTAATATTTTTGATCTTTCTCAGTTATTAGTGCAAGTATACCAAAATTAAACTTGCACGCCGCCTTTGAGCAGAAGAATGAGTCAGCAAAAGCTGTTGAAGAGGAGCTTGAAAAGGTAATATTTGTAGTTCATTTGTGAAAAACTTGTTCTGTCTTTTAGTAGTAGGAGAAGTGAAATTCTTAGCATTTTCTTTTTCTTCCTTTGCTAGGCCATGTCTCATTATGGAAATGAGATCGTGCAGACTCTTGTTGTAGATATTGAGCCTGGTAATCATGTTAAGAGAGCAATGAATGAGATAAATTCAGGTAAAATTCTGCATCCCTTGAATTCCTTTTTCTTTTTGCTTACATGAAAACTAGAATGTACATAAACCCTATGCAATTGTCACAACAACTGCCAGACTGAGGATGGCGGCAAATGAGAAGGCTGAACCGGAGAGGATACTGCAAATTAAACAAGCAGAAGGAGATGCTGAGGCTAAGTACTTGTCTGGACTTGGCATAGCACGTCAACGGCAGGCTATTGTTGATGGGCTGAGAGACTGCGTGCTTGCCTTCTCTGAAAATGTGCCCTGAACAACATCAAGGGATGTCACGGACATGGTTCTGGTGACTCAGTACTTTGACACCGTGAAGGAGATTGGCGCATTGAAAAAATCTTTCTATAAAATTTTAATGAGCAGATTATGCCACGAAGAAAGTCTTAAATAATAAGAACATACTACATCATCATCTGTAATGTCTATCCAATAAATTTTATCACATATATTTACTTTAAAATTAAATTAATTAATCAATTGTATCAGTGATAATAAGAGAAAAAATTTTAACCACTTGCCTAGATATTTCTTTTTTCTCAAGACTGGGTTTTGGGTGATAGGAGTTCCTTAAGTCAGAGACTTGCAACTTGCAAGTAGTTTTGTAATTTATAACTCTCAACTGTAATTCCAAACAGGGATTAAGAGTTGACATGGCTCAGCATGTATTAATGATCATTAAAAAAATCTTCCAAGCAAAGCATGGGAAGATGCCTGGAACTGTTTTCCATAACAAGGTTGACATTTAAAACTTGCCAGATCAGAGAAAGCCTAGGCAGAATTATTGCTGGTGAGTAGTAACTGGTAGGAAACCATCAAAATCAAAATGACATTATTGCCCTTGATTTCCTTTTCATGCTGACATGGAAATTGGAATGACAGCAAAAAAATTAAGAATAACCAACCAATTATGACAAATTGATACCTTTCCTTCATCTTCACTGTTTCCACTTCATAGAAAATTCCTCACCCACTGTTTCCTCTTCACAGAAAATTCCTCAAAGACAAAAGAATATCGTTGGTCAATATCATATCAAATCAACTTGCAATATAATAATATGAGCATCTTTGCTAGGCAAGTTTCATTGTTCTTGTTTATCTGGTGGAACCCCCATTAAAATAATTCAAATTAAACATCCATTGATGACTCCATTTACAATGAAGCTAATCCTTTTCTGTTGACCTTTTGTGCCTCCACCTTTATATTGGATTATCTTGTGCTAATCTTCTTGCAACTTCAGACATCCTTGATTTCTTGGCTTGTTTAGAATTTTACTCCCCAGGAAATGGGTAATCTGTTATGCTGCGTAAAAGTTGATCAATCTACAGTTGCAATCAGAGAGAGATTTGGTAAGTTTGATGATGTGCTTGAGCCAGGATGCCATTGCTTACCTTGGTTTCTAGGAAGTCAGCTTGCTGGCCATCTTTCACTCAGGTTGCAGCAGTTGGATGTGCGTTGTGAGACCAAAACAAAGGTTTGTTTGCTAGAACTCACTGCCCACTGTTCCTCCTAGTTTTCTTTTCATAATGATCTTCAATTTGTTCACCGGTATCTATGAATAGGTTGGATATGATTTGTGGCTTTACAGGATAATGTATTTGTCAATGTGGTGGCATCTATCCAATACCGCGCCCTGGCCGGCAACGCAAGTGATGCTTTCTACAAGCTTAGCAACACCAGAACCCAGATTCAAGCATATGTTTTTGATGGTATGACCGAAAAGAAAAGCTTTAATTGTCTACTGCATGTCATTCTGTATTTCACCGCCTACCGATTCATAGGTTTACTTTGATTTATGTGACTGTTCAGTGATCCGAGCAAGCGTTCCAAAGATGAATTTGGATGATGCTTTTGAGCAGAAGAATGATATTGCAAGAGCTGTTGAAGAAGAGCTTGAAAAGGTAAAATCGTGAAACTTCTTCGAGTCCCTGTATCAGTAGTTTGACACGATGATTTGTTATGACTTCCAGGCAATGTCGGCATATGGGTATGAGATTGTCCAAACACTCATTGTAGATATAGAACCAGACGAGCACGTCAAACGAGCAATGAACGAGATCAACGCAGGTGAGAAATCCAGCGTTGCTTAGCACAATTTTCTGACTGAGTTTACATATCTGACTTAGTTTGAATTCTGGCAGCTGCAAGGTTGAGGGTAGCAGCAAACGAGAAAGCAGAAGCGGAGAAGATTGTGCAGATTAAGCGAGCAGAGGGTGAGGCCGAGTCCAAGTATCTAGCAGGAGTTGGTATTGCCAGGCAGCGCCAGGCAATCGTTGATGGTCTAAGAGACAGTGTGCTTGGCTTCTCTGAAAATGTTCCAGGAACTACTGCTAAGGATATTTTAGACATGGTTCTCATTACTCAGTATTTTGACACCATGAAGGAAATCGGTGCCTCCTCCAAAGCCTCTTCGGTGTTTATTCCTCACGGTCCCGGAGCTGTTCAGGATATTGCCACGCAGATCCGAAATGGACTGCTTCAGGCATCAACTCACCAGCAGATATAAATCTTAAAGTTTTCATCATGGGATGAATCAACTTGACTAGCAATGTTAATGCATAAAACCTGTATCAAACTTCTGTGAAACTGTTAAGTGAGCTCTCTGTAATATGTGTGCTGTTTTAATCAAGGTTTTCTTTGAATGTGAAAAAATGGTTATAGTTTCTCTTCAATGAAATGGTTATCAATATATCTGATTACGCTTAAATTTTAGCCTGTTTGACAAATGCAATATAGCTCTAACAGGCATCATGCCCTCAAAATCTGAAATGGAAATATATCTTGTGCTATTTCTTTGAAGTTAGCAAAGCCAAGATGATGCAGCGGAAGTAGCAGGTGAAAATCACAATATCAATTGGAAGATATTGACAACTGCAGAAAATAATCCCCCTAGAAATGATCCATAACCAATTCTAAGTGGTCCCCGAAGAATAGAAAAACATACCTTATCTTCTGTTGCCTCTATACTGTGAATGAGGACAAACATAAAACTAGAAAAAGTTTCACAATTCACAAGGCCAACCCAGGGAAAATATGGTTCAGGGAGTCATTATCAATCAAAAGGATCAGATAAATAAAACAACCACCAACCAAAACCTGAAATTTAACGAAAACAAAAAAAAAAAAAAATCAAAACCACAAAATCAATGTAAGGTTATGTATTGCAGAACAGATCAGAATGAAACAAAATTGTTAAAGACAGCCATGGAATGATTGGAACAAAATCTCAAAAATCAAACCTCTCAAAACAACAGGCAACCTCAGTTAGAAGAAGGATGATTGGAAATTGTAAGAACTCAAAAGTTATGACACAGGTTTCTGACCCTTCCAATTTTATTTTACAGTCAAAAACTGCTGATATAGAAAGAAACATAGCCAATTCTGTTCTCCACCATAACGAGCTAAACTCTCACTTAGGGCTTAAGGGCCAAAGCCAATCCAACCTTAGCACTCTTTTCAATGGCCTTGGTGTCTACCTCACCAGAAACGGTGAACAATGACTTCGGACGCCATTCATGCTGGATGAGAGCGCTTGCTTTGCCAGCATTGTTCACCCGTGCCTTCAACGTGGTCAATGGATCTAATGTGTGCTGGGTCCCAACAGTGATGGTGTTCTCGTTGGTTGAGAAGCTATGGGTTACTTCCGCACCAACTGCTGATAAGTGATTCACAATGTGGTAGTAGGATGCAGCGAGCGAGTCACCCTTGTTGTTCCTGAGTAACACATACACGTATATATTAGTTATAAAAACACATTGGTTCCTTATATCCAGCAAGACCAGGAGACATAAAGACCAAAACTTAGAAACTGTTTCACCCTATCTCATATTTTGCATTACACTAGAAATAGTGTGATAGAATAAAGCGATATTCTAAATCATCAGAGATATTCTATATCAAACAACCTAATAAATCCAGGTAATGAACTACAAAGATCAGAAAATGCACTGGTTCTCAAATGTCAGCAACCAAAAATTAGGTTCATTATGATTCTCACAAAATTCCTGGCATCTAAAATGGGAACCAAATATAGCATTCCCAAACACTAAGTAGAAAAGAGAAGATTCAAATGATCCTTTTACTGACCTGGATAAACCGCAAACGAACAAGCACATACAGAGAAATGCAAGACAAGATTACTCACAAAGTCAATGAAGCAATCAGGTCCGCATTGCTGAAGCTCAACCCAGCATTGCATTTCGTGAAGTTGCCAGTTTTGGAGTCAAATGATACATCAGTGCCAAGTGAGACAACATTACTACCAATCACACCTGAGAAGTTAACAACGGGGTTTGCAGTCAAACCAACGCTTGTGCTTATTCCCGCATAATCATGCAAATACTGGAACTCAATCTGTAACACAATTATGAAACATTAAAGTAAATTACAACCAATAATTTTTAAACATAAATGTAATATGTAGTTAATTATCCACATCAAATTCAGCTGTCAACAGTTCTCCAGTGATAAAAGGTGAAACCAAAATATGGAAAGTCACCTTGCCAGTTCACCACTTATGGATGGAACAATCAATATAGATCCCAAAGTACAGGATATAAAATTAGTTACCTTGCCAGACCTTTGATCGGGAACTTTGAAGCTAAAGATTGTTTTCAGCCCAGGAGCAGCTTCATCAACAGTGATGGTTGTAAAAAGCTGATTGCCATACGGAATTTCAGTACAACATTATTCATGATAGGCAGCAAAAGACCATACGAAAAGCACAAAGAATACAAGGAATAAAAACTTACATTGGAGCTTGTGTCCACTTTGATATCAGTAGTGATATTCTTGTTCTTCAGCTGGGTATTAACATCAGCCAGAAAAAGATCACCTTTCTTCAGGCCTGACGATGTGATAGCCTGCATAATGATGAAAATGTTGGCAAGACCAACCTTTAAATTGTAATCTTAAATTAAGTGATTCAAGCTATAACAACCAATTTTTAAACTAAGAAAAGATAGAATCGCAGGTAAAAGAATTCCATGGACAATTAAATATAAAACATAGCTTAGACTTCAACTGTCCAATGTATTCATTAACAACTACTAGATAAGCAAGCAACAACTAGATAAATAGCAGCCGCCCAGACCACCAAATTATTATAGAGTAAAATGCACAGGAAAAGTAAACGAAAAATAAAAACCCTCTTTGGTATAGCCACAACCAATGACCTTAACGGACAAGCAGAAAAAAAAAAGTATACAACTAACTATCTTAGTAAGATATAGACTTTCACGAGATTATAAATAAATCCCAACATAATTATCCTTCAAAGAAATAAATAAAGTTTACTCAACAAAGTTTAGCACCAATTCACAATGGAATTAAGCATACTTCTCTGAAAATGCATTTGTACTAGTCAGATTGCCCATGCAAAAGCTCTTAAACTAACAACTGCTTCACTATTTCTAAACCAAAATACAGCCAGTTCAATTCTTCAGATACACACACAACTAAAAATGAATCTAAAAGAAAAGCAAGAACACAAAGGAAAAGGGAAAGAAACTCACAACTCCAGTTGGAGAGTAGGTAGTTATAGTAAACTTGTGGTCACTTTGGTAATCCTTGTACAGAAGATCTAAAATTCACACAGCAAAAACCCACAAAACAAAATATCAAAAAAAAAAAAAAAAAACCCACAAAAAAAATACATATAAACGGAGGTATGGAGAAAAGACCCATAAAAGAAAAATAAAAAGTTAAAAAAAAATAAACAAAGAGACCTCTGGCTTTTTTGCCAATATCAGTGTAGAGACCAGGACCCTTGCCCATGATTGATTATTTATTTTTTTTTTTCCCGCAGAAAAACTAGGACCCAGAAAACCCCGAAGGGAAAAACAATTTTCAGAAAGTTTTCGATTTCGTAGCTTCGACGTATGAGCCAGAGAAAACCCTAATTTCTCCCTTCTTCTCTGGGTTATTTTTCTTATTTTCAATAAAATATGAGCCGTTGGATTTGACGGTATAGTCATTATCTTGGTGATTTTGCCGTTGATTGCCTAGCTTTTCTAATGGTTTAATTAGGGATTTTACTTGGAAGAGGGATAGGGTTCTAGCTGGTTTGGGCCTGAAGAGGCCCAAAACCCACTTCCCAATTACTGAATTTTTTTAATTAAAAAAATAATTAATAAATTTTATTTTTTCACGTAAAAAAATTTTAAATAAAATAATTTTATCATATTAATATAACTGATATGATAAGATCATTCAATTAATAAAATAATAAAATTTATTTAATTAATAAAATAAAAAATTTTATTTATTAATAATAAATAAAAAAATAGGTGATAAAATTATTTTATTTGTAATTTTTTTTATAACTTATTAACTTTAATATGTCAAATTATAATTTCAAACAAAAAGACAATTATAAATGTCACGAAGTGGTGCACAAATTGGATGAAAGTGAGATTTCAAATTTGGAACAACTGTGAGATTAGGCCATACAATATCAGTAGTAAGAACAAGGCAGTTCCTTCATTCAAGATGGGATTTTTTTTTTTCTTTTGAGTTTGTGTTAAATTTTATTGAGTTGAAATATATTTGTCCATTGGAATTTCAAAATTTTATTCATTGCTGTTGAATTAATTGTAATACAAATTCTTGCACTTGTGTACATGTATTAATTTAAGTTATTAGATAAGGTGCCTATGTTCATTTTTAAACTATCATTTAAAGTCCTTGTTAATTTTTGTATAGATATATATCTAAGAGTCCTATGAAAAAAAAAAAAAAAGTTTAAGACAAATAAATTGTATTACATTCCCATGCTGAAGAAATTTAAATGAACTAAACAAGACTTCCACAGATCATGTTTCTCTAACACTCTAGTTGGCTCTTTCTTGAACTTGGAAGCTGCAGGCTGCATAAATCACTGGTAGGGATTTTATGTTGCATTGTTTCCTGCAGTATTTTACAATGCTAACAGAAAGTAATATGCCAATGCTACTGGCAATGCTATGATCAAGCCAAAGAGTACCCTGGAAACCAAAAACAGATGTATACATCTCAAACTCTGGTTGTCATATTCTGAGATTGAATCAAGAGATTACATAGAGGCAAAAATTTACCCGGTACTCAATATATCCGGATGAACATTATACTCTTTCGCAAAAACAAATGGAACGATTCCTTGAGGAAGAGCTGCCTGCAGTGGAACACACAGTTTTACCATTGTAAATGTATCATGTTGTGGATTGAAGAAAACTAAGCTTTATATGTGAACCTGTACAAATGCAATTTTAAACAGTGTTCCCTTTAGTCCAATGGCTAAGTTGGATGCTGCCATTAAGCCAGGACCTATGATAAATTTCATTGCCATTGCTACCGCTGCCATTCTTGTCCCGCAAGCGATTATACTGGGTCGCGAAGCCATGAAAAGACCTGTAAATTGATGCATTGAGAAAATTTAACTTTAAGCATCGTTTAATCAGTGTTATTGTTGAAAACTCAGTCTAAAAGAATGATTAACCTAAGCTGAACATTGCCATTCCAAGTCCTCCACTTGAGAGTATTAGTATTGATTTATCTATGATTGCCGGCAGTTTTACTCCCCACCTGCCATATTTTTCACAAAATCTCTGTAATAAGAATCTGAAAATTAAGTGAAATGTGATGTATTTTGTGTCGTAGACTTGCCTGAATTGTATACTAGACCAAATTAGGCCCAGCAAAGTTGCATGTGTATTGGGATTTGTCATTAGTTTTCTCCCTACTGTTAAGAAAATCAGCATGGTTTTGACTTTCCTTTCCGTTCTATTCTGTGCTTCCTCTCCTCTCTCTTTGGATGGTGATTCCTGAGGAGCTTCCATGTTCTCTTTTAAAACAGAATTACACAACAAAATTTTTTGAATGAAATGGAAATAGATATCATACTACAGAATTGATATGCAATCACACATGAACAGAACTAAATTCATACCTGTCGGTTCTGAATTTGGTGTGATAGAAGCTGTGTTCGCGGCGTTAAGCTCAAAGAGGAATAGCAATATATTGTACCAAATCAAGCTTTGCAAAACAACAATCTGTGCAAGAAGCAAGGCCGCTTTGTCGCCGTACATGGCTCTGAGCAATGGAATTCCCAGGATCAAAGTGTTAGGCAATGTTGACAGGGAAATACCAGTGATGATCCACCTCAGACTGCCGCGAGAACTGAATTTTGTGATTGCTACTAATACTACAAAGGCTAGTAGTTTCTGAAGAAAGTCTGAGTAAATCAGTTTCAGGTTCATCTTGTAAGGATTGTTGGTAGAAATCACCTGGAACGACAACAATGGAACTGAGAATTTGGCAACAAATTTGTTTATGCCTGCACATTGATCTGGTGTAAAAAGCTTCAACCATTTCACAGAGATGTAAGCTAATATCATGGCAACATACAACGGGACAGTGGCAGCAATTACATGGTAGACATCAGCCAAGGAAATCATGGCAACAACCAATTTCAGAACTTTCTGTGGGAATGTACAACTTTTCTGCTTCTTGTGTGTATCTTTGGCAACAAGAAGCTTATATGCTCTTCCCTAACTTGTTTCTTTTACAGATTTTGAAAAGTTAAGAGCTTGGATTGAAGGCCTACCCTGTTTTCATTAGAAACTTCATCAAAAGTCTTCTTTAATCCCCAACATAACCTCAGGCCTAAACTCTTTCTGCCAGAATAACAATTCATTTCAGTTTCTTCAGCATTATACAATTATAACGAATATAATTACTGTAGAAAATTAGGATAATTTTGTCATGTTAGTCAAAAGGTAGATTCTAGCTTCCTTGTGGTTATGTTCTTCTGTTTAGTGGATTCTTTAGGCAAAGGTGAGCTACATGGGCTGACACTAAAATATTTTTGCAGTAGGCTTTAATTGTTTTCCATAAAACTCGATCTCAAAGAGCCAAAAAGAAGATTTATTTTCTTTATTAAAACACATCTATTCCTAGCTATTGCCAAAGGATACATTTAATACTCAATCTCAAAGAGCAAAAAAGCATATTTATTTTCTTTGCTTTCTCTTTTTTATTTCAATAAATCTTATCTATTCTCTACTATTGGTGAAAGGTACAGATAAAATTGAGGTACCTTGACTTTTAATCTATGATTACTATAAAATTGAACAAAAAACTGATGTTATAAATAATTGGCTAATGTTAAATACCAACTATTAAATAAAAAAACGGGTATTGTCATGCTCATACTCGTGCTTTCAAAATAAATAAAAATATAACGATTATAAACATAATTATAATTAATTAAATTTGCAGTTTTCTCTATTTTTTGGACACATAACCCAGCAAACTCATTCTATTTTCTGATAAAAAAATTTTGCAGAGAATAAATAGACAGGAAAGTATGTGGCATGAAGCTTGATATTCCTAGATTGATTTGGAATGATTTTCTCTTTGAGGGAATAAAGAAGTGAATTGCAAGGGAAGTAATTGGATGTAGCAGTTATGGACAAGAATTTTTTTTGCAAATTTGGTCAAAAGTGTAAGAATAAGTGTTGTGGGGAATTCACTTTTAAAAAAATGTGATGAACTCTATGTTGCCATTAATTTATAATAAGGAAAACTGTTGCAAAAACATTTTCTCTCTACATTTCCATCCATGGAGCGGCTATACATGTATACAATATTGATTCTAATTTCAGGACATTAAGACAACAACTAGACACAATGTTCTGTTTATGTCTGCACATTTCTGAATAAAGCTTATAGCTTTCTCCTTTCTCGGGGTCCAATTGCCATCACATTGATGAATATATTCAGAAATCACCGGCACAAAGTATATTTGCAGAGCATATATTAATGGGCTTTAATTCACAAGTCCACTTCAATGTTTATTCTACTGACAACTTGTTGTCACAAGGGAAATATGTTCACTTTACGGTCTGCCTTGACTAGCAGTCATCAATTTGTATCAACACAGAAATCTCTTACACTTTGCCCCATATGCAAAATAAAAAATTTTGGTCTCTCCCCCAGTCTTATTGTATATAATCCTGCCCTGTTTTTGAATTTATGCCTATCGATAAAGGACTTGTTAGAGTTTAATGCTATTATTCTTGTAATGTTTGTGCTTTAATACATACATTTGCATGCAAAATTAATTAATGCATATGTGCAACTTTTTGAATTAACTACAGTTAGTTGATTTGCTTTTGTTGTATAAAAGCCTTACAGGAATAAATTGCTGCCCATGTAAAAGAATCTTCTATATTATTATAGTACTGTTTCTGTTAGTGACGGAAGGAATTCCTATCATACTTTTGGGTAGTGAGAATTGCATGTTATTGTTAATCATATATGGGTCACTAATCAACTCATTCCAGGACATTGACTTACCCAAGTTTCTTCGTTTTAAAACCTTTGTCATTGTGTATTCCAGTTTACTCTTTGATTGCATGCCTTGCCTTTAATTATTGCCAAAGAACAAAAGTGAAAGTCACCATGAAATTCAGGCTAGTTTCACTTCTGACTATGCCAAATTTGGAAGTAAATTGTTCATCTTCTACAAGATGGGATTCTCCATCTATTCTACCGAATAAGGATATAAAACAGATGAATATGATAATTAAAGAATCAATGTTATCTTATCATAATAGAAGATTTCAGTTAATTACTCTTTGGGTCAAGAGTTTGTACATTTCAATCTCACTTCCGCTACTTTGGACCAACACCATGAATAAAAGCAGTAATTTGAGTCTGTGTAATTACAACAAAGAAGTTGCTAGCATTTTTTGCCAGGAGAGCAGTAAAGTGAACCGGAAAAACGTGTGAGCCTTGTAACAAATGTTCCTGGTTTTGCTTTGATCTTCTCCTTCTTGGTGAATGTTGTCCCTGCGTGTGGGTCTCCTGATTGATTAAAGGTTGCTCCATTCATTAATAAATCTCCCTCTGATCTCCATATCCAATGCTTCCACTCATCATAGTTTGCGTAGTTTCTGTTTGTTATCTGTCGTGAAATTAATGCAACCAAACAAAATGACCAGCATGTTTCAGAAAATTGCATTGAGATTTTGAATATAGTGGTAGTAATTACTGTATATATGTATGTATACCTCCTTGGCATCTGGGTTATTTGGGGCAATGAACCTGTTACCCTGGCTGATAATTGTGGGATTTTTGCTACCACCAATTGCATACATTAACCAATGTGTGTAGTCGTTGTTCACAACATGGAAGAACCCCAATCTGCATCTTGGCATTCTCTGAACTAATCCTTGACCAAAATGGTTGAATGCAATCGTCACTTGCATCATTTTATCCTCCGTGTAGCTATCACTTGCACCCAGCAGAATCACCTGCACATGCAATTCCAAGATCATCAGTAATCTTTTAAAAGTGTTATAACATGGTGAGAATATACAATTAAGTAAGGTAATTACATCATTATGCTTGGTGAAATGACTGTTTGAGATTGTGATAGCAGTGGAACCCTGAATAGCATCAATCAGACCGTCATGGCATTGAGACATGGAAAGATGATCGAGCCAAATGTTTGATGAACCAAATATTGAAATCCCATCCCCATCACTCGGTGTTCGCAATCCAAAATGATCAACCGAGTCCCTAATCAAACCGCCACTCGAAGGAACAATATGATGAATATGAAGTCCGTGAATTATAACATTCTTAGCAAACTGTATCATAATTCCAGCTCCATAAGCAATGTGTACATCTGCACCACGAGCATCAATGGTTTTATCACTTGTCATTATCAATTCTTGTGACAATTTGATGTGCATATGGCGAGCAAATATTATCCACAAGGGTTTATTCTGAATCACAGCATGCCGTAAAGTTCCTGGTTTAGGGTTCAGAACGTCATGGTCTGAATTATCAGTCACCACGTATATTTTCCCTTTCTTTCCTCCAGTTGTTTTGTGTCCAAAACCCAGCACGCATTTAGCCAGCTTCTTGCGATTGGCTGCCCAGTTACTCCGGCAGCGCCAGCATCGGTCAATTGGGTTGGTTGCCCTGCATTCTCCTTTATATTTTGCACGCCTTATTAAGTTCCTTCTTGTACTATTCCCTTCTAAGAATCTGCATGCACAATATTACACATGCAACAAATTGTTATTGCTTGTTGATAAGTTTGTTAATAAATGGTCCGCACAGTAATATTGAGCTTACTTATGAACTTGCATGTTGAAGTGATTAGTGATTTCTTCAGGATTGGGATGGTAGGCCTCGATGGTGGCATTCATGGCTTCTTCAGCCCGGCGCCTCCACACCTCATCGTAGTCCGAAATATCAGCAGAGATGGATGGGATGAAGGTGGCTAGAGTGAAGAAAAAGATGAACCTCAAACTAGCCAACTCCATCATTGATCAATTGATTCCGCTATGAAATTCCTTTGATATTCAGTGCATATTTGTATAGACATCGATTTCTGTTTTGCCAGCAGGTTTAGGAACAAATCATTGTGTGTATTACCATTAGACTATTAAAAGTAAGTGATAACAAAACCAAACAATTTACTATTGTTAGAACATTGTCTCCACATCTCTGTTAAGAAAACTAACTAGCCGTAAACCCATGATTTTCTCCCAATTCATCGGACACAATTTTAACTAACTAGTTAGTCCTATTATTACTGTAAGACTTCAGAAACCTTGTCCCATTGAAAAGCAGTACAATTTTGTCCCAAGTTATTTTACGTGAACGTTTCTAATAATTGCTTTCATAACTGGTTTTCTAAGAAGAATTGGACTATTAATATAAAGGAGGACTGGGAATCTTAAACCTTTAGAATTTCTGAAATCCAAATTCAAGTATGGGTAGGATTATTAAGCTTCACTACATATTTTCCAATAAATTTTGTTGCCCTTTATTAATGGCAGATAGGTTTTGGTCATGACCATGGCAAGAAAAGTTGTGATTAAACAAAACGAGGGAGACCACCCAAGAAATCAAAATATAATAAACACCAAAAACTTTATACAAAACAACAAGAAAAATATGATCATCAAAATCATCATCTTCTTCCCTTGGATTCTCCAGTAACAGAAGTTTTGCTGCAATGGCAAAACAAAGGAAGAAGAAGAAGAAGAAGAAGAAGAAGAAGAGAGAATAAAGCATACACTTCAAATTCAGTTGTTTCGAGGTCTTTCATGGATTGTTCGCCGGATTCATCAGCATGGCCGACGGACATTATGATTCTGGGACCGATACCGGCCCTTACGAGTTGATTAACGACAGTAGTATCTTCGTAAATTTCTTTGGTGATATACCAGAGGCTGACGACTGTATAATTTAGTGTTTTGTTCCACTATTTCAATGTAAATATACCCTATTCCCTTGATATTATATTAAAAAAATTCTCTCCTAATCTTCTATATACATGACTTTTAAAAATTTTAAGTAAGCATAAAAAAATAATAAAAAATTTAAATTTTATTTTAATTATATTTTTTATTTTTTAATCTTTTAATAAATAAAATTTAATTAATAATACAAAGAATTAAAAAAAAAAATTTATCCGTACCTCACATTTATTATAAGTCTTTTATCACGACCAATATAGAAATTGGATACTTTGTAGTATTAATTAATTAAAAAAAAAGTTACATACGAAGAGAATTGATATTTATTATTAGAAAATATAATTTCTTCCAATTGTGGCTAAACCATGGTTTGTGTTGAATGGTTGAAGGTGAATTAGGCCCTTAATTACTTTTTTTTTATTTTAGTTTAAAAATAAACTAACAGCCTTTATTATGAGTATGGCTATCCTCTTTCTGCGCATGTAGTATTTAAATTAAGGGCACGTTCTTCATGAAACAAAGTATATAAATATATGATCCAAATCCTCTAAAATCATGCATGCTGTCTTCTCTTCACTCACCACTAAACAATTTCGGTTGCCTCAAATGGTTCTTGGTCTTTTGGGTTTGAACCACACAAATCAGGAGAATCAATTGGCTCAATCCCTGTAGACCTTAAAGAATTCTGATGAAAAAAACATTTGAAAATTGGAAATTAGAAATTAATTAAAACAAATACAAGACTTGTGCAGTGAAAATGGAGGTAGCTAGGTTAGGATTGATCTTCTTCTTCTCCTTTGTCACCTTGATACCTTGCCTGTCGGCTGATATCTCCGATTTTGAAGACAAGGTGTGGCGGCGACGAGCTGAAGAAGCCTTCAAGGCCACCAAGGAAGCCTATGATCCAAACCCTGAAAGGGTTGCCAGTAACTTCAACATGAAAGTTCACAAGTATAAACAGTTGATCATTCACCTATGTTCGTGTTATGGAATTGATAATTTATTTGATTGATTTTGTTGTTTGTTGAATTGTAATTTTACGTTACACGCGTGCAGCTTTTCAGAGGGGATGTCTACCAGAAGGATATTGGAAATGAAACCGGCGAAGAAGCGTGAAAGGAAGAAAGTATACAGAGGGCCATGCATGGCAACAAACCCGATTGACGAATGCTGGCGCTGCCATGAAGACTGGGCTGAAAACCGGCAGAAGCTTGCGACATGCGCGCTTGGTTTTGGCCACAGAACAACCGGAGGAAAGGATGGGAGAATATATGTGGTGACTGATAATTCTGACTTAGATATTAGTAACCCTAAACCTGGAACTTTACGCTTTGGTGTGATCCAGAAAGAACCATTGTGGATTATCTTCGCCCGCGATATGCACATCAAATTGTCACAAGAGCTGATCGTTGCATGCGACAAGACGATTGACGGGCGTGGTGCAGATGTACACATTGCTTATGGAGCTGGAATTATGATACAATTTGTTAAGAATGTCATCATCCATGGACTTCACATTCATCACATTTTTCCGGCGAGTGGTGGCATGATTAGGGATTCGGTGGATCATGTTGGAACAAGAACACAAAGCGATGGAGATGGGATTTCAATCTTTGGTTCAACAAATGTTTGGCTTGATCATCTTTCAATGTCTCAATGTACAGATGGAATCATTGATGTCATTCAGGGATCCACCGCCATCACCATTTCCAACAGTCATTTTACGAAGCATAATGATGTAATTCCTTTACTCATTATATTACAATATTCATTCCCATCAAAATCAGCAATAATTTTGAAAGTCGTTGAAATTTTTTGCAGGTGATGCTGCTGGGGGCAAGCGATTTATTCTCTAAGGATAAAATGATGCAAGTTACAGTTGCATTCAACCATTTTGGTAAGGGACTAATTCAGAGAATGCCCAGATGCAGATTTGGTTTCTTCCATGTTGTTAACAATGACTACACTCACTGGATACTGTACGCAATTGGTGGTAGCCAAAGTCCCACCATTCTTAGCCAGGGTAACAGGTTTATTGCCATGGATAAACTAGCTGCCAAAGAGGTAAATGTACAGATGAAAATTCTCAATCAGGTGTAATTCAGCAAGGAATTGCCCCAATCACCGCTGAATTACAGCAAAAAGAGAGACTAGAACAAATCAGTACAGCATTGCATGACAGAAAAACTCCACAATCTACTGATGATTTATTTGGTTGCAAATACAGGTGACAAAGAGAGACTATGCAACGTTTGAGGAATGGAAGCATTGGATATGGAGATCAGAGGGAGATTTGTTCATGAATGGAGCTTTCTTTAGGCAATCTGGTGACCCAACAAAGCAAATAAATTTCAGTCCGGATGATATGATCAAACCAAGGCCAGGAACAGAAGTTACACATCTAGCAAAATTTGCTGGTGCACTTTACTGCTACAAAGGCAAGAAATGTTAGGCGTAGGCTTAAGCTGTTGAATGATTTTTCAGAACATCGTTTGTGTGTGTCTTTGGCTGCAATATATAGCCAGAATTCGGAGAGAAATTGAGTAGTCTTATTAGTTAGTTAATTATTTTCATTGATTTGATTAATTTATCGGTTCTCATTACTAGTAACCATTTTGTACCTGTAATTATTTGTACAGTTAATGCAATTTATTGAACATATTTGTATTTTTAACTTAGCACACATAATCGAAAACAGTACATTTTAAAATTATAAAATATTATTTATATTTATAAAATTTAAAAAATTATTTAAAAATATTTTAATTTATTGAATATTAATCGCAATTTAATACTAATTATCATTACTCTTTGATAATATATTTTTTTATATTCTTATTTAATAATTTTTTTATAAATATTATGTTTTAAAATATATTTAATTATATTTAAAATAAAATTAATAAATATTTAATATTATTATAATTTATTTAATTGTATATTAGTTATAAAGAATTAATGTTTTAATTTTTTATAAGATTATTAAATAAATCGAGTTCAAATTTATTTTTATTTAACAGAATACGAATACAATATAATTGTCACTCTTAATTATATTTTATGAATTCTATACTAATTAGTTTTATTAACAGAAGATAGATAAAATGTTCTAACAAAAGTAAACAGTTTGATTTTGTTATTACCTACTTAATGATCCAATGGTAAAACACTGTGATTTGCTCTGAAACCTGCTGGCAAAACTGCAATCCATATCTCTACAAATATGCATCGAAAATCAAAGGGATTTCATAGCGAAATCGATTAATTAACAATGGAGTTGGCTAGTTTGAGGTTCACCTTTCTCTTCACTCTAGCCACCTTCATCTCATCCCTCTCTGCTAATATTTCCGACTTCGATGAAGTGTGGAGGCGGCGAGCTGAAGAAGCCATGAACGCCACCATCGAGGCCTACCATCCCAATCCTGAAGAAGTCACGAATCACTTCAACATGCACGTTCATAAGTAAGCTCAGTATTTCTGTGCGACCATTTATTAAGAATCTTATTAACAAGCAATAACAGTTTGTTACATGTGTAATATTGTGCATGCAGATTCCTAGAAGGGAATAGTACGAGGAGGTACTTAATAAGGCGTGCAAAATATAAAGGAGAATGCAGGGCAACCAACCCAATTGACAGATGCTGGCGCTGTCGGAGTGACTGGGCAGCCAATCGCAAGAAGCTGGCTAACTGTGTGCTGGGTTTCGGCCACAAGACAACCGGAGGAAAGAAAGGGAAAATATACGTGGTGACTGATAATTCAGACCATGACGTTCTGAACCCCAAACCAGGAACTTTGCGCCATGCTGTGATTCAGGATAAACCTTTGTGGATTATATTTGCTCGTCATATGCACATCAAATTGTCACAAGAATTGATGATGACAAGTGATAAAACCATTGATGCTCGTGGTGCCGATGTACACATTGCTTATGGAGCTGGAATTATGATACAGTTTGCTAAGAATGTTATAATTCACGGACTTCATATTCATCATATTGTTCCTTCGAGTGGCGGTTTGATTAGGGACTCGGTTGATCATTTTGGACTGCGAACACCGAGTGATGGGGATGGGATTTCAATATTTGGTTCGTCAAACATTTGGCTGGATCATCTTTCCATGTCTCGATGCCATGACGGTCTGATTGATGCTATTCAGGGTTCCACTGCTATCACAATCTCAAACAGTCATTTCACCAAGCATAATGATGTAATTACCTTACTTAATTGTATATTCTCATCATGTTAAAAAGATTACCGATGATCTTGGAATTGCATGTGCAGGTAATTCTGCTGGGTGCTAGTGATAGCTACACGGCGGATAAAATGATGCAAGTGACGATTGCATTCAACCATTTTGGTCAAGGACTAGTTCAGAGAATGCCAAGATGCAGATTGGGTTTCTTCCATGTTGTGAACAACGACTACACACATTGGTTAATGTATGCAATTGGTGGTAGCAAAAATCCCACAATTATCAGCCAGGGTAACAGGTTCATTGCCCCAAATAACCCAGATGCCAAGGAGGTATACATACACATATACAGTAATTACTACCACGATATTCAAAATCTCAATGCAATTTTCTGAAACATGCTGGTCATTTTGTTTGGTTGCATTAATTTCATGACAGATAACAAACAGAAACTACGCAAACTATGATGAGTGGAAGCATTGGATATGGAGATCAGAGGGAGATTTATTAATGAATGGAGCAACCTTTAATCAGTCAGGAGACCCAAACGCAGAGACAACATTCACCAAGAAGGAGAAGATCAAAGCAAAACCTGGAACATTTGTTAAAAGGCTCACACGTTTTTCCGGTTCACTTTACTGCTCTCCTGGCAAAAAATGCTAGCCATTAATTATATTGGCAAGGATTGTTACATGTAGTGAATTGTTTGTATTGATATTATCTTCTTGCGATCAATTTTATATCGTTTTCATACTTGTTCATTATATGTTCACCTCAATATACGTCAAAGTAATAAACGTTACAAAATAGAAGCTGGAGGCAGAAAATTGCCACAATTAGATAAAGGATGTGCAACCACATCTGCAAAAATACATAAACACAATGCACTAGTTGATAAAACACTTGAAACTAGACCACGACCACGAGGTATCTATCCATTTTCTTTTTCTTGCAAACTAAGCACTGTCAGAATCATCAATACAACCCGATCACTGGAGAGGATTTGAGCAGATGATGAGTAGAGTCAACAGAGATGAGTTAGCAATTGAGAAGATACTGCCATTAAAGAAAACTTGATCCCAGCTGCTCCCCAGAGTTGTGCACTGATGATTTGATGTTTGTTTGCTTGTGATATCTATGCACTGTCAGAGTCGTTCCCTGAGTCGATATCCATTGGTTTGGGATTCTTGTAACCAATAATTTCGTCCTTGTATCGTTTCTTATCAGCACGAGCTTTGGCTTCATAGGGTTCCCTCTCATCCACTGCACAGAAAAATATTGCACCATCAGTAAAACAGCTTGGATGCCAAAAGTTGCAATTAAGAATCGCATAACAATATAGTGGAACTACAAGGGACGTATCAGCAAAATTTATAGCATACCACTCATCTTTTTCCATTTCTCTCCAAGCACTCTTCCAACATCCGTAAATGCAATTCCGGGGTTACTTTTCTTGATATTCTGTAAAACAACAAAAGAAAATTTGAAAACCATCCTCATTCAAAATGCAACATCGTGCATTGCCCAAAAGCTTAATGCAAAAATAAACATTGATCACAAGTAGTCTCATTGTCATCCCATAACTTAGCAGTCATATAATAGTAAAGTTTAGCATTAACTGCAGTTGACATCTGAGATATTACTAGAAAGATGCTACCCTCCAAACAAACCTAAACCGCCCATTCATTCTAACTGTTTTGGAGCATAGCAGTACAATAAAAATACAATCAAGTAATAATTCAAAGTTGCAGTAACTGAAGAACATGAAACCCACCTCTCTTTCCATTTGAGAGAAAAACATAAACCCAGACATTGCCCTCTTTGGTGCATTTGGATCCTTCTTCTTTTTCTGTTTTTTCTTCTTTCCATCTTCATCTCCATCTTTGGAATTCTTCTTCGAAGTAGATGCCTTTAAAGATGTAGACTCTTTTTTTGATTCCTTTTTCGCAGGTTTCTGAAAATAACAATTTGTTTGGTGTAAGAATTGAGCAAGAAACTTCATACAAACATCTTCTCACCTAGAGAAATAAAGAAAAGAGCCTACCTCTTTCTCTCCTCCACTTTCACTAGCATCGGATTCATCCTCCCCAGAATCATCGGTTGGAGACCCTCCATCATCTTTATCAACAACAAAATCCTCATCCTGCATAATTTAATCACATCTTAATGAACATAAATGCTAAAATACAAAGACATATGCAGACAAGAAGTTAGCAAATCATTAATAAGCATAAATAGAAACTGACACACATTCATTCAAACAACAAACCAGAAACCCAAGTAGGAGAGGGAAGGCAGGAAATAAGTATTTAGCATAAGAACAAGGACCCCATTTTATTATACATACCTTTCCAGTTGGGGTAAAATCTATGAAGTTATTGCTAAAGAACCACAAATGCACAGACAAATGATATGAACCCAGGCACAAGCAAATAAAAAATTCATAAGCCAAAAGCTACAAATAATGAATTGAAGAGTTTACCTCTTCATCACTCTCGTCACCACCAGCTTCATTCCTAATTCTCTCAAGATGTGGATCAACTGCATCATCATCCTCATCCTGAAGAACAGCAGCAACACCATCTGCAGTTTTCATGTCTCCGAGGTTCATAATTTTCAAGCCCTTCGCACTACACCAATAATAGGTAAGTATATATGTGTGTGTGTATTAAATTAGGACATCTCAATAGTTCTATTGAACTGAGAAGGCAAAAATCTCATCCTGACCTGATGAAGTCAAAAAGATAATGATATTCATTTCTCTGGATGTTTCTAAACAAATGTTCCTGTTCAGTTTTGAGTCTGATAAGAAGATCGAAGTAATGCATATTTGAACCACCAGCAGCATGCCTCTCAAATTCCACATAGTCAATCTAGTTTGAAAGTATAAAAAGGTCAGGTTCCATCTGATAACAAGGCATGTCATCTCTATGAAGATACAAGAAACCATACCTCCTCATGAAGGATAAGGGTAGGTGGTTTGGGCAGAAAGAAGAAGCTCTTCTCCAGGGGATAGAGGACACCATCTTCAGCTTTCAACGAAGACTTCACTGCATAACCATCTTGAGCACTACGGAATTTTCCAGGTTTAGTAACTTTGGCACCAGAAAGACCACGCAATATTGTGGTGAATACTTCGTGGATGAGTCCCTGTTTGTTAAAACACCAGCCATATATAAGGTAAACTTACAAACATGCAAGACCAGAACCCTTTGGCGGCATTCGTATGATACCCATATACCCAGAAAATCCACACCAAAAAGTAGCTGACAACTATGTGCAATTAATTTTTTTAAAAAAGGCAAAGGTTATTACCTTATATGATGGTTCTAATTTGTCCTTGTACTTTGTGTTCAAGAGATCCTCACTCATCGACAGCTCACTTTGAACAACAAAATCAGTTTCAAACTGCATAATTTGAAAACCAACAATTATTGCAATTAAACAAAACAAGGAGATGCAATCAATCAATGAAATGAAACCAAATAGTATACCTGCAAGACAATATGTGGGTACAAGGTTTGCCCTTTACGAATTGGTGGATCAAGAGTAACAATGACAAAGGTATGCGGCTGGTTAGACTGTTCAAACAAAAGATAAGTGCATGTCAGTTTTACAAATGGATTACTACTGAAAACAAAACAAGATCAATTTATCCTAGTTGACAGCAAATAATATATTAATATACACTTGCTATATCTTCAGTCCTTGGGAGGCATTAAAAGAACAGGTAAGAAAGATATTCATTGGTACACATGAATTTTAGAGCTGAGATAGCAATAGAAAAGTACCTTTGGGAGTAGAAACAGACGAACAACGCTGCTATACTGAATTTTGAAATCATTAGCTTGTCCTTGGAGCCGCAAGAATGAAAGATGAAGTTCAACACTGTACCGACCCCTACAAAAGCCAAATAATCCCATCAGAAAACACGGAAGTAAGAATAAATAATAGAAAGCGCATCTTATGAAAACAATCTACAAATGTACCTAAGGATGATTCAAGCTAATGTCAACACACAAGTCTAAATGTCCTAATCTTTGTATTCCATAATGTCTACCTTGGAGTGAGGATTGCAATACCCTCAAATGTAACAACAGCTTCTTCACCTCCAGCACCGACATCAGCCATTGACACGATTTTATCACGAAAAACCTAGATTTGGCTTGTTCACCAGACATTAGTAAACAATACAATGATTATACCAACAATATTCTAACAAATAAAAAAAAACAAACTTACTTGAGCAGGCGGATGATTCTCATCACCAACAAATTGGGTGTTGGAATTAGGTATGTGAAAACTTATTTCCATCAGGGAATCTTTCTGTTGACATTAAAAGATAAAAAATAAACAACATCAGAATCACAATAACATTGCTCTTGAAGATGCAACCTTGAACAAATAAACAGTTAGTATAAATTAAAATGCTAACATTGTAAAAAATGTTAAATTTTGTTCACCATAGGTAGCTATGGACCCATCAGCATTAAATGCAGTAAATAGGCTTGAATCATTCAGATAATATGAGCTGGAAAATACAAATTAACCAACAAACCTCATTAGCTCCAGTGGTATCATCGACATGGAACTCCAAGATGACATCATTTTTCCCTTGAAGCTGTGTTTGTGAGACGTCTGCTAAAGATACTTCAAATGCTTGCTTTTGACCAACCATAAAAGCCAGCATGTTCCCTGCAGATATCCAAAGACAGATTCAACATCATCAAAATGACCAATAATATACCACATAGTATAACAGGACAGACAATATAACTGAAGGAGACAACTAACATTATAGAAACACACATAAAATGTAATAAACAAAGAATAAAACTTAGAGGAATCATGCAAAAAATAAACCACAAAATTAGACACCAACAACATGAAGGAACACTAACAAACAGAGCTACGCTAAATATAAGAATGGGAACCCATTAGAACCGTAAATTAGAAATAACAAACAAAGACCACTGACCGTTCAAATCAACTTCTCCCCAATTACGACCGCTGACAGAAAGCTGCTTCTCTTCTGGTGTTATACCACAATTGTTCTGGAAAAAACTGGTCAAACTAGCAACATCCTACATGAAAAGAATAGAAGAATGAGATGTGGATCAACAGTTTGATCATTTCAATTCAAAATCAATAAAGCTAACAGTATCCATATTATAGTTCTTCACAATTGCAACCAATAAGCATGACGTGCCTGGAACATGAAACTGTACTAATGAAGCCAAACTCTAAAGCAAATGTACATGATCAAGAATACATGAGTGTTGACGACCAACTTGGTCTAGTAGTCATCAAGGAGTCATGGCAGAAGAAAATAATGTTACTAGGGCTTGCTAAAGAATCGTTCCAAAACTGTTTGCCCAAGCAGTTGCAAATAACGCATCTTCATTACCATCATTTACATTAAGTTTACAAGAGGTGTATGGTATAACACCAGCACCAACAAATTCTTTTGAGGTTATTCAACTCCAACTTTTAGAAATACAAGAGAAATAGAGGGTTTAAATACCTGGTCACGGAATCCTATGAACTTGTAAAACAATCCGTCTTTGCTTCGAATACCAAGTTGATTTGTCCTTGGTACTTTCATCCATGTAACCCCTGCAATATCAGCTTTATCAACTTCCACTGCTTTACCACCTCCCAGCTTCTTCCATGAAATCCCCCCTGAATATATTTTAAGCTGCCCTGGATTCTGCATTTCACAACAAAAATCAATTAAGTCAAGTAAAGCAGTGCTAATGATTTTGGCAATGCAATTTAATGTTCCAAAAAGTCATACAATCATTATTTAATACATTCAATCTCTATCGAATTTTCATAACCAAACCAACAGCTACCACAAAAACAGATTGGAAAGAACAAGTTAGAATTTCTCAAAACTACACAACCAATAAATTTAAAATCACAAGTTCATGCAAATTTAATTTTTCCTTCATATTATCATTTACCCCCTCCTATCCAAAAATCTCCAGAACAGAACAAATTAGGGTTTTGATTAAAAAATTAGGGTTTCTAACAAGCACAATAGCTCACAAAAATCACAAAATCTACAACTACTACCTCATTTCTCACCCATCCTCATTATAAAAATATCAAAAATCCAAAAATTTCCCAATAACTAACTTAAAATTAGGGTTCGAAGAATTTTTGGATTAAACGACCCGAAAAACAGAAACGACGACGGAAAAGCTTCAATGAAGAGTTAATCAAGCGGAGACAGAGATCAAAAACTTACAGTGCCGCCTCGGCCTCCGAGGGAGATGTTGTTGAAGAGGTGCCCGTCAGTCATTTCAGCAAAATTGAGTGAACAACGAAACAGCACTGAAAGCAGGAGGAAAGTTTTTATACAAGGAGACGACTGTGCGTAGTACGCCGCTTAACGTTGTGGCGCGAAATAGTTGATTATATCGCAACGCTGCCGTTTCGTAGAGTAAAATAACTGAGAGAGCCGAGGCGGTGTAGTCCGGTGTAGGAAGCCCGACCAATTGTATTTCGCCACGTGGGAAGAGCTGAAAGTAGATGATGTCATCAGTTCTTCGGATTAATGCTAAGAGAAGTCCATAATATTTTCCATACACCTTTTCAAATAAGGTACAATCCTCCCATAAATGAAACTTAAGGGTAATCAGAAAAACATGGGGGGTAGTTAGTACATTGATCCAATAATTTATAAAACCCACCTTAAAATCAGCCCAAATACCATATCTAAAATCAATCCAAACTTATTTACATTAAATTAAAATTCTCTTTTAATTTTAATTTATATATTATGATTAATCTCTATAATTATATAATATCTAACCGACAGAAAAAGCCAAAATTTTGAATCTTTTTAAATATCTTACCAATATTTAACATTTATTTCTTTGAATTTAATTTAAATTAATTAATTATAATGAAAAGGACATTAATTATGAGATAATAAGATCATTAACAAGTGGAAGCATGATATGACATTGTCTTAGTTTAATTAGTACTCCAACTACCAAAAGTACTTTTCCAAAAGCTGTAAAACTAGAGATGAAAATTTTACCTATAAATTTGCTACTACTCGCACATCACGGGATAAATTCATTATACTTTTTAATTGAGTTTGTAATGAATTTAAAAAAAAAAATAAAATTTATAACAAGTTTGGTACATATATGAATATGAGTAAAAATTCACAAATATCTCAATGAATATTTGTAAATATTTAATTTTTTATTATAAGATTTATATTGGGTGAATAATAATTAAAAATAAATAAAATAAATATATGAACTTGATAACTATTATTTTAGATTTAAAGTTTGAAATTTTTTATTTTAAATTTATGATATTTTATATTTGAATTTATAAATAAATATATATTTTTTATAAAATTATTGTGATTAATTTAAATTTTATGTTGAATATATTTGATATTTTATGTTAATTATATATTTTATTTTAAATTAATATTAAAAATTTTAATTTACTAATTTATAAATTTAAATTTAATATTTAATAATATTATAACTATAATTTAAAAATAAAAAATTATTCATTAAAAATTTATGAATATTTATGTATTTAGTAATTGTTAAAAATTTATTTAAGTAAATTAAATAATAAAATATTAAATTTATTGAGAGTTTGATACGAGTTTAATATTAAATTTATTTAATAAATGTATATTTAAATTTAAAATTATCGGTTTTAAACCGCACCGTTGTTAACAGTAGACAAACAGAAATACCCAACAGTGGAGAAAACAATGGGAAGGTGGGAAATTTTCAATTTAGTCCATTACTTATTATAAAGATTTACTTTAATTGAATAATTTTTCATATTAATCATAAAACCCCCTTTAGTTCAAATATAGATTAATCACATAACTCAAGTAACTGATATTATATTATAAATGATAAAGATATAAATGACTAATATTTGAAAAACAACGAACACAAAAGTTACTAATAATAATGTCATGAGCTAATAATATAAATTTTTTTTCTGATTGAAATATTATAACTTTAAAAATATAATATTATTGTTTGATAAAATTATTAAATATAAAATATTAATTAAAAAGTGAATAATTTTTTATTAAAAATTAATATTTATTAAATATTTTAAATATTATGTACAATAATTTCAAATAAAGCCTTATTGACAATTAATATAATATTATAGTAGGTATATTAGTATGAAAAGAAGAAATTACTTGACTAAGGTAATATGTTGGAAAAAAGGGACTAAAATGAAGTTTTCTCATAAGAAACTGTTACGCGTCCCTGCTTGCTAGCTTCTCCCAACGCGCTTCTCGTTTGTATCGCGCGAAAAAGCAATTATTGGGCAGGCAGTCGATAGAGTTTGGAGAGGAATATTATATCCACTGATTCCCTTGTAGACATCGCCAGGAAAGCACCCGTGGAGGAAACAAATTCCATTTTCAACCCACAAAACTGAAGAATCCGAACATAACGAATCCAAATAACAAACATTTTTTTTTTAACAAAACCAGGCGAAGTTTACAAGAAATTCCATGTCCCAGACCGTATGTCCGTTGACGAGGACCAAATAATAATATTCTATGGAAGTGTTTTCGTTGATTTTATCATTGCAGAAAGCAGAAGTACAATGTTGTTCTGGAGTTTTCTTGCTTACAGATTATGATTTGGTGGAGGGAAACTTTGTCTATTTTGTCTGTAGTTGGTTTTGTTTATTCTATTCTGCATGGCCACAGGTAGAAGAAGTTTGTTCACTGGGAGTCGAAGAAGTACTTCTGACAGTTTGAAAGTGCTTCTGAATATATTTGCGGGATGTCGGGGTTTGTGCTCATTTAATGTGACTTAATTGCTATATCAAAGGGCACTTAATTGTTTCTTCAAAAAAGCACTTGTAATTTAGTTCATTCTGACCTCCAGAGGCACTTGTAGATAATTGGAATGATTAATGAAACCCTTCCAAATTCAGATTTGTTGCTATGGCAAAACCCAATTAACCATAGGACGGTGGGTCTTGGATCCTTGGGGAGAAGAAGATAATATGGGCATGTCCAAATTTGTATGCCCGCTGCAAATTTGTCTTAAAGCTGCTTGGTAACCATCGTCTAAATTGTTTCCATTTGAAAACAGTTGTAAGCTCAAACAAAAAGCACTTATTTCCAAAGCAAACACACATGCTATATGTGGGTGTATATATATATATACGTGCCACGGACTTCCCTCAGGTCAAGCAAACCACAGAAAATAAGAGAAGACTACAGAAAGAAAGAGAGAGAGAAGAAGAAGAAAAGGATCAGGCAGAGATGGAGATGTTGATGGTTAAGAACGAAGAGAGTATCCAAGGAAGACGTCGGGGCTTAATCATGGCGGATAGTGAGGTTCAGTCTGCAGCAAGATGTGTTAAAAGACGGCGAAGGGAAGCAGCTTCTGTGGCTGCACTTGGCTGTGATGATTACCAAAGTCGGCAGCAGAATGATCAAACTTCTGCTGCTGCTGCAGCAACTACTGTGAAAAGAAGCTCAAGATTTCGCGGTGTTAGCAGGTATAGAATTTTCCTTATTTACCAAACTTGATTTACACATTTGTCTTGTGTTTGAGTCGCTAATTTTGCATTAATCAATGCAGACATCGCTGGACTGGTCGATATGAAGCTCATTTGTGGGACAAGCTTTCCTGGAATGTCACACAGAAGAAGAAAGGCAAACAAGGTAGATAATATGTTTCCTGGATTCGTTTGTCTATTTCTTCATAAGAAATCTCTCAGACTACTAACTTAGAACTTCATCTTCTTTGCACTGATTTGTGCTGTTGGATCAATTTTCTGGACTGAAACAGTTTACCTTGGTAAGTTTCATTTTCCTTTTTCTTTTGTTTTACTGTTTATGCATGGTGGGATTGTGGAGAAACTGACAAATCTGTGTTGAAATTTTTCAGGTGCTTATGATGAAGAAGAAGCTGCAGCAAGAGCATATGATTTAGCTGCACTCAAATATTGGGGCACTTCAACTTTCACCAATTTTCCGGTACAAACATTGGCAAGCTTGTAATTTGAATCTATGCAATATGAAGAAAATTGCATAACATTAACATATCATTAACACAGCATCAATAATTTTCCCAGATATGTGATTACGAGAAAGAGATTGATTTCATGCAGACTGTAACAAAAGAGGAGTATTTAGCCTCTTTAAGAAGGTAAGACTTCATTTATAAAGTATATATTAAAATTTCTGTATCCTGATTATCATAAATTTTCTATAAATGACATTGTTTAATTTTCTTTACCAGGAAAAGCAGTGGATTTTCCAGAGGTGTATCCAAATACAGAGGAGTTGCAAGGTAAGGTTATCTTAATAATTCATGAGCTCGAATTTCTTGAAGCATTCCTTATCTGAAGGAAAAACAAAAAACAAAAAACTGAAGAAAAATTTGGCCGAAATTTGCAGGCATCATCATAATGGAAGATGGGAAGCAAGAATCGGGAGAGTCTTTGGCAACAAATATCTCTACCTTGGTACTTACAGTAAGTGTTACAGCTATAGTACTTCCAAATAACAACACATAGCTAATCTAGGTATTATCTAGCAATTTTCAGAAGAGAATGAATCTGAACAGAAGGATTTTGAATCACAGGTACACAAGAGGAAGCTGCTAGAGCTTATGACATCGCGGCAATTGAGTATCGAGGAGTCAATGCTGTGACAAACTTTGATTTAAGCACTTATATCACATGGTTAAAGCCCGGAACAAACAATATTGTTGCTGGTGGACATGATCTGAACTCAGTCATGGATCCACAATCAGTTTCATTGACATCTCCAAGTGATTACAGCCCAAGGGAAGAATCAAAGTACTCATTTTTCCAACCTGCTCCTTTCACTGCTGATTTCTTGCACTCACCACGAAAGCAAGAAGATTGCTTCCAAAGCAGAATCTGTGGTAACTCTGGCAACATTGGCAGACAAAAACCTTCAACGCCAACAGCACTTGGTCTCCTCCTTCGATCATCGATATTCAGAGAGTTGGTGGAGAAGAATTCAAATGCTTATGAGGATGAAACAGATGGAGATGAGAAGAAAAACCAACATACTGTAGGCTGTGAAGATGAATTTGGTGGGATTTTTTATGATGGAATGGGTGATATTCCATTCATTCTCTCTTCCAACAGAGATAGCATTGAGTTGCAAGAAAGAGAACACTTCATATTGTGATGAAATAAGAACAGGAATAACACATGTGGGCAACCTTGTAAAAATCTCTGGTTTTGTCGAATTTTGAGTTTAAACTTTGATATGTGAATACTTGCAGCTTTCAATGTCTTGTTATAAGAAATTTTGTAAAACTTTTTGAAGATTTGCTAATAAATTTTTTGACATTGTTGAAAATTCGTGATTCAAATGCATTCTTAAAATTTCTCAAACAAGTAAAAAGTTATGAACAGTGAAAAATTTCCAATCCTGATTTCTCTACATAATTAGGAATTTATTATCAGAAAGTTCTTAACACAACAAGAGACGACATTGATTTTGAGTTCGGAATCAGTTGTAATTCGGCCTTGAATTCTCTTCGCTTTCACAATGACTTCCGCCACCATGACAGCGATCTTCCTCCTCCTCCACCTCCTCACCGTTGCTACTGCCGTCTCCTCCACCCCGATTTCCGGCCTCGACACCTTCTTAACCCACCAATCCCGCGTCGATCCTCACTCCTCTAACGACTGTTTCCTCTCCCTTCCTTCCTCCCTCAAATCTTCCCTTTCCAATTCTCTTCCCCCAATTTCCTCCCTCATTTCTTCTCTTCTTTCCCTTTCCCTCCCATTTCCAATCCACATCCGTCTCGTGGGTCCCGCCTCAGCTTTCCCTTCCTCCTCTCCTTCCATTCTCCAATCATATCTCTCCGCCGCGCATTCTTACTCCCGCTTCCACGTTATCTCCCCGTTTTCTTTCCGTGATTCCCAACATTTTCTTTCCCTATCCCATTCTCCCCACTTCGATATCTCGATTTCCCCTTCGCTTGCTTCCCATCTTTCCCAAACCGTCGATTCACTTCTCCTTTCAACTCCTTCTTCTCTCCATTCTCAGCTTATCTCCATTTCTTTCTCTTCCATTGATGAAATAGTCAAGCATGACTTCGAAAAGGAGAAACCCAGTAACGGAATCTTCATTTACTTGCTTTCTTTGGGTTCGAAAGGGAAGAAGTATGCTTATAGTTACACTCATGGTGATTCTTCAGCTGGTATTAACAAGTGTTTGGGGAGTATTTGGACTGGTCAAGAGCGTTATGTTTGGATTGATCTTGGTGCTGGACCCGTGGATTACGGGCCGGCTTTGTCGGGAGATGGGGTTCTGCCTAGAGGTGAGTTTCATCCTCTGGCTGCTTTTCACGGTCGACCCAAGTCACAAAAGGCGTTGCTTGCTGAATTAAGCTCTCTTGTTTGGAGTGCTTATCAGGTAAAAGTTTAGTTATTTGAATGTTTTGAGATCTTCAGTTTATTGATCTCGAGTTTTTGTTAAATGGTTTTAGTTGTTTTGTCTTGGTTGTGTAGGTGCTTATTGTGCCTTCTTTGAGAATTCCCGTGCATTTTGAGAACTCGCTAATTGTTCAGTTTATTCATGTTTATGGTTCGGAGAGTGCTTCAGATTTAAATGGTTTGGATTGGAAATCGATTGAGAAGACTTTTATGGATGAGGCTAATGAGAATGGACTGTTGATAGGAGATCAATATTTGAGTTTCAAGTCTTATAAGGTGAAATTGGCTGACTGTTCTGTTTGTTCCTTCGCGATATCAAAGTCAATTAATTCATATACATCGAGGTTCTTGTTTGATAATTATACTCTGATTGTGAGCGAGTATTTGGACTCTAAGAAATTGCATCAGATAATGTCTGAGTCAGCTGAGGAGTTTAGGAAGGTGGCAGGGATTCCTGAGGAGGATTTTGGTCGGGTTCTTCCTGTTTATGTATTTGATTTGGACTATACTTCACTCTTGATGCTTGATCGGTTCCACCAATCTGTTGCTTTTAAAGATATGGTTATTGCGGTGAGGACAAAGAATACGCAGACTGTGAGTGATTATAGCTGTAACGGTCGTCATGTGTTTACACGTACAAGGGAGCTAGAACGACCTCTTGTTGGTTCAATTCTGCAGAGCATGTGGGGGGTGTCGCCTACACATTTGTTGTGGAGTCCGATGCATAACAGCACTCTAGTGGATTATACATGGAGTGTCGGGCAGACACCATTTGGGCCATTTTCAGAGATTTCATCATTGTCTTTTGTACAGAAGGATGCAGCTCGGAGGAATGTTCTTCTGACATCATTGAATTATAGTATATCGAGTGCTATTGATGTTCTTGAATCTCTTGCTGCACATGGTGGAGATAGAAAACTTCTTAAACAAAATCAACTCGTTGAGTTTGTACAGAGGTGGAACCTGTTCAAGTACAAGCTGGACAAAGCTGTTTCTGCACTATCACACATGGACTTTGAAATGGCATTGTATTACTTGAGGTCTTCAGATCATGATATGTATAACATCCACTCTCTTGTTTACCAAGCATCTCAAGAGTTGGAAGCATCACTTGTTTGTTTCAAGGACCCATCGGTTCCATGGGCTTCAATTTCAATGTCTGCTGTAGTTTTCCTTCTTCTCTGTTTTGTTGGCGCAAAAAGAGACAAACTCTTTAGAAACAAGACAAAGCAGTTTTGAAGCTTTAGAGGAACAAAAGTTTGTATTATTTGAACACACACACACATTTTTCTGTGAGAGTTAAGTTTCAAGATCAGAGTTGCATTTGCTGTAGCTCAAGCTGGCATTTTGGTTACTGCTCGACTGTTTTGTAAGTTCTTAATATCTGTCAGGTTTGTACTGTAACTAAATGTATATTCGATGAATCTTATTAATAGAATACAATTCAGTGGATTTTTGTGGGGCTTCAAATGCGGTTTTCTTTTTCCTTTTACTTAATCTAGAACTACTTGGGAATTCGAAACTCTTTATTTCTTCCTGAAATTTGTTTATTTTGGTATTCCCTGATGTTTAAGTTTTGACATTTGGCAAGTTTGTATAACTAGTAGAACGGTGATATTACCAGCTTGTCTCATATATGACAGAATCTGTTGAATTTTGGTTTCCCGAGTAGCTTGAGGTACAATTCAGTCTTTTGATTGATGAAAGCTAGTTACAAGGATGACCCATGAATTAAAGAATCTGAGCCATTTATTAAATAGGATCTACATGGAGCCTAAATGAGCCCCGCCTAGACATGCCTACATCTATGAATGGTTCAGTTTCCTACATGTCCACAGTAACTCCAGGAGATTTATCTGTCCACATGCATCTAGCATGGTAGTGTTCTATTGTACTTGGATTCTGTCAACTCAGATTGTTGTAAGCTAGCATGCCTGGCAAAGTTTCCAATGCCGAAAAAGTATTATAAGACTTTCAATTTTTCAGGGCTAGGGGCTTTATTGAAATGGGACCATTTGAGCCCATTCAATTAGCTTGAAAGTCTTAAAACACTTCGCTCCCACTTGCTGTAAATTCCTAAACTACTTACCTAAGAATCCTAAAATTAACTGTAATTTGACAGGAAAATGCACTTCGTTGCGAACCGTTCGAGATCGTCGCCATGAAACCACAAATGGAATGATCAGAATGAATTTCTCTCCAGTGCCGAAAAATCTAAGATTGCACCATTTGCTCGACTGTTTTGTAACTTCTTAATATCTGCTGGGTTTGTACTGTAACTTTATGAATTGCTGGATAGATCTTAGTAGAATGCAACTTAGCGGATTTCTGCGGTGGTTTTATTGTAGTTTTCCTTTCCCTTTTACTAAAGCTGGGTTTCTTGTGCATTTTTAATTTTTTTTAATTCGAATAATAACCCAAATCCCACTTTCTACTTGTTAATTTACTCTTTTCCTTGCATTTCCTACCTGTCTCATATACAAAGTTGCCATCTTAACATGATTTGGTTACTGTCAGAGTGATAGAATTTTGGTTTTGCTGGAGACGACAATGAAAGTGAAGGTCTTGCGTATCCTTTCTAATAATTGTTTCTTATTCATTATGATTGATTTCTTGAATGGTGAACTTCTAACCTTTTATTAACTAGCTTGTAATATTTTGGTCCCTTTTAACTTTAGTTGTATTCTGTTGATACAAGTTTACAGTTCTCCCGCAATAACCAATATTTAGATTTCATCTTTGCTTTTGTACTTATCCATGTACCCTATGTAAACTATTGTATGATTTATTGGGGGCAATGATTTTGGAGAATAAGATTGGCAGGTAGGAAGAACAGGTTGTTCCGACTCAATACTATAAAGAATTTCATCAATCAATTTATAAAGAACTTGGATTCGTTTGTTGCCATTTGTTTGGTTATTAGTTTTAATTTTAAAGACTTTTTCCTTGATCTATCTTCATTTTGATTGTCTACTGCATTTTAATCAGAGTATGCTCTCTTCATATCTCCTATATCTATACCATTTTCAGTTCAGCATTGATCAACTTGTTTCTATCGTTTGATGTTGGCCTCTTTAAATTCTGGGGTTGGAATAAATAAATCGTTGACATTTTCTAATTGCTCCTGATGCTCTATTTGGTCCAGTTGTCTAACTCTTACCGCCTGTGTGAAAATAGGTGGCATGTAGTTGCTTCATGGAGTTGGGATGCACAAATCGAAACCTGTGGAATTTGCCGGATGGCCTTTGATGGTTGTTGTCCTGATTGTAAACTTCCCGGAGATGATTGCCCGCTCAGTAAGTAGCTAACAATTAGTTTCTTTGTAGCCATTGATGTGTTTTACTGTTTAATTCAGTCAAAAATTCGAATGAAGGAAACTGAGTTCTGATGAATGTTTTGACCTATCGTTATCATCTTGCAGTTTGGGGTGCCTGCAATCATGCATTCCATCTTCACTGTATCCTGAAATGGGGGAATTCTCATACTCCTCAGGCACATTGTCCCATGTGCCGGAGAGAATGGCAATTCAAAGGATCAGTGAGATTCTGGCCAAAAGGTACTTTCCGGCCATTGAAACCTGCCTGCTGTGAAGCCTTCCGGTAGTAGCAGAGCTATTCTAGCCATACAATTTCACGAGGAATTTGTCATTCCTTGAATATTACCTTGCATTATCAGCAGAATATCAAATCAGTGGCAATTTTAAGTATACTTCTTTGCAACTTGTTGCTATATTTCACCATCCGAATCCACGTCAAAAGCATCAAAATCCGTCGTGTACAGAAATCTTCTCCACACCTTGAGAATACACAGAAAACATAATGGAAATTACGATATGATAGCTGGAAAAAACAAAAATTCTTCAGCCATCCAAGCAATTGACTCACTTTAAGATTGTGGACCTCAAAACTTCGAATCACTTCGAAATAGGACAAGTAGCATTAGAGAAATCCCTATACTGTAGACGTCCGTGTTCTTCACCGCGAGTAAACAACGATTCGACATCCATTTACAGCCGCTGCTGAACACCCACCCTGACCCGATATCTTCTTCGTGGATAGAACAGTAAAGCAAGGAATTTGTTTGCATACTAGCGTCAGTCTTCCATACACTCACGTACAAATCTTCTGGCACTCCTGTAACTATGTATGGATCCATGTATACATGAGTCACCAGACCTGTATGTCCATACATCTTAGCAACAGCTTCTGGTGGCATCTCCTCGATTCTTCGAATATCCCACAGTGTTGCTCCGCTGCGTCAAGCACATATTTTTCCAAGTAGCTGCAGTGAAGCACCTTTTGCGTTGTCCTCGTTAGCCGAGTACAAAATACGAATCAACTTTGTTTATATAAAATACTCGGTAATCTAACTCGCGGACAAAAAAAAAAAAGAATGCATCGAAACTACTATTTTCATGAACATTGTCATTTTACAATTGCAAATATTACAAGTCTCTGAATAAAAATAATAACAAATGAAAATAGACACAAAATGTTTATTATTCTTAACCCGCAAATATTGCAAACATTACAGATAGGCAATTAAAATCTCTACAGCCAATGATGCCACAGAAGGTGACGATGAAATAGAAGAGGCAATGGGTGGTGATTTACACGCAGATTATCACAAAAGATTAATTTCTATCGAGGAATACAACTAAAATATGAAAACTACGCTATCATGAACTCTAGATTTCTGGTTCTGAGCTACACATTCGGATATCCACATCAGGTTCCTGATCTCCTGTTCCCTCAACCTCATGTACGCGAAGAAAACCCCGTAATGGAACTGCAAGTAAGAAAGTGAATAAATTACATCATGTTTTAGAAGGAAGGGGAGATTGTGGCATGGCTTATTGTGTAACGGAAATACAAACCTGCTGCTCGAAAGCTAAGCAAAGCCTTTTCACCTCCTCTTCATAAAATGCCTTGTCGAGCATTTGGCTCTCTCCATAGGACAATTTTGAAAATATAGATTGATAAGGAGGATATTTTTCCATGACACCACGAACCTACATCAGCAATGCAGCAGAAAATAAGAGCCAAAACCACAGTTAGATTCTAATAGGAAATGCAGACACATGAAAAAATAGACACATATGTCCACAAGAAAATTATCGTTCAATCACTCCTCATGCCATGTTCCAAGTCACACCAGTTAGTAGTTCTCAAAGCTTGAAGTTCCCTAGCTACAAAAAAATGGATGAAGTTTGAACAATGTGGGTAAGAACAATAAAATAATTTGCAAAAAATTTTGATCCATCAGAAGCTATCTTTCTGGAAGATGCCAAACCTCAACAGCAGTGATGCGAAAGAAAGCTAGGGATATGAAATAAAGCTCTAGGCAGGCCAGAGTACGTAAGCAACAATAGAAATAAAACCTACTGCCAAGACTCCTGAGTCAACAGCTAAGAGACACAAATAAGTCAGGTCTACACAAATATTGGCTTCAGGAGTCAGCAGCTAAAAATGTATTTCTCCAGAGAGCAGATAACCATCCAAAACACCAGATTAAAAATGCAGGCAGCACTTTTCAATTCCCCTTAACCAAAATTGAAAACAAACCTGATCTATATCTTCACAGACAGCAAGTTGCTCATGGCCATAGGGGTAACTGTACATAAGCAAATGATTGTCAGCAAAACACACTAAACTGATGCACTTCAGATAAAGCCAAAACATAACCAAGCTAAAGTAAAGAGCTTACAGCAAACCAAAATTAGAATACAATTTCCGTCGATCATCCCGGGTCAGCTCAGTGCCAATGCTGCACAACTTAAACCAAATTAATAACCCTAGAAAAATGCTTGAAGATGACAAACATTAAAATTCCCAGAAAAAAAAATTCAAGATAAATCTGGACCAAATGCAACAATAGTAACAGCACCTGTTTATGGTAATATTGACAGCTCTTCTGTCTGCCTCAAAAGCAAGGAGGTCAGACATAATCTCCGCGGTGGCACCACCCAATTTCTAGGGGAAACATCATATTACACTTATGAGAAAACTTTGCAGGTACAGAAGGTGGGGAAAAAGCTTTCTTCTTTTCAAGCAACAAACTCTAACCTGACAAAACTTGTAAAAATCTTCAAGGTATGCCTTGTAGAGAGTGTTCCTCATTATTTCAATGTTCATGTCATCCAAGTCCTAAAATGGAAAACATATTAAATATATCAGCAACCCACAGAATCTAAAATCAAAATTCTTCTGACAACAAATAGTCTAACATTGTTAAAATTCAAATATTGGTAAACCTTCATTTATTAATAAAAATATACAATATATAAGACACTGAAATGGTAAAACAGCATAGACGTCAGATAATCTTCTGAGAACACATGATTTGTGAAAACATATCAGTCTTATTGCCAATCCTAAATCACTAATTCTCTTCCACAACCTTCTTTAATAACTAAAAGATAATGAGCATGCGTCAAACAAATAAAGGAGCTTCTATCTTAACATTGTCCAGCATTGTAAAGCACCAGTTAAGTATTATGCTAGCATAGAGAACTAACATAAAACTAAAGCCTGCCAAAACATAATGAATGAAAACAAGAGGTAAAAATAGCACATACCTCTGATGTAATACATTCAGAAAAGTATGGTGCTAATGGCGTGTCAACAAGCACCAATCTATAAAGCTCCCGCATATTTTGAGCAACAGCCAGTGTAGCAATGCTGAGGGTAGTAAGGGAAAGCTTTAAGAAAAAATTTAATGAATAATCAAAATATCTAAAAGATAATTTATGTAGGCGAAACCATACCTGTCAAACATGCCCAAAGGGTGGCATTTCTCCAGTAGTTCTTGAACATCTCTCTCATGCAAGGTTCCAGTAACAATCAAGACAACATTGTCTATCATGTGACCATATCTGGAGGAAAAAACTGAAAATATTACTCATTTCCTCTCCAGTAATTTACCATAAATGAAACTATGGACTTTAAATTCACCTCCACATCTATTAGGAACAAGGCTCCATATGGGCCAGGCAAATCTAACATCAACCAGTTCTAAAAGTGCATAACAAAATTCAAACCCAGAAACAACATTTCCAAAAAAAAAAAAAAAAAACATACGTGATATACTCTAAAAAGGTTGACAAGGGCTCAGTGGCTTGGCATTGCATGTGCTTGTACTCATCAACCAGTTTAAGAGTGCACTTCTCCACAATTGTAGTAGTATGCAATGGAGAAGGTTCTGCAAGCAAAATACAAAAATCAATGAGTATGATCAATGACTCTAAAAACCACAATGGAGAGATAACTCAAGAAAGAAATTTGACCTCATCCATTCAGGTCGAAACTGAATAAACTTGACAACATAAACCAGCCAAAAGATTGCCATAAAAAGTTTCCCAATCAGTTCAACAATAGTGCCATTCACTTAGCTTACTCTTCATGAACCAATTGATTTCATAAATTTGACAAATATCTAGCGAACAATTTCTCTACAAGTTCATGCAACACGATGCCTTCAGAGAGACACCCTAAAGCAGGCCACTCCAGCATTCAACAATCAAAATCAGCTCAATTCAACATAGAAAATCAAAATTCACAGCTCCGATCCTATACATACTCCAAATCAAATCCTCAAATCTAAATCAATCCTTATTCCCAAAATTCAGAAAAACAACTGAACTCTGACCAGAAACACAAAACAACAATCACAAATCATTCAATAAGACAACTATCAACATACACGCATAGATATGAAGAACAAAAACGTGTAATCAATCCACATTGGCTTCTCAAATCTCCAATTACCAAAAAATAACTAAAGATCCAAACTTTCACCTCCATTTTTTGCCCAATCCACCAAAACAACAATAACTCCACGCAACAGACACAATCAACACAAAATCAACTACGCACTGAGTCCAATTACCATAAAATTACTAAGAATCCAAAATTCCATTTCCGAAAGGAAAATCAAAACTCAATTTACACAATTAAAAACAAAAAACGCACCGTTTTGGAGGTAAGGACCGTATTCGGTGGCGGAGAGGTGCATCTTGATGTCATCAAGCGTTTCGCACTGGCACAAATTGTTGTAGTCGGCGGCCGTTAAGAGCCCCGCCCGGTGGCCCCTCACGATCGCCTCCAGGTATCCTCCATGTATGTTAAACGTCATCGCCTCGAATCCGTACATCTTGACAATCTCCGAATCCAAAGCACGGAAGAGGAATTTGTCGTGTGTTTTCTGAAAATTAGAGATCAGATTTGTAGCAGAAATAGATCTGAATTCGTTATCATTATTTATTTTAATTTTTTTTTTTATATATATATTTCTGGAATTTGCTCTCTCAGTTTTCTTTGTTGTCACGGGTATTAGAGATTTTCACTTTTGGGCTTGGGTTTGCCATTTATTGGGCTTTTATTGGCCCAACAAGAGGATACTAAATACACCGTATTAGTATACTGAATACACCCCTTTACGTGGGGTATTGAACATTTGCTAGTGGTGAATTTAGATTCCATCTCTACAACAAAAATTATAAATTTACAGTTATAACCCACAACTTGAATTAAAGTTATCAAATCCTAAGCTCATGGCCAAGGAAAAGCCCAACTAAATCGGTTTATTTTTTAGGATAAATTTTTATCGTAATATTAAATTTAATAAAAATTTTATTTGATAGTAAAATATTATAATTTTAGAAATACAATTGTTATATACTTAAAGCTACAAGTAATGTCGAGTAAAATAATTTACTTTATGTTAAGCGAAAACAAATAAATAATTTTTACAAAAAATTAATATTTACCAAATATTTTACTTGCAAAAGTACTATAATTCTTATTATAATCTATCTTGATATTACTATAATCTGTCAAATTTATTCATAAGATAATATTTTAAATTATATCTTAAAATACTAAAATTTTATTGATCAAATGTGTGACATGGAATATGGAGAAGAAAGGGTTAGTCAAAAGATTCCTTCAAGCACGTTACAAAGGACCTTTGATATTAAATTTCAAAAGGCAATTTAATTACAAAAGAGTGCACATGCTTTAACATCCAAGTTGTACAAACATTGGATTATATTATTCCCAAGGTGCCACATTTCAATGTGAAGTATCATCATGTTTGATGGAATCTTGGAATAAAATTATATAAGATGATTTTATTTATTTAATTATATTTGTTTGGTTGGTTGGTTATTTTCTTAAAGACATACACATCATATCTGAGATATCGTATTGTAAGAACCATCACATGGTGGGTCTAGTAATATGCTTCCACCTAATCAATGTTACGTCATAATCTACCAATGTTTGTATTAGTTAAAAGAAAAATTTAAATAAAATAATTCTATCATATTAATATAAATAATATGATAAAATTTTTAATCAATAAAAAAAATTTATTTATTAATAATGAATAAAAAAAATTAAAATAAATTTCATAAATTTCTTTCATCATATTAATTAAAAATAAAATTTATTTTAACGTTTTACCATTCATAATTAATGAATAAATTTTTTTTAATAGTTAAATAATCTTACTAATCATTCATACTGATGTAATAAAATTATTTTACTTAAAATTTTTTAAAACCAAAAACCAACCGTGCATACATAAATTTCATATCAATTCTTGCAAGCTATGAAGAATTTTTTAAGCACCATATTAAATTTTTTTGGAGCCAAAAACCAACCGTGCATGCATAAATTTCATATCAATTCTTGCAAGAAATGAAGAATATTTTAAGCACCATATTGAAAACAGGACGATGCTGGCTAGCTGTTGCCCTTCTCCTTCGCGGCTTCCAGAGAAACATGGGCGTCTCTTTAGTTTCATATCATGAGAAGAATATAAATGGCTAGGGCTAACCACAAACATTGACATAACACAACCACTTCTCCATTGATCTTGAATTTATCTCCCTTCTTCTTGTGTTGTTGTGCACATTACGTGTTCATATGTATACCTATGCATATATGTATATGTGTTGGGATACATGACTTTTTTTTTTTTAATAAAGATTTATATTTTAAGTAATTAGGGTATTTTAATAGATTTTTTTATTTTAAAAAAATTTCTAATTTAATAATTAAGTAGAGTTTTTATAGAATTTACTTATTTAAGTTAAAATTTAATTTATATAAAAAAATACTAATATTTGAGTTAGATAAATTTTATTAAACGAAACAGTAAAATTTATTAAAATTTAAATGTGACTTAATGCAATTAAAATTTGAGTGCATGGAAGAACTATTAACAACATCATCTTTAATGGTCATAATTTTTCTCCACTATAAAGGCATTTTTATATAAATATTTTGTTGTGTAATTGATTTTTTTTTTTTATCTTTATCTCTATTTATTACTTATTTGATATATCCATTCTGAAGAATATTATATAAAAAAATAAAAAATTTTAATAATACATACGCATGACATATGATAAATTATATGTAATATCATGTTAAAAAAATTGTCTTTGATTTATTGAACACGAATCATTTACAAATCTAAGAACAAATAGTATTGAAAAGAAATAATTACTTGGTTGTAGAGTCAAGTTTGGTTAAGTAATGAAATTGAAATTGTCAAGGCGCAACATTTGGTTTGTCAACAAAGATGAGGTACCAATTTGCGAAAAGCTAACACTCTTTGTCAAATTTTATTCTCTCGCACACACACCCAAATATGGTATAACGCGAGTGTCCATGATAATTACACTTTTGTTTCCAAATTTCACCATGTCTCCTACAATTGTGCCTTAATTTCGACCTTTTTTTTTTACCGAATAATTAAGAATGTATTTGAGATTAGGGTATTGTAATTTTTAAAATATAATAATTGTAAAATAAAATTGTTAACTAATTAAATATAAATATGTGAGTAGTTGTGAAATAAAAATAATTCAAAAATTAAAAAAAAAAAAACACCCAATATTCAATGTTAAATGTCATTTTTGATAATGAGAGGTATGTCTCAATGTCTCATTGAATAAAACGATCGAAGTAAAGTCCTTGTGACGAAACACACATATTTTCCACCCTTACCTTTTTCCTCACTGAAGTCATGATTATGTCGAGACTTGACCAGAAATCTTTTCCAGCAAAAACCAGAAGAACTGTGGACTGACTAATAGAAATGAATTCTGCCATGTTTCTCCAATTTACACCATGCCAACACCTTGCAAGTTCAAGACACAACGTGTTTATATTTCAATCAACCAGCAGCTAGCTTGGCGTATAAACAACATGGGGAGTTTTCTGAAAAACCAGAAGCAGCACCCGGAAAACTGAAAACAGTGTGTTGCGTGCGCCTGTGTTTTCAGAATATTGTTGCATGCAGCAAAGGGCTTACAAAACATTCGTCCTAGGAGAACAAAAACAAGTCGTTTCACCAAACATTTTGGCCATTTGTTTCTTTACAAAGTTTACTTTATAATAAATACACAAGATGGGCATTAACTTAAGTTGCAAGTGTCCAACTACAAGTTCTTCATGCATGCCTAAAAACTATAAAGCAAAAACTGGACTAGGGTTTTCTTTTTTCGTGGAAATTATTGAAAACTAACCCTTTTATCAGAAATACTTCCTGATCATTTATTTAGAACTGAAACGGTTTGATTTTCCCATCTTAGCCTTGTATTTTTATCTTAGATTTTGTTTAAAAATGACCATTTTTTGGTTGGTAATAAAGGGTTACTTTTGTTTTTAAGGAAGGGCTTTTCGGTACAGGAAAAAGATAATAGAAATTCTAAATATATATAATTCATGTTACCCATAATTAATATGGTATTAATAATTAGGGTTTGTCTATAGTATCTAAGAATACTATTGCATCCAATTTTTTTAAGTTATTCAAAAGTCATTTTAAATTTTTTATTTAAGCTTTAAGTATTATTTATTATATATTTAAAATTTTTTAATATATATTAAATTTGTTGTTACATATTTTAAGTACTATTTGTCTTTTATTTTATATATTTCAATATTTTTTCTTTATTTCAAGTTTCACAAAAATTTATTTCAAATTACATAACTAAAATTTTTTTGAGATACAACGGTACCCTTAACTACTATAGTTAATTCTTAATAATTAAGGCTTGAATTTATTTAATAGGCCAAAAAAAATGAATTATAAAAAGGAAAAGGAATTGGCCATAGGGGATTGGGATTGGGGCTTGGGTTACTTGATTAATTAGTAATTTTATGAGTAATGCCGATATAAGTAAAATTGTACATCTCTTTAGGTTAATGAATTAGTTTACCTTTAACTATTAATAAATAAAAAATTTTATATTAAAAAAAAAATTACGTGCATGATTTCTACATATTATTTCATTTGTATATATTATTTTTCTTTAATTTTAGTTGTTGTATCATATATCAATAAAATTTTATCATTAATCATTTATGTTGTGTGACAATGGGAGCTAATCTATCTATCTATATATATATATATATATATTGATCAATGAAACATGAAATATTAAATTTTATATCTATCGATTATATTTGTAAATGAAAAATTACTCCAATCATTTCATCTATGTAATTAGGTGTTTGACAAATATTATTGATTTCATTTCGTAATAGTCCTATAAATTGTGAATTAAAATCTCATAATTCAGTGCTATAATTGATATTTAATTTTTACATGATAGTTTATGTTTGAATTATTGCAACATCATTTTTGTATGAAATGTAAGTAAAAATATGATATAATTAATTTTTTTTCCTGATTTTTATTATTATCAATGACAAACATAATTTAAGAACATTATATATATATATATATATATTTCAAACTGATAGATTTTATTTTTGATGATTTTAGTGATTTTCTTTTTTTTTTTTTGCATGTGTGACTACAAATTACTTTCTGATAATTAAAATATATTACAAATTTACTTAGTTATTTTTATATTCCTTTAAAAATTTTTTAACTTATCATCATATATGATTTGATGATAAAAATTAAAGTTCAGTTTATGCTCAAATTAACAATGAATTTTAATAAATTTTTATAAATTTATAAAAAATATTTGATGAATTTTGTAATCACTTATTATTTTTAATTAAGCGACATGTATTTTGATTACAGGCAAAGAAGTTCTTTAAACTTTGTCTCTCCTATTTTGAGCATGTATATTTTATGATATATTTTTGCCATTTTTGTGAAATTATGTCTCTTTAATTATGATGCATTCGCAAGATAAAGTCTATTTACACGTGAAAAACATTGTTAATGATTTGATTAGTTCCTAAAACTAGACAAACTTTGAAAATTAATAATTGGTTATGATGATTTGATAGCATGCGTTATCATGTAGCCATTGTTGCTTCACAAATAATTCACACACTCAAACTTGGGGCTCTTTTGCAAATATCAAAAAGTTAAGTGCCACAAAATTTAATAAACTATAAATAAGCTAATTACTTTCAAAATATTAATATTTTTTACTAATTTTTGTTCATATAGATCAAATAAGTACACAATAAAAAGGAAATTAGTTAAAATACATCTTTTATATATATACATATATATATATTATATTATATTTTAACATAAAATTTGAAATATAAAAAATAAAATAATTAATAAAAAAATTTAAAATAAATAACATAAAAATAAAAATATAAAATATAAAAAATTAA